>OV170221.1:22366769-22603873 GCA_921882275.1 Brenthis ino | reverse complement strand
ATTTTTTCTATTATCACCTCTTATGACGTGGCCTTGTAAATATGCGTGATCGTCATCATATGTGGATATCACAAATTTTGTAGCAGCAGCTATTTGAGTACATGCGCTGATGGCATACTATGAGGTAACCTCCTGTTAATATTTATTTTGTTTATTGGAATTAATACTAAAAAAATATATTGGAAAACGTGCTTAAGTATTCCCTGTATTATATGAAAGTTTAAGTAAATTATCAGTACAATCATGATATTCGGATCACATGTATTTGTTATTATAATTATTTATTAAATAAATAATATATAAACTATATGAATTAAAAATGTCACAATACTAAAAAGTGAAACATAGGTTGATAATCAAATTCAAATTATGGACTAATACAGGGTAGTGTTACATTTACCCAGTATTTGGTCACAAAATTCTTAATTATAATAGGTATACAAACAGCTATTCATATTTACCATTTTCATTATGAGCCCATTCCACCTAAATGTTGATAACATTGGTGTTCCAGTCGAAACAGGATACTCAATTTTAGGATACAGGAACTTCCACTTTAGGATTAACTCCAATCCCATATAAAGTCTGTTAATACAGATATATTAATTAAATAATAAAACACTGACATATTAATCGACATTAAATCATCTACATTTAGAAAAAGTTTAAATAAATGTTACTAAACTTTCCTATAGCTTCTAGCAAGAATAGTGCATTGTCCACGTGACCAACGCCTAGTGAGTGGTATGTGCCGACATGAATCAGGTAGTAGGAGGACCGCTTGACGATAGCTTGCAAACAAAACCATGTGGTGCGATCTCGATCACCAGCTGCACTAGCTGGGGTAGTACCGGGACGTTACTCCTCAAAGAGCACCGAATTCTGCATTGAACATTTTTTATATAATAAATGATATCAAAACTATTAAATATTATATTTTAAATACGTTTTTCTAAACTTATAAATTTTATTTATAATTTCATGTTCTTTTTATTTTATCTTAACCGAAAGTAACTATTTTATTACAGAATATTACTTACCAATAAATATTTGTATGATACTCAGCTGAGGAAATACTTAGGCAATTTCTTCTCCCCATTCTTTCTTTTGGTTACCGAAGTTTGACACCCATTGTTTTTCTCACTACGAGGCTTTGGAGATTTGGATGACTTCAGTTAAATATTTAAGTAAGCCGGGACCTTAATAATAAAAGCATAAGAAATGACTTTCCATATTTATTTGAGGTGATTATTTATTTGATTTTAATGTATGTGAAAAATATGTTATTATTAAAGTTTGCATACTTTACCTGCGTCAGCAATATAGCGCGAGGTGATATGCAATACTTTGAACATGGCAAACCTCTTTAGCGAAAAATACCTTTGGAAGTTAATTGGGCTAACAAACTCGTTCATTACAATCGCTAGGTCCTCGAGATAGTACTTGAGTTAGAACCGTTATGACATGCTACTTCTATTTCTGGAGGGCACAATTTTAAACTATCTATAGGAAAGAAAATATTAGTATGAGTTCAATCTATAAAAAATAATGCAAAATTAAATATAAAAAATGTAGTTCCTTAATATTGTTATATTTACCTGTTGGTATCCAAACACCGACGGCAGCCATTGATCCTCTTATGAACGGTGTTTGCAAAGAGATACTTAGACCTTGACTATAAGCAGATCAAAATCATCCTCTTCCTATGCTGTTGAAACATACCATCGCGTATGCACATTCCTAATTCCCCCACACTTGTGTCCTGATAAAAATTAAAATAATATAAAATTCAGAATAAACTCTCGGATTCTACAAGTATCATCATCAGTAATATCTTAATAATTAGAAAGGTTATCTGGGAAATATAATACCAGAATATTAAATACCTATAATCATATCAGGGAAAATCCTCCAATTCTCTTAAGACAATCGGTAAGCCCTATTTGGAAATTGCTGCGATTCAACAAATAGAGTGTAAGATATTATCAAATATTGCTTTTTTCGTGGAATGCGAAGTTATGATAATGTACTTATATCAATTCCTTTTAGGTTCAAGAGCTCGACGACAAACTGTAACATACAAAATGAAATTCAATTATTATCTTTCTGTGATTTTAGTTTGTTGAATTAAAAGGTATTTTTTTACGTAATATTTTGTTTTACCGTTCGATAGCTGCAGCAAAAACTGGTATGCGGCAATAATGTTGGTGTTCCCATTCCAGCCCATTGCGAATCCCATTCCACTGACATGAACCAAAGTGGTCGTTTGACATCATCGAAGTAGTTAGATTTTCACATAAACTAACCGTTTTACCTTTCTCGTTTGTATCTAAAGTATAAAAGAGATATAAAGGTTGATAATGATATTTAAGCAATTTTTGAAAAAAAAAAACGCTGGTTCATTAAAACAGTTTATGATATCTTACCAAGAATCGTGTATCCTCTACCCAAGTGACCAAAAATTCTACTTTTGTGAATATTCGAAGCAAAGCTAACTCCATCGGGGTCAACGGGACGTATATTTTAAATCGTTCATTATTTTTATTACTGATGATTCTTGTTCTTCCTGAGAGTGTCACTAAATTGTGGAATAGTAGCCTTTGTAACAAGATAGATCCTTAAACGGAACATTCAATTGGTTTAATTACCTTTAATAATTATCGTTAATTACTCCAGGTTAATCAAAGAAGTTCTTAGAAACCGCATATATATAAAAACCTTTTTGGGCGATAGGTACCCGGAAAATGATCTGAAGCGGATGGATTGTTTTGTTTGGGTCCGGATAGTTGGGGAATAGTTCGATATTCCGTTTTAAAGAGTATTAATTAAAACAATATTTATGCCATGACCATCCTCTCCATCCAAAACAAAAAAATTCGCAGTTGCCTCCTACTATTAGCAAAGTTATGCGCCTCAGTGTTCTGTAAAAATCGAAGGTATTCTCTTTTATTGATTACATGCGAAAACACCAGACGATTACCTGAACCCTATTATGCAAATTTAATGCCGAAAAACGCGCGTGAAGGAATTAAAGAAAAACGTCGTCGAAAAACGTAGTTGTTTCCTCATAATAACGCATCCACCCATCGATCGCGAAACTGCGCTCAATGCAATTCGCCTCTTGTGCGTGGCTTTAATCTTCCTTAGAACCACCGACCATATCTCCGGAGTCTATAGCTCCTAGTGATGTTCACTTATTCCCAAAACTAAAAAGATCAATATTCGGTAGAATTAAAATTCTTTTTCGGTTCATGGCTCGCCGTTAGACGAGTTTTTTAGTGAGTCGAGAAAAAGTTTTTCTTTTCGCAAACGGAATAATAAAGTTTACAAAAACGTTATTCTATATGTATTGCCATTAGAGGAAATATATATGTAGATAAGAAATAAAATAAATTAGACGGTTATTTTTCCCCAATTTAATTAGCAACTTATTTGCATTGGACTATAAAATTGTATCGTAATCCTGTCATATTAAGTTACAAAAAAAAACTCACGCAAAGTAGTTACTATATGATAACTACGCATATTCAAGAAAAATATGAACATACGATAGGATAAAATTTCCTTGTAAATTAAGTGGAATAAGTATTCTATTTTTATGTTATTTACATAAAAATTCGTCGAATTTCTTTTTGCAATATTGGTTTAACATAATACCTATATAAATAACCAATAAGACAGACAGTTACTATCTGTAAGGTATTTTGGCAAGACTCATTTTAAATTAAAAGTGAGGTGAGATAATATACCTTTTGCTTTATAATGGCCCTTTTAGTAAGATGTGCGAGTGACACCTGTGACCGACAGGCCCGTTTTACAGCCTGCGGTATGAGTGGTTGAAGTTCCATATGATCTGTGACAATGCACATTCGACCATCACGGAGTGCCGCAACATCTTGTCCGCGGTGAATCAGCAATGTAAAATTCGCCTGCGGATCTTTCCCAGTATGATAAGCCAGGAGAACCTAACTAAAAAACCCCCCATTTTTTAAATACAATATATTCTCAATAATAAACCAAAAATGAATAATACTTTAATTTTACCTTTTTACTTCACTAAGCATTACTTTAGTAATAGCGCATATCCTGAAGCAGCTTCTGTTATAACCAATGTTAGGACATGGACACTTCCTACTTTTAGGGGATCACTTCTATTTACTGCAAAAAACTTCATCATATCGATTGTAATTCTGATTTATCAGCTTCAGCAACAGCTGTAAATTTGTAAGGATAATTTAAATATGAATATGTATAATTAAAGAATCTTAAAATATTGGATTTATGTTACCCAGATTTATGTGCTACTTATGTAACAATTTTACCTGAACCAACCGCTTCAACATATTCCACTACATCTGGTGAAACGTCAGCTTCTTGATAGAATTTTTTTAAAAAATCAGCCGAAATGTTAGGATTTCTGTAGAAACCGTATTTTGGACCACTTTCATCTTCTTCTAGTTGAGTAAACTCACATTTAATATAAGCAACTTCTGCATAAACTCTGAAATATGTGGTAAATTTTTTTTACTATTTTTTTCCCGTAATCAAATGGATTAAATGGTAATTTTTTAGTGAAGTTTACTTTTCTTATTGATTTTATAAACATAAACAATTTTGTGACATGGAAACATACCTTAGTGCATCTTTAGCTTTTTGCAAGAAAAGAACATTGATTGACTCCGATTTAGAACATCCAGCGGGATTACTATCAAATGATTTTGTTTTACCATCCATACTTAGTTTCATGATTCTGAAAAACATTTATTTATGAAAGTATAAACATATACATAAAATGTTTGAAGTTTCTTTTTAAAACATATTATACACATATATAGGTCAATTCTATTATATTTTTGTCAATTTTTTTTAATAATAATTATGGTCAAATTTTGACCACCAGACGAACTGAAACATTCTCGATGGTTAAATAGGTGGACAGTCTGCTGACTAAGCTAGTAAAAGCATGTACATAGAATAGTAAAATATTTCGTATAAAATTCCCATTCCAATACGGATAAGAGGCTATAAGATAAGAGGCTCAAATCTTAAATAAATGCAACTAAGAACCATACTAACTAAAAGCATAAGAAGTGTACAACCACTCAAATGTCCATTTAAGTCACTTGTACAGTAATTATTAAGCGTACATTTCTTTTGCATATATAATTAAGTATATCACCTCCAGGTAAATTTCTAAAAAATTAATTAAATTTCTAAGAAATCTATTTCTAACTGTAACGCCGGCGTGTCCGCGGTCGTTGAGGCAAATATTTGTATTAGTTCTTTATTGTAAAAAAAAACTATGTTTATGTATGTGAATAAAAAAAGCTGTCACAGATAGATACAAACATCAAACTGACCTTTTTCGTTTTTTGTCGCCAATTATAAATATGTAGTACAAACGACTCACCTATTTATTTATTTATTGTAGTTATTTTTATCATAAATGTCTTATATCTTTAAACGAGCAATTCTTGTATACATATATATATATAATCTGAATCTCGGAAACGGCTTCAACAATTTTCATGAAACTTAGTGTACAGGGGGTTTCGGGGGCGATAAATTGATCTAGATTAGTTTTGTCTGGGAAAACGCGTGTTTTCGAGTTTTCATGCGGTTTTGTTTCGCACGCAATTATTATATGTTCGCTAATTCGCACGCTAGGATATAAAAATCGTGGTCAAGCAGCCAAAGCAAGTTTGACAACCACTGGTGTCTGGGATCGTATCCTGGTCGGATACAAAGTTTTTACTTTTGTTTTTTTTTTGTATTTATTAATTTTTTTAATGTTTTTTGGGCGAGTGAAGCTCGGTGGCCCAGGTACTATTATCTTATCAGACATACAGTCTACTTTCAGAATATGTAAGGAAGAGATCAAATCGCATAATATAACTCTTTTCGTTTTTAGGGGGCGGAAATGAGGTCTTATCGATACCCTTCCTTTCATATAAATCGGTTCTGTAGTTTCGGAGCATATTTGGTACAAACAAACAATTCTTTCCTCTTTATAATATTAGTATAGGTAATATAGCTTTAGTTGTTCTTATTAACTATTTGAATAAAGTTATAATGTTCGTTTTATTATTACCTCCCATAGTGGACAGAGGATTGTGGATGCAAGCACAGGTTGGCTCCTCCAACAATTGCAGCATCACATTCTCCACGAGTAATAGCGAGGTAAGCCTGCTCGAGTGCACCAGTAGAACTGCAGCAAGCTTCATCAATAGCCATAGATGGCCCTTTGGCATTCAGCCAGTACGAGATTCGATTGGCAAACATTGTTTTACTACATCTGTAAATATATATATTTTTAAATGGTATTCCTTACTATTTAAACTATAAATCTATACATATAATAAAAATGTTACTAAACCGAATTTGTACTTTAAATATTTTTTGGAAAATCTTATTGAAATAAAAATTATTATCGATACAGAGGCCGAATCTATAGTTTTTAAAATTTTTGTCTGTGTGTCTGTCTGTCTGTTACCGCATCATCTTAGAAAAAATCATCTGTCTCATTTCTGAGAAAAAATACAAAAACTGCAATGTATACTAATATGTAAAACCTAATAATTTGGTTTTTTGGTCATCTGAACGAGGGCGGAGTCGCGGGCAATGCTAGTAATTTCATAACAACTAAAAACCCGTAAATCAATTTCATGAAAAATTTTTATAGTGAAAATATTAATTTTAATTGTATATTCTTTAGCCGGAAAAAAATCTTCAAAATGATGTCTCAGTCATAAATTTTTATAAAGTATTAAAGAAGATATAGCGTACCAACAGAAACAGCTTTGAAAAATAGTAAATAATATGATGATTTACAAAAGTACTCGTACATCAAATAGAAAGTTTCACCGTTATCCAAACAAGCAAACTCAAATACGTAACCTTCAAAGATTACACATTATGAAACAGGTATAATTTTGCATTTGTCATATAACTATCAAACAGCTAATATAAATAAGTAATATAATATGTATAAGTATGTGTGTTTGTATGTGTGTTTGTTCTTTCTTCATGAGGATGTATTTGGAGTTTGGTTTTACACATAGACACACCCGAGTTATGAGTAAAATCTACATACAACAACATTTATAAATCGGTAAATTCCACTAAATTAAAAGAAAAGAGTGAAAATGAATGATCGGCGTTCATAGCCACACCTACCCTGCAATACCAAAACCTGTTCTAGAACTTGCGACGTAAAAACAAGCTTTTTCGGTTTCAGAAAAGCAACTGCCAACATATACGCCTACTTTTTTCCCGGAGAGTTCCACTGGGCTGATTCCTACAAAGGACGGGCACAATTTCAAATATACATATTATATTATTTTATTGTATGTATACATTCAACCCTTTTCAACATCCCACTGCTGGACATGGGCTTCCCTTCAATAGAGGTGAATCAGACCACAGTCCACCACGCTATCCAAGTGCGGATTAGCGGACTTCACTTGTCTTTCGAAAACTTGCTAGGTTCTCTCAGACATGCAGGTTTCCTCACGATGTTTTCCTTTCTCCAAGTGATAATCATGTAAGAAATGATTTGCACATGAAAATATCAAAGGTGCGAGATTCGGGATTTGAACCAGCTTCACTCGGTTTCCCAAGCGAGCGAGTTACCACTTGGCTACCACTGTCTCTATTTATTATTTTATTAATTTATTTCAACTCAGCCAATACAAATATATGTAATAAAAATTAAACGAAAAAGCGAAAAAAAAGTATCATGTCTACTCCTCAGGAGCAACTATAAATAAAGTGCTGCAGTTTAGTATATGGGATGCGGCCTCTGGAGGAGTGGGTGGTATTTTTTGATAGAGGAGTCTAAATATATAAAATTTATTTTGAGGAAACGAAAGAGTTAAAAGTTATTGAGACTTAAAGTTACAACATTTCTATACATAATTATGACATTACTGCACTACACTTCGCTCCCGCCTTAGGCTTCTCAATCTAAATTATCCAAATCGGATCTATCACCGAATTTAAAATTAATATAAAGCCCTTATAATAGCAGGGGATCTGGGTTTGAAATAAAAAAAAAAGAACTAACGAGAAATAAAGACTAAGCGTAGCGTAGCTCCCGCCTTAGCCTTCTTAACCTAAATTATCCAAGTCGGACTGTCACTTAATCGAAAATAATTAATACATTTAGATTAAAAAATAGTCTACTTACGTTTTTAAATTATATGAGTACACTTAAAACTATACTAATACTATTAAAATAAAAACTAGAAACGAGCGTATACGAAAAGAAAATAATATGAAAAAAATTACTACGAAAAAGAGCAAAAAAAAATATATGTAAACCTGAACGCGTTTAATGAATACAGATCGTATTCACATAAACTATCGAACTATTTTGTGACTACCCGCCAAAAATACTGAAAAGTATTCACACATAATAAAATCAAATAAAGATTTAAAATAATACTTTCTTAGATTTACGCGAATGTTTGACATTATTAAATAAAACTATCTTTTCGGATTATTTCGCGGATTTATTTTGATTTTTGGTTCCCGACGTTTCGAATGCTTTACAGCATCCATGGTCACGGGAGAGACTGAGGTGTTACATGTCTTGAATGTATAGTTGTTACAGACAGCCTACCCACAATTAACAAAATGAAAAATGCACCAATTACATTACAATATTTTTAACTTTAAAACATTTTTATAATGTTTTATAGTTAAAAATGTTTTAAAGTAAAAAAAAATTAAAAATTTTTTTTAAAGTTATAAATTAATCATAGAAATCAATATTTTACATAAATTAAATAAAAACTCGTAAATGTAATATGCATCAATTGAAAATAACATATTTCTTTTTTAAAATCTTAGTATTCTAATGACAATTTTCACTATTATTTTTTTGTATAAGTATAACTCATAAGTCTTACCTAATTATTACGCGATAATTTGTTGTCCTGAAAGCGGTATATAAAACAGAAATTGACAGTTTTGTAAAAATTTAAGAGTAGGTAATTTGTTTAGATCATTGTTTTTAGTGAAATTATCAAAATATTAATACAATAAAGCCTTAATTGTTATGAGAATATGGATTTTACACGAAAAAGGACATTTACTATTCGTTAAAGGTTTCTTTTGTAATGACTTATTTAGGTATTCAAATGTATGGAAATGTAACTTTAAGTCTCCATAACTTTTGACTCCTTCGTTTCCTCAAAATAGTTTTTATATATTTGAACTCTCTATTACCTTCCCTATCCAAAAATACCACCCACTTCTCCAGGGCCGCGTCCCATATACTAAACTTGTGCCAAATAAAGTCTAAAAACAAAATATTTATTATGATTAAAACAAAAGGCATGACAAATTGACTTTACATACATTCAATACACCTCCAGGTCAATTTTTAAGAAATTAATTAAATTTCTAAGAAATCTATTGTTTACTGTAACGCCGGCGTGTCCGCTGTCGTGAAGAGATTAAACTTACCAGCATCAAAAATGGCTTGGTAGGCCTGTTCTAAAATTTTACGTCCCATTGCGTCCATATTGTTTCCTAAGCGATAATGGACTTTAAAAAATTGTGCATCAAATGACGACAACTCAGGCACTTTCCCAGTGTACTTCGCGACTTCAGGATGGTCATATTGCCAACGACATTTTTCCGCATTAACAGGATTGATCTGTCGGTTAACAAAACGTGATAAGTACTTATTCTTAGTCAACATTAATACATCATTTAATTGGCTTTCTTATTGCCTCATTTATCGCCTTAAAAATTGGCAATGCGATTCAGAGCAGGACTGGAACTATTTACTTTCTTTAATAAATTTCTTGCCGCTTTTCTACACACAATTTCATGTGCAATTATTACTAAGTGTATATATATTTATATATAAACATATTTTTCTATTTTTTGAATGACATCAGTTTTAAAACTATAACATGGAAGCTAATGTAAATGAAACACCTCGTTTAGTTAGTGCCTACTTTTAAGTCGTTCTACTTTTTTTAAAGTTTTTATATTGAAGTAAAACTTCTTTGCGCGCATGAAAGTAAAATTTCTAGGTCGCGTCACGAGAAACCGTAACGATAAACGACTTCGAAAATATTTGATTAGGTATGGATAGTAAATGAAAACTCAGTTATTGAAAATTACCACTCAGTTATTTTTTACTTTTTAGTGCTTTTGTTTGAAGTCGGTATTTATTTTTTTGTTAAAAAGTTTTTATTCCTAGTTTGTTTTCAATTATACAAAATGTTTATAACTACCGGCTCACCCTCTCTTCGTTCGGGGTCATCCCTTACAGTATATGCGATAGATATAAGAATCCAGCTTGATAGAAAGAGATAAAATATTATTCCCTCCTCTTTGTCTAATATTCGTTTCAATTATATTTTTTTCTGAATGTTATATTAAAAGTTTTTATGAATTAAATAATCTTACAGATTTTAAATATAAATAACCAACGAAGTTTCATTTCTAACTTGTTTCCATAGAAACTTGATTTTTTATGGGTCTTAAAGTATTTTATAAGATAAAAAGTATAGCAGTACTGTACCTGTGACCAGTTCTAAATTTAAAACTTTAAAAAGTTAATTAACAAATTGTATTTTCATTTAAAATCCAAACTACAATTGAGATTTAACTGATTTCAAAATAATATTTACTACATTGTACTTTATTTCAAAATTTCAACAACACTTTTTACTATTTTTATACTTATATAGTTAAGACGAATAAGTAAATATTTTACTTTAATTATGTAAAGCAATAAAATACTAGTGGTCGCAATTCAATCATAACCATTATTGAAAATTTGAGGAAACGTTGTATGGGTATAAAAATAAAATATACCTATCTACATAAAAAAATAATTGTGTTCAAATTTTATTTTATTGATAACACTAAAGCTCATCAAGGGCTATTAAATGAAAAAAAAAAACAAAAAAGAAAATCTGTTCATAAAAAGATGAGAAAAACATACGGATCTGTTTTGTCTTTGCCTATTTATATAAACATAACTTAAACGTACCTTATTATATAAAATATTTGATAATTCCTTCACGTTATGGGATTCGGGATATAACCCTGACATTCCCGTTATGAAGACTCTATCTCCAGATTTTCCACTTTTTACCTCTGGTTCCACAAAAGTTTTATTTGCGTCATTGGGCGCCATTGTCTGAAACACGAACGAAATATTTTTATCTATATAAAACTAACTGCACTGTTAGATTGACTAGAAAGAAGAATGAAGTAATTTTTGTTGTTATTGTTACATTTTATAACATAGGCTTAGAATTCGGATTCGGTTATAACTGTTACTAAATTTTAGTACGAAATATATTATATGTACCTCTATAAAATATAACACCTATTAGGTTAAAAAGAATACTTTAAGAACGACTACAACAACAACAGAAATTCTTCTAACATAGTTTTATAGTGTGGATTAGTTTTATATAAAGTGGATGCATTCATTTAAATTTTTGTATGTTAATTTAATTTATTTAACCTTTGCATGTTAGCTATTAGGATTCGATTTGGGAATATAAAATATTCGGTGGTCATAAGCTAAACGATATTTTGAATTTACAATGTAAATGTAAATAGAATTGAATGGCTTACTACTAAAATATATTAATGCGAGGTTTGAGTGTATTTTTGTTTGTGTCTATGTTTGTTTGACGATACGTTTGGCTCAGTTTGCAGTGACGCTACTTGCTGTGCTAGCGGTCGTGGGTTCGAATCCCGCTGGGGGCATTCATTTGTGTGAGGACGAATGTTTGTGCTCCAGTCATGGTTAATGTTATATAGGTATGTGTAGTGTATTAACTATCTGGTATAAATAAGACAGGCCTCGTAGCTTACCATGGAACTAGATTGTTCTGTGTGTAATGCCCCAACATATTTATTTATTTATCATGCTGGACGGTTTTCGATAAAATTTAGTAAAATAGACTATAACCTGGATAATAATACATAAGCTACTGTTAGTAAAAAGAATTGCCAAAAGGTGGCGGTACCTGTTTACATAATAATTTTAATAGAAAAGACACCCCAGGGACACACTTGAGGCAAACGAGAGTAAGTAGTTAGTTGGTAGGTACTTGTATAGATTCAGTTTTAGGATAATAGGAGGGCGTAACGATTTTTAACTAAATATTTACACTGACTCTCAAATCTTTAAAATTTTGGATTTTATCTTTTTTTGTAGTCGGTTAAACTATAACGACTGACTCTAATAATTGGGTAAAAGAACTTATTAAACGTTATATATACATTTTTTCTATTTAAATAGGAGAATTAATTACGAACAACAAAGCCCTAATAAATGCAAACAATATGTAACAATGAATTAATTATATTCAATGAATATTTATTATGGAAAGCATTATATTCAGAGAATTATAATTAGTAATATATTACGTTACAAATCTACAATTATAATAAATCGTATAGAAGGAAGTGCAGTGCATACACAATGCACAATAGCAATACCTGTTTTGGATTCTCATTTATGTATTTTTTTATTAAACCAATTTTGATTTTGTTTTTATTAATTGCTTATAATTTTTGAGTTTAAATAAACAAAATTCCTAATTTGATTTACAAAATTATTTCACTATTAAAGATTTATAAAATACCCTTGGCTATTAGGCTATCTTTTATTTAATAAACTTAGTTTTTAGTAAGACATATCAATACTTGATTATGTGTAGTAAGTCACTAAGCTCGAGTATAGAAGTATGTATTCTTAATACGAGTGTGAAAGAGAAATACCCCCGGGATATCTAAATACCTGGTACTGTCTATTATTGAGTCAGTAAATCAAATATTTTGCAGTTTATTTTAGCAGTGACGGAATTGAAAATAAACTTTTTTATCATTTTGAATCGTCAATTTAATTCCAAGAGCGTCAACGTAGTCTGTCCATGAGTGGACCGACACCGGCTCGGAAAGCAGTTCTGCTGAGAAGAGCCCGCGAGAAACTCAACAGTTGCTCTTTTAAATAGCGCAATTATTTACTACCGTTTAAAACTGTCCATGCACGTGTAAACCAATTAAGTATATTGCACGACATTAACGTACGCTATTCGTATTTTAACCGTAAACAAACTATTTAAATTGAAATATTCACTTCTCTTATTTTCAACTGACTTCCTCAGAAAGGAGGAGGTTCTCAATTCAGCTGTATGTTTTTTTTATGTTTGTTACCTCAGAACTCCGTCATTTATAAACCGATTTGGACAATTTTTGTTTTATTTGAAAGTTTCTTCCAAATTGGTCTCAATTAAATTTCAAAAAAAAACCACCCCTAAAATAGCTAATGATGAATTTAACCTACTTCTAATTGTCATATTGACTTGAAACTTTGCAAGTGTTGCTATTTCCGTTGATAGTGCATTGGTTCGATATCGTTGACCTGATCTGATGGTAAGGTAGATAGGTGGAACTCTTCAACGCCTAATAGTAGATACTTTAAGTTTGGGCTTATTTTGTTTGATTTGACAAGCCTAACATTTTAGAATCAGATTTAGAGCCAGAATTTTTAGTGTTACTAATAACAGCGAATTTTAGTTTGTCGAAGTTTTATACGAAGTCTTCGTATAAAAATTAGCATCAAAATAACTTCAACGGTTTAAGCGAATATTTTATTAAAATAATTTCTTCGTACTTTGCTACTACTATGTCTACACTAAAAAGGGAAGAATATAAACTAAAAAAAACTGTCTTCAAAAAATGCACTAAAAAGTAAAAATTAACTGATTAGTAGTTTTTGGTGTTAATTTACTATACATACTTGATCAAATATTTTCGAATTCAGTGCCAGCCATACAAAGCAAAGCACACCGACTTCGAAAATATTTGATTAGGTATTTATAGTAAATGAAAACTACCAATCACATATTTTTTACTTTAAGTGCTTTTTTTGAAGTCGGTTTTTTTAAAGTGTTTATTGTGTTATCTTTTCATCTCATATCATATAATTATTTGCTTCATCCTAGCTAAAGTACCATTAAATAATTTTTGTCTATCTTCTTTCTATCAGTTAATTTTCAAAATAGTTGATCCGATTCTATGGAAACTTTCACTTGTGAAAATAGCATTTAGGCAAAGCTGACGTAGTTTTTTAACCAAAATAAGAAAAACTGCTTAATCTATTTTAAAAGAACTATCACTAGTACATTAAGGATTCGGTTTAGGTAGAAAAAGTTTTTTTTTCTTTTTTGCATTGAATATACTAAGAAGCAGAGCAAAGAGAAAGCAGTTTGAAACTAGGGTATATTTTCTACTAACTGGTTATCTATTGATTTTACAAAAAAATAATATTGTGTTATTTTTTAATATTACAAATGCTGTATTTTTTTTAAATAATTAATTGAAAATTGCTATAGCCCTATATGTATATATGTATAGTATATATGTGTTTATATACCTACATATTTTGGAAAATAAGGGTACGAGTAAACGAGATATTTAGGAAATATAGATTTTTCTGATGTTTATTCATGACTAATGTATGTTGTGCACAATATTTCTCAACAACTTCTCCTAAATAGTAATTACTAATTGTGGTAAAACCTTAATATTCTGATTTGATCTTGTGGTTATTGTTTATGCTCAGAATATTCAGATTATTCAAATCGAATAAGTAGTTCCTGAGATTAGTGCGTTCAAACAAACCAACAAACGAACACCTTATAAACCAACAACTTATAAACAAACAAACAAATAAACAAACAAACTGCCTCTTTATAATATTAAATATAGATGTTATAATAAAAATAATTACAATAAAATAAAATAGTTACAATTTACCAAAGATATTAATGAAAATATTTCTAGTTTAATAAGTTTAGATTCTACTTTTGACTGTCCGATTAACAATATTGTTGAAAATTTTACAAAAATGATCCTGGCAGCAGCTAACATATCAATACCTTTTTTTTAACGTTGGGAAATGCATTTATGAACGAGGTGTGGCACTCACCGGCAAAGCCAGTACTACCCACTAAAACCCAACAAAACCTTCCCCCGTCTTAATGGGGCATCGGAGGATCGCTTACGCATTCAACTACGACGCCCCGACGACAGGTCTGCTGAAGCAGACCACAACAACCATGGGGTTGCTCCAAGGTCCACTCTGCTATCAGAGAAGTACCAGGAGCAACCCGCATGGTACACCGCCCACCGAAGAGGGCCACCTCCCATCGCCCACCGAAGTGCGCCACCTGCCTGTGCGTTTCTTGGCTTCGCGCCCGGTGGATTGCCGGGCACTACTGAGCCCCCCCCCCCCACCCGACAAGGTGAACGCACGTTGGGGGGGGGACAATCAATACCTAAAACATCAGGTACCTTACTGGGGATATGTGGAAAAAGTTACAAATACTTAATCATAATAAAATTAGATTTAACAATATTATAATTCAGAATTCAGATGGTACATTCATATACAATCCATCAGAAACTTCTCACCTACTAGTAACATCCTTCGCAACTAATTCTAGCTCAAGTAATTATGATGATCAATTTATTGGCTCAAATCAAATCAAATCAAAATATTTTATTCAGCATTAAATTATTATAATTTTTTACTGAACGTCATGAGTCTACTACCAGTTCGGAAAGAAGAAGCCTCAGACCTGAGAAGAACTGGCGAAAGAAACTAAGCGGGACCAATATCTTTTCTTAAAGTATAATCTTTTTTTAAAGTAAAATTATAATTTACAATATTTCTATCAAAACGAAGTAGCCTGGAGGCGATCATATCATTTCCAAGGTGTGCCATCTTCTATGAAATCATTTATTGTATAATAGCCTGTAGCACACAAACATTCTTTAACAATTTTTTTTAATTTGGCGATAGAAGCCTTTTGAACATTTTCTGGGATCCTGTTGTACAAGCGTATACATTGTCCATAAAAAGAACTACTGACTCTATGTAGACGAGTCACAGGCATTACAAGTTTGTGTTTGCTCCTAGTATTAATGTTATGTTAAATTTAAACTGCCTCGGTGGTATAGTGGCTAGCATGTACGGCTGCACACCGGAGGTCCTGGGTTCGAGTCCCGGGTCGGGCCAATTTTAGTTATTGAGTCTTTCTGTATATTAAGTCTCAGTAACAGCCCGGAGTTGGGAAGTTGGCGGTGTTTCACCCCCGTGCCTCGGAGAGCACGTAAAGCCGTCGATCCTGCGCCTTAACTCTCACTGGTCGTGTCGAGTGGTCGTCCCACCAGAGTACAGGAATAGAGAGTACATTTGTGTCTGCGCGTACACTTGTGCACTATAATATCTCCTTAATATCTCCTGCGCAGTTGGCTAATCTCAATGAGATTGGCCGCCGTGGCCGGAATCGGTCAGGAGAACATCACATCATCAATGTTATGCATGTCACACTTCTTGGGAAATTCGTGTATATTTTTACGGACATACATAACATTTTCGTACACGTACTGAGAAGCAACGGGTATAAAAGAAGTCATGAGTCAGCATCTAATTTAAGTGGCAGCTAAATTAAAAACTTGTTAAAACTTGTTAGTTAAATTTAAAAACTTACAACTATGTTAGTAAAACTTATTGTATAATAATATAATATACCTACTAAACAAAAAAAAATCTTTGGCTTCCGAGGAGACTCCTGTGCTAAAGATTATAGTTAGCAACGGGAGCATGAAGTTGTACCCTGCGGCAAAATAACAGGGAGTCCCACCGGTCGGCCAAGGCACTCAGGATGGTGTTCGATACCCCGCGTACTCGCGCCCACAGCGAGGCGCACCTTTTTCTAATGATCGCGTGGAAGCAGTTGGTACGCGCTTCGGCGAACATAGACGACGCGCTACAGAAGTGCGGCAGACCGATCAACATCCTGAACGCGTTGCTGTATTGGACATGTAAAGCACTGTATGCTCGCTGCGTGAAATCGACCCGCAGACCGCATGTGTAGAACGATTGACAGTAGGCTTTGAAAAGTGTTAGTTTGACTTGTTTACTACAGCGCGCAAATCTGTGAATCAACATGTTACAGCGAACAGACAGCGCCCTACGCTCTCTTTCAATGTCCACCGTGTCTGACAAGCTCTCAGTGACCCAGTGACCCAGATATTTGAACCGGTCAACTCTTTTCAACTCAGAGCCTCCTAGAGAAACACAAGTTACTCTCCGTTGTCTCCTCACGTCTCCCGCCTGAAAAACCATTAACTCGCTTTTTAACGCGTTATATCTGAGCCCATGAGCCACTGCGTACTCTTTACACATGTGAAGCAACTTAGTCAAGGCACCGATTCTATTAATCCTCTTATTATAGGAATTAAACAAAAAAATATTAATCTCTTAGAATATGGTTACAAGTTTGAAATTATATGGATTCCAAGTCATCAAGGTATTGTTGGTAATGAGAAAGCTGATAGTGAAGCTAGAAATGCAACTAATGAAAATGATATTTCTAATATAACTAAACAAACCCACAGTGATTTACATAAACATGTAAAGTATACAATTAAAATTTACTGGGACACATTTTGGAAGACAAGAAACACATCAAAATTATTGAATGTTAGGAATTCAATTTTTGATAAATCACCCGTTATTTAACTGTAGGAAAGATCAAGTAGTTATCACGAGATTACGTATTGGTCATACTAATATGACACATATTCATTTAATAACTAAGGCTGACAGAAACAAATGCAAGTGTGGTGTAGACTGTAGTCGGTGCCAGCCGACGCATAGAAAATCTAATATATTTTGATACGTAAAATACATTTTTACCTATTAGATATTCATATCTTAAAATATTGAGGTCTGTTAAGATAGCAGTGAAAGGTTAGCAGAATCGTTCGAAACATATACGGTATTTTGTGGCTAATTTGTTGCTAATTAGTTGCTAAAACCCCGATTTTGTTGCTTTGTCCGATTTCGAAAAAAAGGAGTTACTGCTATCTTAACGTTAAGCTAGCAGTAAACTCAGCGGGACCGGCATGGATTAAATGCAATTATACATCAGTATTTGTTGCTAATTTGTTGCTGACAAATAGTGTAAAAAAATTTGAAAAAACCCTAGAATTGGCTAGACCTGGAGACCTGTAGCCGTATCCATGCTATCTTAACATGCAGTTTTTTTAACAAGACGATGGCATGGATTTTGTTGCTGGACGCAAATAACATCAGAACACCCCAGAGAGCCAGCAACAAAAAAGAAACTAAAATTCTGCTACACCTGGAGACCTGTAGCTTACTACAAGTGTCCCTGCTATATTAACATGCACTTTTTTAAAAAAGACAGTGGCATGGATTTTGTTGCTATTTACAAATAACATCAGGACACCCCAGAGAGCCAGCAACAAAATAGAAACTAAAAATCTGCTACACCTGGAAACCTGTAGTCGACTACGAGTGTTCATGCTAACTTAGCGTGCACTTTTTTTAACAAGAAGGTAGCATGGATTTTGTTGCTCATCGTAAATAGCACCAGGACACCTCAGAGAGCCAGCAACAAAATAGAAACTAAAATTCTGCTACACCTGGAGACCTGTAGCCATGTCCATGCTAACTTAACATGCAGTTTTTTGAAGAAAACCATGACATGGATTTTGTTGCTCATCGTAAATAACACCAGCACACCCCAGAAAGCCAGCAACAAAATAGAAACTAAAATTCTGCTACACCTGGAGACCTGTAGCCATGTCCTTGCTAACTTAATATGCAGTTTTTTGAAGAAAACCATGACATGGATTTTGTTGCTATTTACAAATAACATCAGGACACCCCAGAGAGCCAGCAACAAAATAAAAATTAAAAATCTGCTACACCTGGAGACCTGTAGCTTACTACAAGTGTCCCTGCTAACTTAAAAAGCACTTTTTTAAAAAAGACAGTGGCATGGATTTTGTTGCTGGACGCAAATAACATCAGGATACCCCAGAGAGCCAGCAACAAAAAAAACTAAAAATCTGCTACACCTGGAAACCTGTAGCCGACTACAAGTGTTCATGCTAACTTAACGTGCACTTTTTTTAACAAGACGGTGGCATGAATTTTGTTGCTCATCGTAAATAACACCAGGACACCCCAGAGAGCCAGCAACAAAATAGAAACTGAAAATCTGCTACACCTGGAGACCTGTAGCCGTGTTCATGCTATCTTAACATATACATTTTTATGAAAACGATGACATAGATTTTGTTGCTGGACGTAAATAACATCAGAACACCCCAGAGAGCCAGCAACAAAATATAAACTAAAAATCTGCTACACCTGGAGACCTGTAGCTTACTACAAGTGTCCCTGCTACATTAACATGCACTTTTTTTAAAAAGACAGTGGCATGGATTTTGTTGCTATTTACAAATAACATCAGGACACCCCAGAGAGCCAGCAACAAAAAAAACTAAAATTCTGCTACACCTGGAGACCTGTAGCCGTATCCCTGCTATCTTAACATGTACATTTTTTATGAAAACGATGACATAGATTTTGTTGCTGGACGTAAATAACATCAGAACACCCCAGAGAGCCAGCAACAAAATATAAACTAAAAATCTGCTACACCTGGAAACCTGTAGTCGACTACAAGTGTTCATGCTAACTTAGCGTGCACTTTTTTTAACAAGAAGGTAGCATGGATTTTGTTGCTCATCGTAAATAGCACCAGGACACCTCAGAGAGCCAGCAACAAAATAGAAACTAAAATTCTGCTACACCTGGAGACCTGTAGCCATGTCCATGCTAACTTAACATGCAGTTTTTTGAAGAAAACCATGACATGGATTTTGTTGCTCATCGTAAATAACACCAGCACACCCCAGAAAGCCAGCAACAAAATAGAAACTAAAATTCTGCTACACCTGGAGACCTGTAGCCATGTCCATGCTAACTTAACATGCAGTTTTTTGAAGAAAACCATGACATGGATTTTGTTGCTCATCGAAAATAACACCAGCACACCCCAGAGAGCCAGCAACAAAATAGAAACTAAAAATCTGATACACCTGGAAACCTGTAGCCGACTACAAGTGTTCATGCTAATTTAACGTGCACTTTTTTTAACAAGACGGTGGCATGAATTTTGTTGCTCATCGTAAATAACACCAGGACACCCCAGAGAGCCAGCAACAAAATAGAAACTAAAAATCTGCTACACCTGGAGACCTGTAGCCGTATCCATGCTATCTTAACAGGCAGTTTTAAAAAAAAAACCATGACATGGATTTTGTTGCTCATCGTAAATAACACCAGGACACCCCAGAGAGCCAGCAACAAAATAGAAACTGAAAATCTGCTACACCTGGAGACCTGTAGCCGTGTTCATGCTATCTTAACATATACATTTTTTATGAAAACGATGACATAGATTTTGTTGCTGGACGTAAATAACATCAGAACACCTCAGAGAGCCAGCAACAAAATAGAAACTAAAATTCTGCTACACCTGGAGACCTGTAGCCATGTCCATGCTAACTTAACATGCAGTTTTTTGAAGAAAACCATGACATGGATTTTGTTGCTCATCGTAAATAACACCAGCACACCCCAGAAAGCCAGCAACAAAATAGAAACTAAAATTCTGCTACACCTGGAGACCTGTAGCCATGTCCATGCTAACTTAACATGCAGTTTTTTGAAGAAAACCATGACATGGATTTTGTTGCTCATCGAAAATAACACCAGCACACCCCAGAGAGCCAGCAACAAAATAGAAACTAAAAATCTGATACACCTGGAAACCTGTAGCCGACTACAAGTGTTCATGCTAATTTAACGTGCACTTTTTTTAACAAGACGGTGGCATGAATTTTGTTGCTCATCGTAAATAACACCAGGACACCCCAGAGAGCCAGCAACAAAATAGAAACTAAAAATCTGCTACACCTGGAGACCTGTAGCCGTATCCATGCTATCTTAACAGGCAGTTTTAAAAAAAAAACCATGACATGGATTTTGTTGCTCATCGTAAATAACACCAGGACACCCCAGAGAGCCAGCAACAAAATAGAAACTGAAAATCTGCTACACCTGGAGACCTGTAGCCGTGTTCATGCTATCTTAACATATACATTTTTTATGAAAACGATGACATAGATTTTGTTGCTGGACGTAAATAACATCAGAACACCCCAGAGAGCCAGCAACAAAATATAAACTAAAAATCTGCTACACCTGGAGACCTGTAGCTTACTACAAGTGTCCCTGCTACATTAACATGCACTTTTTTTAAAAAGACAGTGGCATGGATTTTGTTGCTATTTACAAATAACATCAGGACACCCCAGAGAGCCAGCAACAAAATAAAAATTAAAAAACTGCTACACCTGGAGACCTGTAGCTTACTACAAGTGTCCCTGCTAACTTAAAAAGCACTTTTTTAAAAAAGACAGTGGCATGGATTTTGTTGCTGGACGCAAATAACATCAGGACACCCCAGACAGCCAGCAACAAAAAAAAAACTAAAATTCTGCTACACCTGGAGACCTGTAGCCGTATCCCTGCTATCTTAACATGTACATTTTTTATGAAAACGATGGCATGGATTTTGTTGCTGGACGCAAATAACATCAGGACACCCCAGAGAGCCAGCAACAAAATAGAAACTAAAAATCTGCTACACCTGGAAACCTGTAGCCGACTACAAGTGTTCATGCTAACTTAACGTGCACTTTTTTTAACAAGACGGTGGCATGAATTTTGTTGCTCATCGTAAATAACATCAGGACACCCCAGAGAGCCAGCAACAAAATAGAAACTGAAAATCTGCTACACCTGGAGACCTGTAGCCGTGTTCATGCTATCTTAACATATACATTTTTTATGAAAACGATGACATAGATTTTGTTGCTGGACGTAAATAACATCAGAACACCCCAGAGAGCCAGCAACAAAATATAAACTAAAAATCTGCTACACCTGGAGACCTGTAGCTTACTACAAGTGTCTCTGCTACATTAACATGCACTTTTTTTAAAAAGACAGTGGCATGGATTTTGTTGCTATTTACAAATAACATCAGGACACCCCAGAGAGCCAGCAACAAAATAAAATTAAAAATCTGCTACACCTGGAGACCTGTAGCTTACTACAAGTGTCCCTGCTAACTTAAAATGCACTTTTTTAAAAAAGACAGTGGCATGGATTTTGTTGCTGGACGCAAATAACATCAGGACACCCCAGAGAGCCAGCAACAAAAAAAAACTAAAATTCTGCAACACCTGGAGACCTGTAGCCGTATCCCTGCTATCTTAACATGTACATTTTTTATGAAAACGATGGCATGGATTTTGTTGCTGGACGCAAATAACATCAGGACACCCCAGAGAGCCAGCAACAAAATAGAAACTAAAAATCTGCTACACCTGGAAACCTGTAGTCGACTACAAGTGTTCATGCTAACTTAGCGTGCACTTTTTTTAACAAGACGGTATCATGGATTTTGTTGCTCATCGTAAATAGCACCAGGACATCCCAGAGAGCCAGCAACAAAATAGAAACTAAAAATCTGCTACACCTGGAGACCTGTAGCCATGTCCATGCTAACTTAACATGCAGTTTTTTGAAGAAAACCATGACATGGATTTTGTTGCTCATCGTAAATAACACCAGCACACCCCAGAGAGCCAGCAACAAAAAAGAAACTAAAATTCTGCTACACCTGGAGACCTGTAGCCATGTCCATGCTAACTTAACATGAAGTTTTTTGAAGAAAACCATGACATGGATTTTGTTGCTCATCGAAAATAACACCAGCACACCCCAGAGAGCCAGCAACAAAATAGAAACTAAAAATCTGCTACACCTGGAGACCTGTAGCCGTGTTCATGCTATCTTAACATGTACATTTTTTATGAAAACGATGACATAGATTTTGTTGCTGGACGCAAATAACATCAGAACACCCCAGAGAGCCAGCAACAAAATATAAACTAAAAATCTGCTACACCTGGAGACCTGCAGCTTACTACAAGTGTCCCTGCTAAATTAACATGCACTTTTTTTTAAAAGACAGTGGCATGGATTTTTTTGCTATTTACAAATAACATCAGGACACCCCAGAGAACCAGCAACAAAATAAAAATTAAAAATCTGCTACACCTGGAGACCTGTAGCTTACTACAAGTGTCCCTGCTACCTTAAAATGCACTTTTTTTAAAAAGACAGTGGCATGGATTTTGTTGCTATTTACAAATAACATCAGGACACCCCAGAGAGCCAGCAACAAAATAGAAACTAAAAATCTGCTACACCTGGAAACCTGTAGTCGACTACAAGTGTTCATGCTAACTTAGCGTGCACTTTTTTTAACAAGACGGCAGCATGGATTTTGTTGCTAGTTGCAAATAACACTAGGACACCCCAGAGAGCCAGCAACAAACTAGAAACTAAAAATCTGCTACACCTGGAGACCTGTAGCCGTATCCATGCTATCTTAACGTGCAGTTTTTTTAAGAAAACCATGACATGGATTTTGTTGCTAGGCGGAAATCACATTAGAAGACCCCAAAGAGCCAGCAACAAAGTAGAAACTAAAAATCTGCTACACCTGGAGACATGTAGTCGTCTACCAGTGTCCAAAAGACAATAGCCGTTTCATGCTGTGCATCTTTATTTTTGAAAGATCTTGTTTTCATAATATTTGACAACTAACCTATTAAGTTTTCAAAAATTTATAAAGAACGGGATTTTAATAAGGTAACTAAATTCATACTTAAATGTACTTCTTTAATTTTTTTTCAAGTAATTATTACAAAAGTTATGATTACATAAGTTATAATTATGCAAAAAAAAAATAGAAATCTTTTTGATTCTATTCTTATACATTTGTTACGAAAATTTAGAAAAGTTATTTAAAGCCGTATGTGGTCTATTTGTGCTAAATAGTTATATATTTATTTTGTTTGTATTTTGTTTTACTAAGGTACTTCTTAAGTAATTATATTGTACTAACCAACTATGACCCTATGTTGCTTGATAATAAAAGATTTTTATTATATTTTTTATAAAAGAAATTAATCGACAGTATTGAACAAGAGTTTTTGTTCTAATAAGTATATTTACTCTGATTTATTAATTTAATTCCCTAATTGATTACAAAATTAAATTATATTAGGAATAACTTTTCTACATTTTCGTAACAAATGTATAAATAAGAATAGACTAAAAAAGATTTCTATTTTTTACTGCATACTTATACATTATAGCTTTTGTAATAACTTGATAAGAAAATAAATGAAGTACATTTTAGTAATTATTTAGTTTCCTCATTAAAATCCAGATCCTTATAAATTATCGAAAACTAATAAGTCAGTTGTCAAATATTAAGAAAACAAGATCTTTCGAAAATGAAGATGCACAGCACGTAACGGCTATTGTTTTTTGGACACTGGTAGCCGGCGTGTAATTGACATGTCTCCAGGTATAGCAGACTTTTAATTTATATTTTGTTGCTGGCTCTCTGGGGTGTCATGATGTTATTTGCAACTAGCAACAAAATAAATGCCGCCGTCTTGTTAAAGAAAGTGTATATTAAGGTAGTATGGACATGGTTACAGGCCTCCAGGTCTAGCAGAATTTTAGTTTCTATTTTGTTGCTGGCTCTCTGGGGTCTTCTGATGTGATTTCCGCCCAGCAACAAAATCCATGTCATGGTTTTCTTAAAAAAACTGCACGTTAAGATAGCATGGATACGGCTACAGGTCTCCAGGTGTAGCAGATTTTTAGTTTCTATTTTGTTGCTAGCTCTCTGGGGTCGTCTGATGTGATTTCCGCCCAGCAATAAAATCTATGTCATGATTTTCTTAAAAAAACTGCACGTTAAGATAGCATAGATACGGCTACAGGTCTCCAGGTGTAGCAGATTTTTAATTTCTATTTTGTTGCTGGCTCTCTGGGGTGTCCTGACGTTATTTGTAAATAGCAACAAAATCTATGCCACTGTCTTTTTAAAAAAAGTGCATGTCAATGTAGCAGGGACACTTGTAGTAAGCTACAGGTCTCCAGGTGTAGCAGATTTTTAGTTTCTATTTTGTTGTTGGCTCTCTGGGGTGTCTTGATGTTATTTGTAAATAGCAACAAAATCCATGCCACTGTCTTTATAAAAAGAGTGCATGTTAATGTAGCAGGGACACTTGTAGTAAGCTACAGGTCTCCAGATGTAGCAGAATTTTATTTTCTATTTTGTTGCTGGCTCTCTGGGGTGTCCTGATGTTATTTGCGTCCAGCAACAAAATCCATGCCATCGTTTTCATAAAAAATGTAAATGTTAAGATAGCAGGGATACGGCTACAGGTCTCCAGGTGTAGCAGAATTTTAGTTTTTATTTTGTTGCTGGCTCTCTGGGGTGTCCTGATGTTATTTGCGTCCAGCAACAATATCCATGCCACTGTCTTTTTAAAAAAAGTGCATTTTAAGGTAGCAGGGACACTTCTAGTAAGCTACAGGTCTCCAGGTGTAGCAGATTTTTAATTTTTATTTTGTTGCTGGCTCTCTGGGGTGTCCTGATTTTATTTGTAAATAGCAACAAAATCCATGCCACTGTCTTTTTAAAAAAAGTGCATGTTAATGTAGCAGGGACACTTGTAGTAAGCTACAGGTCTCCAGGTGTAGCAGATTTTTAGTTTCTATTTTGTTGCTGGCTCTCTGGGGTGTCTTGATGTTATTTGCGTCCAGCAACAAAATCCATGCCATCGTTTTCATAAAAAATGTACATGTTAAGATAGCAGGGATACGGCTACTGGTCTCCAGGTGTAGCAGAATTTTAGTTTTTTTTTGTTGCTGGCTCTCTGGGGTGTCCTGATGTTATTTGCGTCCAGCAACAAAATCCATGCCACTGTCTTTTTTAAAAAAGTGCATTTTAAGTTAGCAGGGACACTTGTAGTAAGCTACAGGTCTCCAGGTGTAGCAGATTTTTAATTTTTATTTTGTTGCTGGCTCTCTGGGGTGTCCTGATGTTATTTGTAAATAGCAACAAAATCCATGCCACTGTCTTTTTAAAAAAAGTGCATGTTAATGTAGCAGGGACACTTGTAGTAAGCTACAGGTCTCCAGGTGTAGCAGATTTTTAGTTTATATTTTGTTGCTGGCTCTCTGGAGTGTTCTGATGTTATTTACGTCCAGCAACAAAATCTATGTCATCGTTTTCATAAAAAATGTACATGTTAAGATAGCAGGGATACGGCTACAGGTCTCCAGGTGTAGCAGAATTTTAGTTTTTTTTGTTGCTGGCTCTCTGGGGTGTCCTGATGTTATTTGCGTCCAGCAACAAAATCCATGCCACTGTCTTTTTTAAAAAAGTGCTTTTTAAGTTAGCAGGGACACTTGTAGTAAGCTACAGGTCTCCAGGTGTAGCAGATTTTTAGTTTATATTTTGTTGCTGGCTCTCTGGGGTGTTCTGATGTTATTTACGTCCAGCAACAAAATCTATGTCATCGTTTTCATAAAAAATGTATATGTTAAGATAGCATGAACACGGCTACAGGTCTCCAGGTGTAGCAGATTTTCAGTTTCTATTTTGTTGCTGGCTCTCTGGGGTGTCCTGATGTTATTTACGATGAGCAACAAAATTCATGCCACCGTCTTGTTAAAAAAAGTGCACGTTAAGTTAGCATGAACACTTGTAGTCGGCTACAGGTTTCCAGGTGTAGCAGATTTTTAGTTTCTATTTTGTTGCTGGCTCTCTGGGGTGTCCTGATGTTATTTGCGTCCAGCAACAAAATCCATGCCATCGTTTTCATAAAAAATGTACATGTTAAGATAGCAGGGATACGGCTACTGGTCTCCAGGTGTAGCTGAAATTTTAGTTTTTTTTTTGTTGCTGGCTCTCTGGGGTGTCCTGATGTTATTTGCGTCCAGCAACAAAATCCATGCCACTGTCTTTTTTAAAAAAGTGCATTTTAAGTTAGCAGGGACACTTGTAGTAAGCTACAGGTCTCCAGGTGTAGCAGATTTTTAATTTTTATTTTGTTGCTGGCTCTCTGGGGTGTCCTGATGTTATTTGTAAATAGCAACAAAATCCATGCCACTGTCTTTTTAAAAAAAGTGCATGTTAATGTAGCAGGGACACTTGTAGTAAGCTACAGGTCTCCAGGTGTAGCAGATTTTTAGTTTATATTTTGTTGCTGGCTCTCTGGGGTGTTCTGATGTTATTTACGTCCAGCAACAAAATCTATGTCATCGTTTTCATAAAAAATGTATATGTTAAGATAATATGAACACGGCTACATGTCTCCAGGTGTAGCAGATTTTCAGTTTCTATTTTGTTGCTGGCTCTCTGGAGTGTCCTGGTGTTATTTACGATGAGCAACAAAATTCATGCCACCGTCTTGTTAAAAAAAGTGCACGTTAAGTTAGCATGAACACTTGTAGTCGGCTACAGGTTTCCAGGTGTAGCAGATTTTTAGTTTCTATTTTGTTGCTGGCTCTCTGGGGTGTCCTGGTGCTATTTACGATGAGCAACAAAATCCATGATACCGTCTTGTTAAAAAAAGTGCACGCTAAGTTAGCATGAACACTTGTAGTCGACTACAGGTTTCCAGGTGTAGCAGATTTTTAGTTTCTATTTTGTTGCTGGCTCTCTGGGGTGTCCTGGTGTTATTTACGATGAGCAACAAAATTCATGCCACCGTCTTGTTAAAAAAAGTGCACGTTAAGTTAGCATGAACACTTGTAGTCGGCTACAGGTTTCCAGGTGTAGCAGATTTTTAGTTTCTATTTTGTTGCTGGCTCTCTGGGGTGTCTTGATGTTATTTGCGTCCAGCAACAAAATCCATGCCATCGTTTTCATAAAAAATGTACATGTTAAGATAGCAGGGATACGGCTACTGGTCTCCAGGTGTAGCAGAATTTTAGTTTTTTTTTGTTGCTGGCTCTCTGGGGTGTCCCGATGTTATTTGCGTCCAGCAACAAAATCCATGCCACTGTCTTTTTTAAAAAAGTGCATTTTAAGTTAGCAGGGACACTTGTAGTAAGCTACAGGTCTCCAGGTGTAGCAGATTTTTAATTTTTATTTTGTTGCTGGCTCTCTGGGGTGTCCTGATGTTATTTGTAAATAGCAACAAAATCCATGCCACTGTCTTTTTAAAAAAAGTGCATGTTAATGTAGCAGGGACACTTGTAGTAAGCTACAGGTCTCCAGGTGTAGCAGATTTTTAGTTTATATTTTGTTGCTGGCTCTCTGGAGTGTTCTGATGTTATTTACGTCCAGCAACAAAATCTATGTCATCGTTTTCATAAAAAATGTACATGTTAAGATAGCAGGGATACGGCTACAGGTCTCCAGGTGTAGCAGAATTTTAGTTTTTTTTGTTGCTGGCTCTCTGGGGTGTCCTGATGTTATTTGCGTCCAGCAACAAAATCCATGCCACTGTCTTTTTTAAAAAAGTGCTTTTTAAGTTAGCAGGGACACTTGTAGTAAGCTACAGGTCTCCAGGTGTAGCAGATTTTTAATTTTTATTTTGTTGCTGGCTCTCTGGGGTGTCCTGATGTTATTTGTAAATAGCAACAAAATCCATGCCACTGTCTTTTTAAAAAAAGTGCATGTTAATGTAGCAGGGACACTTGTAGTAAGCTACAGGTCTCCAGGTGTAGCAGATTTTTAGTTTATATTTTGTTGCTGGCTCTCTGGGGTGTTCTGATGTTATTTACGTCCAGCAACAAAATATATGTCATCGTTTTCATAAAAAATGTATATGTTAAGATAGCATGAACACGGCTACAGGTCTCCAGGTGTAGCAGATTTTCAGTTTCTATTTTGTTGCTGGCTCTCTGGGGTGTCCTGGTGTTATTTACGATGAGCAACAAAATTCATGCCACCGTCTTGTTAAAAAAAGTGCACGTTAAGTTAGCATGAACACTTGTAGTCGGCTACAGGTTTCCAGGTGTAGCAGATTTTTAGTTTTTTTTGTTGCTGGCTCTCTGGGGTGTCCTGATGTTATTTGCGTCCAGCAACAAAATCCATGCCACTGTCTTTTTTAAAAAAGTGCTTTTTAAGTTAGCAGGGACACTTGTAGTAAGCTACAGGTCTCCAGGTGTAGCAGATTTTTAATTTTTATTTTGTTGCTGGCTCTCTGGGGTGTCCTGATGTTATTTGTAAATAGCAACAAAATCCATGTCATGGTTTTCTTCAAAAAACTGCATATTAAGTTAGCAAGGACATGGCTACAGGTCTCCAGGTGTAGCAGAATTTTAGTTTCTATTTTTTTCTGGCTTTCTGGGGTGTGCTGGTGTTATTTACGATGAGCAACAAAATCCATGTCATGGTTTTCTTCAAAAAACTGCATGTTAAGTTAGCATGGACATGGCTACAGGTCTCCAGGTGTAGCAGAATTTTAGTTTCTATTTTGTTGCTGGCTCTCTGAGGTGTCCTGGTGCTATTTACGATGAGCAACAAAATCCATGCTACCTTCTTGTTAAAAAAAGTGCACGCTAAGTTAGCATGAACACTCGTAGTCGACTACAGGTTTCCAGGTGTAGCAGATTTTTAGTTTCTATTTTGTTGCTGGCTCTCTGGGGTGTCCTGATGTTATTTGTAAATAGCAACAAAATCCATGCCACTGTCTTTTTTAAAAAAGTGCATGTTAATATAGCAGGGACACTTGTAGTAAGCTACAGGTCTCCAGGTGTAGCAGAATTTTAGTTTCTTTTTTGTTGCTGGCTCTCTGGGGTGTTCTGATGTTATTTGCGTCCAGCAACAAAATCCATGCCATCGTCTTGTTAAAAAAACTGCATGTTAAGATAGCATGGATACGGCTACAGGTCTCCAGGTCTAGCCAATTCTAGGGTTTTTTCAAATTTTTTTACACTATTTGTCAGCAACAAATTAGCAACAAATACTGATGTATAATTGCATTTAATCCATGCCGGTCCCGCTGAGTTTACTGCTAGCTTAACGTTAAGATAGCAGTAACTCCTTTTTTTCGAAATCGGACAAAGCAACAAAATCGGGGTTTTAGCAACTAATTAGCAACAAATTAGCCACAAAATACCGTATATGTTTCGAACGATTCTGCTAACCTTTCACTGCTATCTTAACACACCTTGATAATGGAGCCGAAGAGTAATTAAAATAAATAGGTACTGATAGCAAAGTAATTAGAGGTGTTTGGGCTTTCTAGTTAGGCAGATTTGCCATTTTTTGTTATACTTCTATGAAACTTGAATTGTTTCCTGGGCAATTCTCTGAAGTACGTGTTAATTAGGTTTTTCGTCAGATAACATATTGTGGAAGTAATTTAATTTTTAGTTATTAAATCAAAACAGACCAGTACTATCTTGTATATATAGTTATTTTGTAACTTACGTACTCAGAACAGTTATTACATATACGTAACGCCATGACAGGAAATACAATAATTAAGAACAGTAGGAGTGAGGAAATAGATGGCGAATTATAGAGATTATAATATTTACCACAGATTACAACACATATATTTTTAAAACATTTGCTATTATTTATAGATAAAATATGGTTCTCAGGAGAGTCCTCCATTATGGTCTACCCATGATTTATAAAAAACAGTTGTCATATTTAAAAAAAACATTATGAGCATCCAAAATCTAATTAATAAGGTGCGTCCAAACGTATAATTTATAAATTCATTCTAATTAAAGACACACTTTTATAATCAATTCAGTCAGTTAATACTGTTTAAATAATGAAATATATACAATATTTTACTACTACTGTATAATTTTGCAGAATATTAACAGAGTAGCTATAATGCAGATTCTATGGAAGATTCTTATACCGAAGAAGCTGTTTTTTTCCTAATGAAATAAGCCGAAGTTGTTGAAATAAATATGGTGAAATTATGTGCCATCAGCAGAATTAACTGAAGAAATTAGTATGCAACGAAGATAAGACTGGCCAACTATAAGAATAATTGGCCAATCTTCCGTCAAGCGAATGGGTCAGAAAAAGAACAAGTGTGCTGAAACTGGCTGGCATTTTGAAAGATAATAATTTATTAAATGAATATAATCGATAACTGAATAGTCTTTACGAAAACCTGACTGCGCAATGGGTTGGTGTTCATCTTATATTTTTTCCAATCTGATTTAATGGATTTGGACATAAGACTTATAGGCGGTAGCTTCCGATTTGATATCTATCTCCTTTCTTATATAGAAGAATATTGTTGGATTCTGTCTATTGCTGTGGGATAATTTCGGTGCTTAATATCTCGTTAAACATATCAATCAGTAAGGACTGGTGTTATAACTTCTTTGATTTCTTATAGGATTTTGTTGTTTATACCATCGGGTCCTAGTGCTTTTACTACTTCAGCCTGATGCTAGGGATGTTTGAGGTTTCCACTTAATCGTTGCTGTCCTGTGCGGTGTTGCGTTTGTATATTTTTTATAATAAGATGTAGCGATTCCTATATGTTCGTTCTGTGGGGCTTCCATTCTACGATGTCGTTTTTAATTTTTGCGATCCAGTCCTTTGAATTTGTTAATTCGTAAATACGTGCAGAAGTACTAGAAATTCGATAGAGATTAAGATTCAGTTAAAACACATTTACTTGCACAGTTATTGTACAATAACTGCAAATACGAAAAGTAAATGATAATACATATTACGTCATACGATTTTCGTATTCAGATATTTAATATCTAAGGAAGTTTTTCTTTAGCTTTAAAAGTAAATCATATTTTAGATTTTCATTTTATTTTAACTTTATACTTCAAATATAATTCAGCAAACCGCACAGCATCAATTCTCACATAAATTGATCGTAATTTTTATAGAACAATTCTATAATATTTATAAAGACAGTTTTACAAAATAAATAAGCTGATATATTATCCGTTTATAGGAGCATTAATCAATATCGAAAAATGCATTTTTTCTTAACTTGGCCGTTGCAAATAAAATTAAGATTTTAATGGAATAATACAAAAAAATTAGAATTTTGCGATAGATATTTGGTTCCTAGTTATGAGGGCCCGAAAATGGGCTTCTCGTTTATTTACTAAAAAGTTTACTGATTTTTTTCGACCAAATCATTTTTTTATTTTATTTACATACGTCTTTTTTGATTAGCAATGGACTAAATTTTTGACCATACATGCCAGTGGTAGGCCACTCTAAGTTACTCGTATATTAAGTTATACATGTACATATGTATGTATTCAGCTCTTTTTAACGTCCCACTGCTGGGTACGGGCCTCCGTTCAGTGCGAGGGGAATCAGGCCATAGTCCACCACGCTGGCCAAGTGCGGGTTGGAGGACTTCACGTGTCTATTGAAAACTTGCTAGATTCTCTTAGACATGCAGGTTTTCTCACGATGTTTTCCTTTACCGTTAAGACAAGTGGTAATTATGTTGGAAATGATTCGCACATGAAAATATCAGAGGTGCGAGACCCGGGATTTGAATTCGCTTTACTCGATTTCCCAAGCGAGCGCGTTACCACTGGGCTACCACTGCATAAGTTATACATAAGTCTCCTAAATTATTTGCATATATCACAGGCATCTTATTGCCCCTAATATTTTGTACCTTCATTTTTTTTTTGGATTCATTATCATAGTAGAGTAAAACTAATGAAAACTTGCTTATCAATGAGATATCTAAATATGAATTGTTATCCTAAAAAATAGTACGGAAAACCAGTCTTATCAATGATAACATTTCATTCCATAAGAATTATAAATTATATGCATTACATTAATATTTATCATCATGTTAAAATTCAGCAAAATATACATATAATTTAAGAAATAACGCAAGAATTTTACTCTTTACAATCATAGATTTCTTCGAATTAATTAATAATGTCATAAATTTTATCGTTAAATGATACGTAATAAGCCAATAAATAATGATAAAAAAGCAAATAAAAATATTTATTCCCTTATAAATAAATGTATTACATATTTAGTGTATTATTTATCTTCCAGCCATCGCTTGAAATAAGTTTATCTCTTTCAGTTTTATAAAAAATCATTACAGCAAAAGCTATTTCTCTCTTTCATTAGACATATTATTACCGATATCTGTCCCCTATTAAAAATTTTAAGTTACTCTCATAATACACAGGCAACGGGCAGGGTTACTAGTTCTAAGCAGTTTCTAAAGCAACATGAGAAAAATGAGTAACTCAAGAGATACAAATGGCTATTCGCATAAGTTACAATTTAATGGCGTGAAGTCATTTTCAATAAACTGCATATCTGTTGTACAAATAAAATAAGCATCTAAAATGAAATATAAATTTAAATAAATAAAAATAATATATTTTTAGCTGATACGTCTAACAATTCGATACTTATCTAAGTCACAATGATGATGAGATATAACAATTACACATTAAATATTATATAGTCTTGAAACATACATATAGAAAGGGCACGTAGTTAATTTTGCATTGAAATTGAATTTAACACTTATAGCAGTTTTGTCATATAGACTATATCGCTATCATAGGCTTGGTCTACAGACAACATAAGCTGTTATTATAAATATAATTCAAATATTTTCGAAGTCGGTGTGCTTTGGCTAAGTAATTAAAGCCTACCTAATTAAATACATGCCTAATCAAATAATTTCGAAGTCGGTGCCAGCCGATACAAAGCAAAGCACACCGACTTCGAAAATATTTGATTAGGTATGTATAGTTAGTGAAAACTACCAAACAGTTATTTTTTACTTTTTAGTGTTTTTTTTTGTAGTCGGTTTTTATTTTTTTGTTAAAAAGTTTTTATTAAATTACCCGTAGACACTAATTCTAAAAGATAACTCTCATTGAGACTATTCTTGTGAGCCCAAACACGCTATATCTGCTGTAAGTTTCTGAGGAATGAAGCTATATTTCATGAAGAATAATTCCAAAGTGAATGTAATTCAATCTTTTTTTTCGTAATTTTGCGCCTATTCGTTAGCGGAAAGGGTGGAATAGGAAAATGGTATTTAATCCTCATGGAACCTTTTGTCCTGAGATAGACAAAGTTTTGGCTATTACTATGATTGCTATTGCTATTATATTTCGAAAAGCACTAAGTGATAAGCTATTATGTTTTGGAAGGCGCAAGTAATAAAAATTTATTTAATTTTTTTCAAAATTTAAAAATTTACTTTTTTCGGATTTTTCCATTTGTATGCACACGATTACCTGTCTAGACACCAAATTTCAATTTTCTAGGTCATCTAGAAGTGGGTTAGGTATTACTATTATATGTCAGTCAGTCAGTCAGTGATAAAAATGCCGATCTCTAGACTTTAATATCTCAATAACTGTTTGAGCTGTATTTATAAAATTGGGGATTCTAGTTAATCTAAGGAGATTTAATAAATGAACCAGATTTCACGAGTTTATGTTAAATAGGTTTTGAGTTATTACGAGGTGAAAAGTGCCTCCAAATAATTATACACACGGTGCTGCGTCACCAGTTCCTTTGGCTTGAACTTGGCTGGAAATACTATCGGTTGTCTTGATAAACTAATCAAGTTTATGTTTTTATCAGAAGATAAGTTTGTGGTTAATAGTAGGTCATCACTATTTATCTTTTATCCATCTTCTAAAATTTTGTCTCTGTAAACATAAGAATGTTCGGTCCTAATCAGCCCGGATCTTCAATTTTTTCGAGGCGGGGCAAAAACTGAAAAATGCCACCCCCGCCCGCCTATATTTTTACCTTTATCATCATCGTCATTTCAGCCATCACACGCCCACTAATTGACATAGGCCTCCCGAAAAGAGTGCCATAAGAACCTATCTAGCGTTGCTCTTTCTGTGTTAAGCCTATTTATCTGTAATGCTATTATAAAGAGACAGAGTTTGTTTGTTTGTTAGTTTGAACGCGCTAATCTCAGGAACTACTAATCCGATTTGAAAAATTATTTTTGCCCATTTATTGAGGAAGTCTAATGGGCTAATAATAATCATGGTACTACCCAAGGGAGCGGTGCAGTAATTATAAATGTCAACAAACCGGGCAGACTTTCATATATATGTAAAGGGAAGGGAAAGAAGAATATGTTTTTTTGTATTTTGAACGTGGAACGTGGGCAAAACCGCGGGTTTTGGTAGTTTATAAAAGTACATACGTACATAGACGTGTAGGACATATTTATTATTTAGGAGAGCATAGGATAGGGTCTGAAATAAAATCAATTTAGTATATTATTGTATTGCAAATTGAAATTATAATTTAACTCTTCAAGCCTTTTGTTCTGTAAACAAATCTATGGCACACTCAATTTATTAAATTTAGTAATATTTAGCCAGCGGAAGGTTTCTAGGGAGGACTCGATAAAATCGTTTTTTTTTTTATTTTCCCGTGGGAAGCAAAGATTTTCTTGAAGTAAAAGGTATCCTAAGTGATGACTCGAGTAATAAGTTATCACTTCACCTTTGGTTGAAATCGGTTCATTACTTTTCGCGAGAAACGCGCACATAAAAACAGACCAACAGACATACAAGCAATTAGACAAACAGATAAAATTTTTCATAACTATTGTTTTGGGGTATATATTATGTACATAATAGGTTACAAACAAACAAAAACAAATCTATCCCACGGGAACCGTACATTTTTCCGGGATAAAAGCAACCTATTTGTTATTCTGATGTATGAACTTATATTATTGTAAAGTGTCATTAAAATCCAATCAATAGTTTTTGTGTAATAAGCTGTATAAGTTTCTATAGTTTTTTACCTATCCCACGGGAACTCTTTAAATTTCCGTGATAAAAAGACGTATCTTACGTACGACCTGGGACATAAGATACCACCATGCAAAATTTCATTTAAATCGGCCCAACAGTTTTGGAGATTAGCACACACAAAAAGACAAACAGACATACAGGCAAACTATAATAAAACTATAGAGGTCGAATGTCTGTACATAGAAAAAAATGCTAAAACCGATTCATGGGGGTGTAGGAAGAGAAATAGAACAAATCCAGATTTTTCATTTTTTTTGTTTTTCTATTTGTACACATAAACTACTAATTGGATTTTAATGAAACTTGAACTACACTATCGGCGGAATATATATATATATATATATATATATATATATATATATATATATATATTATATTTGAGCTCAGAAGAATAAAAACAAAAAAATGATTTATTTTGACTGACCGCTAATTTTTTTTTATACAAAAAAAGATGTTAATTAAAATACCGCGAAAACTATTGAGAAGTTATTAAGACAAATTAATTAGTATGTATGTATTGGGAAAACAATATTGAACAAACTGAAGAAAACCGGAAGTTTGTATCACTAATAGATGCTGAGAAAAAAATTATTGAAGGTAGAAAAGTACTGAAGCGAGCATTGTCGGCTGATAAACAAAAGGCTGCAGACTGCAACTCGGCTGGACTATCAGCGCGGTTGTTAAACTATGCCCACACGTGAAACACATGCGAAAAATTTAATTTATATAAAATTAGCATTGCCTGCGGCTCCGCCCGCGGTCAGATTACCAAAAACCAAATTCTTAGGTTTTAGATTGCATTGCAGCTTTCGTATTTTTTTTTAGACATCAGATATTTTCCTGCGGTAAAAAGTATTCTATATGTTAACCCGGATAACCAGCTATCATCATACCAAATTTCATGAAAATTCCTCTAGTGGTTTTTCCGTGTTGCGGTAACAGACAGACAGACAAATATTCTAAAAACTATAGATACGGCCTCTATATCGATAATAATGATATTTCAATAAGATTTTCCAAAAAATATTTAATGTACGGATTCGGCTTATTTACAATTTTATTATATGTATTGATAAGTTCTTTGTAGCTCTGCCAAAAATTATTATTATTGTAAGCTTTAAGTACTGGACGTCTCAGTGGTTGAAGTTGCGTTAATGATGAGTTGTGTATTCGTCTGTCACGTATGAATTTTCCACCCCCTGAAGCTGCCGCCCGAGCGTGGACCCCGGCCGCCACCCCCCCCCCCCTCTAGATCCGGGCCTGGTCCTAATTCCAGAGATGTTCTTAGAAATAGCTCTGCTCGCCTCAAAGTTAGCAGCAGTTTCGCCTTTTAGAATTTCAACAACGTTAATGACTTGTTTGTGTAAATTCTCAGAGGCTATTTGTTAAAATATGTATGATGCTGTAAGTCCCTGTACAGATAAAATAACATGTGAATTATATATTTAAGGTTTTTACTGAATTCCTTTAATTCTGGTTGAAATACATTTTTTTTATTTCAATGAAAAATACTGTTATTTGAAAATTTTCTTTCCTATATTATGGGTGTGAACATTACTTACACAATATAAAAGTACTTACGTCTGAATTGCTTATTGGGAAAAACCAAAAAAATTAAACCTCATTAAGAGGTAAATTTCTTGACAAGACTATTCCATAGAATATTTAGTGTTATTTTTAGTGTCATGATTTAATATACTAATCAAATATTAAACTCTGTAGGTGACTTATAATATAATATATTTAATTTATCATATTTATATATTAAACTTCTCATTTCATAATATTTATATTTTACTAAATATTTAATTTACTTATTTATATTATCTACTCACCTACATACACGTTGATTTTTAAAACAAGACCGTGACTTAACGTGTATAGGAACGCTCTCAATAGACTATTTTTTGATCCACATTGTAGAATTAACGATTGACACTGTAGACACTAGTTTTGTTGATATGGCTAGCATCAAATCGTTTTCTAAAATAGCTAACGACAACACGCTACCAATGATAGAAAGAGATTTGATAGGAAACGTTTGTAACATGACTAAGCCCTCTGATCGGCCTGCTACCGCCTGCTGGTGATTATCGGTATTGTCTCACAGCCGTCGATCGCTTTACGCGATGGCCGGAAGCTGTGCCGATTACCGACATCACCGCCGAGACAGTGGCTAAAGCGTTCATTTCCTGTTGGGTGGCCCGATATGGTTGTCCTACCGAGATCGTAACCGATCGAGGCAGGCAATTCCAGTCGGCCTTATTCCAAGAGCTGTCCAAATCCATCGGTTTCGATCACCGTAGAACGACAGCTTACCACCCACAGTGCAACGGTTTGGTTGAGCGATTCCACAGGCAGTTGAAGGCAGCAATTACCTGTCACGCTGACGCGAACTGGACCGAGTCACTACCACTCGTGCTTCTCGGCATCAGGAGTGCCTTCAAAGAAGACCTCCAGGCTTCATCGGCTGAGTTGGTGTATGGTGAGCCACTGCGCCTACCTGGCGAATTTTTAGGCCACGACATTGCTCGTAACACCACTGACATCACCGATTTCTCAGCTCGTATGAAGTCATTTGCCGACAGCATACGTCCAGTTCCCCCCCAGTACCACTCAAAATCTCGCAGAGCCTTCGTTTTTAAGGACTTAGCCCACTGTAGTCACGTATTCCTCAGAGATGAAGTGCTACGTGACTCATTTCAGCCCGCTTACACTGGGCCATACGAAGTGCTCAAAAGAGGTGCAATATACTACCGGCCTATATACTGTCCTCGGAATCATCCTCACCCCGACAGGACAATATTTTTCCTGCTAAGGAATGTCCCGTAAAAACGACACGTTCGAGACGCAGAGTACACTTCCCTGATTTTTATCGTCCGTAGACACGGCCTCTGGAGGGGAGTGATGTAGGTGACTTATATTATAATATATTTAATTTATCACATTTATATATTAAACTTCTCATTTCATAATATTTATATTTTACTAAATATTTAATTTACGTATTTATATTATCTACTCACCTACATACACACATACAACACGTTTATATAATTATTTATATTTATTAAATAATATTTATTCATATACATTAAATCAACGAGCATAATCGCGCGAAACCAGTAGTATATAGTGGATCGGCATTTGTTTTACACCTACCGGCCACTTGCAACTTTTTCTATAACGAGCAGTCGATGCTTTGCCTTTGATGCGACTTACTTGTTTTATATAATTTAATCGTTTTCGTGAGATATTGTATGTGGACTTTATATGTTTGTACTTAACTCTTTGTGTCATAGTGTATTTCCCTAAACTTTCCTTCTGTACTGTTTTTACGTGTGAGTTGACTTTGTTATTACAATTTCATTAGTGACGTAACATATTCTTTTATTTGTGATTTATCGTCACGCAACAACCACCAAAAACTCGTTATGAGTCATTTAAATAAATATTTAAATGTTACATTGCTGCGAAATATTTCGTGAAAAATAGGCCAATTTTCAGTTTTGCCATCGAAGCAGGGTAATTCAATGGTCGGTAACTTTATGATGCCTGCTTTTTGCACTGATTTAGATGTCTTGCTATTCGTCAATATGAGGTTAATTTAAGCATGAATAATCTGGGAAGGTTTCGTCAATTGCAAACTTTAACTCGTTTGTTCATTCAATTATTTATTTTTAGATAAATTATATAACCGATTAATTTGTTCGAGAATCGCCTCTTTTTGGCAGTTAACGGAATAAATTTTAATTCAAGCTTATCGGAAGCCATTATAAAACTGAAAACTCAACGTAATTAACACAAAAAATACACAACGACGCTTTTTTGAGCATTGAGCAGGTTGAGTATTTTTACAAATATTATTACTGATACCTATCCTAGGCTTGTTGGACCAAAGGGTGGAGTGGCAAGCGGGTAAATAGCTGTGCCCTCTTGCGGTATGGAAACAATAATTACGATACAAAGAGTGGAGACGCGTGGGTCCAACACTGTACTTAAAACGGGCCCTGAGAAGGTATAATAAAATGAAATATAAGGGCGGCGTCTGAGTATCACAACCAACGGGAATTAATGCAAGTCGATCACCTGGTACTGCTTTTTGATCTTCTTGATGGCCACCTGGATGGATCACTAGCACCTCACACAATTTTTCTGGGAGAGTTATGCTATACACTTCGAAAATTACGAAGTTTGCCGACGAAGGAAAACTAGTTGTTATCTAGTGAGTCTCGTAAGTTATAATGGCGCGTGCCACGTGCATAATATACATTGCGAGAGATAAAAAGATGAATACAGACGCCCCCTGCATACTTTGCGGCAGAAAAACGCTCGCAGACGGAAATACCATAAACCTAAAATACTAACAAGGACAATTCAAGGCCGAATAATCACTCGGCTATATAAAACTGTTAACAAAATCCCAAGGGACGCACCCAAGTGAAACGAGGATAAGTCGCTAGTTTATTTAATATATTTGATATATCTACCATACATATTCCGTATTTTATTTATGTATAAGGTACGTAGGCAAATAGAAAATTGCGTCAGCTAGGTACTTTATATTCAAATCCGTGCTCTGACCTGTTGACCTTACACCTTGATGCATTACAATATTGGAAAATATATACGAGTAAATTCAATTTTTGTAAGTCTTATTATGATATTTACTTTACTACCCGTATCTATATAGGCCACTACTGCATGATATTTAGCAGTACAATATCTTAAACGATCCGATATTAGTTCGTAGAAAGTAAAATATACATTCTCCACCTGTCATATCCGTCGAGGTACTTGATCGTCTGTAGCTGGGGCGCAGACTGATGCGTCGCTTCGATCAGGGTCTACGATGCACCGGCGCCGTAACTACCAGCAAGCTGTAGAGAATGGGTTAGCCGCTGGCAACCTTGGTAGCATTCAGCCCTGCAGTCTTGAGCTCCATGTCCAGTTTTGCAACTGTCGCAAAGTCTTAAGTAAGACGTAAGTTGTTTGTAGTTCCTCGAATAATGCAGTACTTGGTATGGTAAACTCGTGATATCGAATTTGTAGTATTTTGTCATTGTCTCAGTAGAGTCGAACCTGGGTAAGCGAAAGTTTAATGAACCGCGATGTCTTTCTCGCTCATGGAGGTTTCTCACAAAGCCGAGTTTCTAGCTCATAGAGGTACAGTAGTGGCCTTTCTCCTTTATAGAAATAAAAAAAATACAACAAATGTATTGTTATAAAAATGTATGTATTGTATCGGTATTATTCATAAGACTTTGAATAGGAACTAATATTAGTTCCTCAAAATTTAAGGAAACAAAAGCATTGTTAGTACCACGAAAAAAACATAAATTGCAGGTGTTAAATTCGTTCGACTGTCGCTTATACTCGTAGAGCTACAAGCAAGTAGCAGTCTCAGTTATAGAGGTTCACGAATGAAAAAAGACTTTCTATTATAGAGGTTTTAGGGGGATAAAATGAATGACGGGACCTGGTAATTTCAGGTACAGAGTTTTCTCGCTTATCCAGTTATTACTTACTCAGGTTTGGGTTTATACAGTTTCTCACGAGTTAACATTTACTACAAACTTTCTCTTGCATCACTGCGTTTAACCTCAGTTGCACTACAAACTAGGTCTTTTCCTGTTTGAGAACATGATGGCTTTATGTTTAGTTCTATCGTCTATGAAACTCGGTTTTTTGCTGGATGTGCTCGAGGGGGATCAGAATTCACACCTTGAATACCTTAAAAAATCCTTAGAAAAAATTCTAAATATATCTTTCGACGAATATTCATGGACCAAGCATCTTTACCTATTAGAAACGGTGGCATCGGCGTGAGACAAATTTCAAGTATAGCCCTTCTAGCTTTTCTCGCTTCTAAGCACAGTGTTCGAGAGCTCTGTTCTCAAATTTTGAAATCAAACCAAAACATAACCTGTGCTGCAGAATCCTTAGAAAAGTGGAAGTCAAAATGTCCTAATATTGACATCCCAAAGGAAGTTTCCATACAAAAACTTTGGGGTGCGCCATTGGTTCATTCTAATTTCCAAAATTTGGCTCTAAATGTTTCGAGTGACATTAACCGTGCCAGACTTTTAGCGTCATTCGCCAAAGAATCGGGACACTGGCTGCAAGTCCTACCTTCAACTAATCTCAGCACACTTTTGGATAATGACAGGTTTCGTATCACTTTAAGTCTCCGGTAAGTTCAGCTAGACTTTTCCGTCATGGTTCCCTAAACGATACCATCAAAAGGGCTCTTGCCACCTTTGACATTTCTGCTCTAATTGGGCCATCTGGAATAAGTTGAGATGATGGTAAGAGACCTGATGGCCTGTCGCTGGTTCCTTGGGAAAGGGAACGGGCACTGTTGTGGGACGCTACATGCATTGACACATCGGCCCCGTCCCATGTCAGGAAGATGACGTCTAAAGTGGGAGCCGCGGCGGAGATGGCTGAACTACTTAAGTTACGTAAATACCTTAATCAAAATTATATTTTTATTCCATTTGCTGCAGAAACCCTTGGACCATGAAGTTAAAGTGCTAAGCACTTCTTAAAAGACATAACACCTCGTCTTATCGCCTCTACAGGTGACAGGAGGTCTGGCGCATTGTTCGCCTTAAGAATCGGCATTGCCATTTAACGGGGGAATGCTTCTAGAATTCTTGCCACTATTCCACGCGGACATGACTTGTACAGTAATAACTAAGAGTACATTTGTTTTGTATATATAATTAAGTATATTTGTAATTTTCTTTATTGTAAATAAAGTATATAGACTTTAAAAAACAATAAACATATAGTAAAATGAAATTAAAAATATAAATTATTATTTTTTAAATTTTAGTCCCATTTAAATTTGAAAAAAATACAGGGTTGGAAAAATAGCGAATGAAAATGTAACTTATTTGTCATATTAACTTGAAACTTTGCAAGTGTTTATATTGCCGTTGACAGTACAGTGGTTCGTTATCGTCGACCTGATCTGATGGTAAGGCCAGAAAGTGTATAAGTGGAACTCTTCCACGGATATTGATATGACAGACCTAATACATCAAAATTGGATTTTAGATTCTGATTTTTAGTGTTACTAAAAAAAGCGAATTTTAGTTTGTTAGTCTTCATATAAAAATTGGCATCAAATTAAATCAAGCGGAATGAGTGAATATTTTATTACAATATTTTCTTCTTACTTTGCTACTACTATGTCTACACTACTACTATGTATATACGCAAACTGGCTGGCAGCGGTTGGATGCGTAGAGCTGAAGATCGAGCTCAGTGGCGTGCCATAGGAGAGGCCTATAACCAGCACTAGCAGTGGACGAAAGCAGGGTCAGTATGATGTCTACACTATAATGAAAAATAAAAGCTTTTAAAAAAGAAATAAGAACCGACCTTAAAAATGCCATCGGATACAAATAAAAGCACACCGACTTCGAAAATATCCGATTAGGTATCTATAGTAAATGAAAACTACCAATCAATTATTTTTTTATTTTTTCGTCTTGTTTTTGAAGTGGGTATTTTTTAAAAGTTTTAATTACTCCATTATGTTAATAAATATTTTTCGTCGTGGAAAGAAGCTGAAATTTTTCCACTGTCCTAAGCAAATGAAACTGCAAACTAATCCTGCCATTTACAATCTAGTTAGAAACTATCTTCCTTTCTTACACAAAGTAATTGAGTATTATAATCATTATTTGTACCACTTTGGATATCACGACCTCCAAAAGAGTGCGGTCCTTTGGAAGGCTAGCGGGGATACAGGTAATACACTTAGAAGCCTCTTAAGAGATTTAAATTTGTTTAAAGTGACATATCAGCCGGGATCCGTCTCTCAATAACCGACAGAAAATTAGTCGGAAATTGTTACCGCATAATGCGCGGGGACCATGAAAAATATGAATAACTAAATAGGGTTATGGAGTCTGAATCTGCTGTCTGTATGGAGTCTGGATGGGCTATTGGATAAAACTAGACTACTAATGTCTAACACCTTTAAAATCTCAGACTGAATGTCACGTTGCGTTGTATGCATTACTATTAGAAAGATATTTATTTATGAGGAAAAGGTGAGGTTTGCTTGAAAAGGTCGACAGAACTAATTACAATTTGCCTATATAAGATCTACAAACATTTTAACGAAGTCACTATAATCACAGTAATTTCACTTGATTCTAACCTTCGCTTTATTGGTAAGTTTTATAATTTATTATTAATTTAATAAAAAATAATTTTGGTCGCTAAATAATTAAAAGCTGTTAGCATACAGCGTTTATTTTAAATACATAAAATATGTTTTAATTACATATTTAACATGCATATACTTTTGAATTACATATTTAAGTCACCTAAGAATTTCACGTATTAGGTTTTTTATTAGGTTATATCTTACACAAACATTAGTAGCAATCAAATAAATTATGTTTGTAAATTACGACATAATACAATATTGTCTCAGGTGCTTTAATATTGGCTTTCGGAGTTCGCTAATTAAGTTTAAAAGTATTGATTTTATTTGACGAATAAAAGTATATTGACTTACAAGCCATAGGCATATTCCATTTAAATGATTAATAAATTATTTTTAGCTCTTATTGATTGATTATAGTCTAGTATTAGAGAAATCTATTTATCTATACTAATATTATAAAGAGGTAAAGTTTGTGAGTTTGTGAGGTTGTAGGGGGTAATCTCTGGATCTACTAAACCGATTTATAAAATTTGGTAAGAAGATAGTTTGAGACCCTGGGAAGGACGTAGGATACTTTTTATTCCGGAAATCATCCCTAAGGGGTTGAAAATGGGATGATGGAATGAATGAATAGAATGAATGGAATGATACTTTGTATTGGGAAGCAATTTTGGGACGAACTCGAGCGAAGCGAGGGTGAATTGCTAGTCATAAATAAATACAAGATTTCTCTCTAAGATTATTTTATTTTTAACTTTATTTATTTCAGCTTTAATAATAATATAAGCATTGGAAAATGTTGGTTAAGAATTTCAGGTTTTAAAATATGTAATTGCTTTACAGAACAATGATGCCCATTCCTCAAGAGCCTACCAGGATCAAATCAACCACTAAAGCAAGCAATAGGATTGTTATCTCTGGCGTTTCAGGTTTATATCCTGAATCACGAAATGTGAAAGAATTTTCAGAAATTCTTTATAATAAGGTAACAATTTTTTTGCAGTGGTAGCCCAGTGGTAACGCGTTTTTTTTCTCCAAGGTAGTCTAATAATGGGTCTTTTTACCGTCATAATAATGTTCATAGTATTATTTTTTTTTAAATTGAATGATTTATATCCATACCTCACGAGGAACCTTTAATTACTCCTTCAGATTTTAGATCTAAATTTGTGTACTCGGATTAATATTTAGAATAACTTTCACTACAAAAAAATCTCTCACTCAAACGAGAAAACACAATAACAGTTTCAGCCGAGTCCTTTATACAAAAAAATCCATAATTTATTACACAAAACTATTAGTAGCAGAGTTAAAAATTAATATATTTAACAATTTAGTGTGATGCAATTCAGTTATCTCTCATTTTCATGGGAAAATGCATATAGTTAGAGCGCAAAGCGGTTATCGACGACGTAATCTAGGCTAAACCGTAAGAGATAATCCAAAACAATGTACTAGAAGATTGTAGATTTAAAAAAAGCCAACAGTCAAGTAGATATGTCTATCTTTTTCATCGTTATTGTGTGTCTATCTCGAAATATACACACACAATAACTATTTTTATCTCCATAAAACGTATTTAGGGACATTAGTCGTAAGTCGTTAGTTATAGACAATTGTATGATCGATTACCAGTAAGTGTACTGGAGATGTTATTATTTTAAGATTAACTCGGTGAATAAGCAAAAAGATCGTTGGAATTATGATCCTGAGGTAGCGCCATTTTTGGGTACATTATCATTGTCAGACCTTACAAAATTTGACGCCCAATTCTTCAAAGTCTCTTATCACCAAGGAAAAGTTATGGATGCCATGTCCCGCAAGATTTTGGAACAATCGTATCAAGCCATTTATGATGCTGGTAAGACAGTTTATAGAAACTTTCACGTTACTTTAACTTCAATTTAACTTAAATAAAATAGCTATTTTATAAAATTACTATTATACTTCTTCTAAAATTATTTCTTCTATCAAATCAAAACGCATTGTGTATAAGAAAGAAATTTATCTTTATTACAGGTGTTAATCCGGACCTAATATCTGGAAAGAAAGTCGGTGTTTACGTAGGAGTCTGTTTTTCTGAAACTGAAAAGACTTGTTTCTATGATTTTGCAATTAAGACCGGTCTTGGTTTATCAGGGTAAGTGTTTTAGTCATTACCTACTATTTAGTTACTTGCTTTTCTTATGAAATTACATAATTTTCTTAACTTTTTAATTTTAAGCCATCGTCGTCTTTTGGGCTGGCCTCAAACAGCTGAAATATCTCTCTGAATTTATATTCTAGATAGAATTTATGAGTAATACACGCAGTTAAACTTTAAATCTTTTATTTCTTTTAGAGAGCACACTTAGTTAATAACGCTCACGCCGCCATGACAGTAATGAGAGAGAGAGAAAACATATAACATTTATTACATTGCACAATCCTTTCCGTTCTATACCCCCTCTCAATGTAATAAATGAAAATATCATATTTTAACAATTTCTTTTGTTCTATTTACTAGTTTTGAAAAAAATAAATAAATACAAAAAAATACTTCCTTATTCTTTGTTTTAAATTTTAAAATCATTAAGTTTTAATTATTATTATTACTTTTTAAATAACAACATAAATCTTAATACTACACGTAACTTAAAAGTACTTACACAATTTTGCAAACAGAATAATTAAGTTTTTATTATTTATTTATTTTTAAATCAACAGTAAATTAACTAAATACTAGAGTATACATTAAATTTTCATACCACACCTTTCAACAAATTTAATTAAAAGTTCCTTTTTTAAAGACTTTGTAAACAGATCTGCTAGTTGATCAGTAGAGCTTACATACTTAACACTTATCTTTTTTTTGTAATATCATTTCTCTCACAAAATGATATTTAATGTCTATATGCTTTAATCTTTTAACATCACTTGTATTTGCAATTATTATAGCTGACTGCCTTGCTGCCTGCATCCTGCCCTTTCTTTTTATAATTTGTTCGCTAGTGCTTAAATCGCTGCTCTTTTGACTGTACTTTGGCTCGTACAGACTATCTTCGGACTCAGGTTGTTGAATACTACTGTCTTCTTGATCACTAATCTCCTCTTTATCACTTTGTCTGTTTTACTCTTATTCATTTGTATCTTCATTTGATAATGACGGTACAGGGAGTGGATTATTAAACTTAATAGCAGGTTTCACAATGTTACTTTATCTTGTTGGAAAACAATATATCTCCTTATTAAAACATCATTTTTATGTGGGATATATATTCTGTATCCCTTTGTTGTTTCACCATATCCTACCATGTATCCTTTTTCACCTTTTGGATCCCACTTGTTTCTCTTTTCTTCCGGTATATCTGTTAATATCATATGTCTTATTAAGCCATAATTCATATGGGGTTTCTCTTTAATGCTGCTTTCACCTGTTCTATTTAACACATAAGTTGCAGTATTGACTGCCTCTGCCCACAATCTCTTAGGCAAATTCTTTGCACACAGCAGTGTTTGTGCAGCCTCTACTAGCGTTCTATTTTCTCTTTCTGCACTGCTATTTTGCTCAGGAGTATAGGGAACTGTCGTTTGATGAAACAATACCCTTTGCTTCGAACATTTCTCGAACCTCATTGTTAACAAATTCTGTTCCATTATCACTCTGGAAAGTTTTAATTATGTTTCCCGTCTCATTTTCGACCTGAGCAATAAAATTTTTTATACACTTCTTTATTTCTTCTTTACTCTTGACAAAGTACACTACTGTATACTTCGAGTAATCGTCCTTGAAGACTACAAAGTATTTCGAGCCTCCAACTGATGTCTCTTCCATTGGCCCACATGTATCGGCATGAATTATTTCACAGGTTCTTGTGCTTACATTGTCACTAACATCGTAAGGCAGACGGTGAATCTTGCCCTTCAAACAACTCTCACACTTGTTGAAGTCGAGTATGTCAGATTTGTTTACTTGAATGTTATTTTTCTTTAATATATCCCGCACGTAGTCCATGTTCTGGTGTACTAACCTTTCGTGCCATACATGTAAGTCCATGTATGTAACTTTAACTGTTAACTGTACAATCAGCAAAATAACGACAGTCCAACACGTACATATTGCCGCTTCGCTTAGCGATTGCCACTATTTTTGTTTATTATAAAAATCGCAAATATTCTCTTTAGTTAGCAAAATATAACCTTTACTCGTTACACGATTAACAGATAATAAGTTCATCTTTAATTCAGGTATGTATAGAACGTTGTCTATGGTCGTATAATTCCAGTCATATCCGTCCCACACTTCTAGCGCAACCTGTCCGCAGCTTTGGACACTAATTTGCGTTCCGTTACCTACAGTTACTGTTTTGTCCGTAACTATTGAATATGACTGTGTGTGTGAATTGATGATCAGTCAACGGCGCGATGTCGTGCTGAGCAAGTGTAATTCCGTTTGACCCTTATATTTATCTCAAAATAACGTATTGAAACAGTATAAACTTAAAATTAAGTGTGTTCTTGCAGTTTACTAATATTTAAACTAGATATTTTAGTGCTATTTTAGTTTAAAGTATTCAAATTTGAATTTTAGTGGTTAATATTGTTGTGCGGTAACATTGTGTGTGTCCTCTAGCTATTACGTTCAATGACCTCAGCTAGTGTTAGTACAGTAATGCAATATTAGTTGCGTTAATTCACTATCTTCAAGTAAGACAAATTGGCGTTGCGGTATACTACACGGGCTTTACTCTTGAACGAACTGATATCTCGGGTTCAAATCTCGGCTGTGAAATTCTTTTAATAACTTTATTCATTTTAATTTATTACACTCTTCGTAACAGATAGTAAAAAAGATTTAAAACATGAGTTGAAAAACATGGGATGTGCCCGGAGTGCTCTTTACTGATACCGAGGCAAACAAATAATGATAATACCCCTATAAGTAGTAGTGGTGTCAATACTAAGTCAAATGAAAATATTAATTTTAAAAGAGGTGGTAGTTCATCATTGTCAACTATTCAGGTGGATACCTGTGAAGAGGCCGGGATAAATAATAATAATCTACTTGAGTTAATTAGGTCGGTTGTTACTTCGGAAATTTCTAGCTTGAAGGATGAATTTAAATCAGCATTCGTTCCACTCAAAGAAGAATTGATTTCGATTCGCCAGGATTTCAATTCTATAAAGGAATCCTTGGACTTCTTTAGTTCAAAATATGATAGTTTAAATTCACGTATTGAGAAATGTGAAAAATAACTTCATCAGTATTGTGAAAAGGTATCTGAGTTCGAGGAAATAAAATCTAAAATGCAATCAATCCTCACTGAAAACAATAATCGTGAGCAATGGGCTCGTCGATCGAATATTGAAATTTATGGAATTCCAGAACAAAAAAATGAAAATCTCTATTCTATTTTACAAAACGTTGCAAGCAAAACCTCAATAAAAATTGATCCTGGCACTGACATTGATTTTATCACCAGAGTTACCACCAAAAATAAAAATAAAAATGGTAAAAAATGTAAGCCTATAAGGAGAAGAATTATAAATATGTTTGGATAAAGAATTGCAGCATAATAATAAGACGTTCTGACAACAGTGCTGTGCTGAATATATCAAATATGAAGGATTTAAACAAAATTGTATAAGGAAAATTTATATCTGTACCTGTGGCACTTCCTGTTACGGCGTTTTGGTGTTGTCTGGCTATAGTTGTTTTGATCTTTGTAATGCATTTTGTTCTTTATTAGTTTTTAACGTTGGTGAAGGTATTTGTGCAAATAAGTTAAGTTTTAAATGGATATTTTATATCATTTAACATATATTTTTTCTTATAATATAAATCAAATGCGGAATAGTGGAATTATTATTATTTGTATTATTTTTGTAATGAATTATATTGTACGTATAATTGCTTTAAAATTATTTAATCATGGAATATAATTAAAACATTTTCTACCAAAATGTACGAGGCTTACGTACCAAAACTAATACGTTCTTCAACCGCTGTGATGCAGGGGGAGTATGATATCGTCTGTCTTAGCGAGACGTGGTTGTATGATGGTATTTTTGATTCCGAACTTTTTGATTCAAAAGTAATACACAATCATACACTGTCCATAGATGTGATAGAAATTATAATGAACGTGGAGACACAATGGGTGGCGGTGTACTTGTCGCCTTAAAATCTAACTTAACAGTTCGTTCGTCGACATCCATACAATTGAGCAACTTTTCAGCTGAAATAGTGAAAGTAACAATATCGTTGGTGTCTACTGCAATAACTGAGTCACTTCATATATATTGCTGCTATTTCCCTAATATTAACCGCCATTGTGATACGCTCATTGATTTTTTTGAATTGGTTTCCGATGACAAGCTAAATTATCCTAATGACGGTTTCTTGGTGTTAGGTGATTTTAATGTTCCGACTGCGCAGTGGGTTAAGAATGACAATATCATGATCCTGAGTAATCGTGGTGATGATAATAGTCTAGTGTACGCCTTTGCCAACTTTGTGAATTTTACCGATCTGAGGCAATTCAATTCAGTTCATTATATTAATAGCAGACATCTAGATTCTATTTTTAGTGACTGCCACTGTACCGTCAGTCGTTGTCCTCAACCTCTTGTTAAAGAGGATGCACATCACCCAGCTCTGGAGATACTATTTGCTATACATAGTTTGCGAATAATTAAACCGACTCCTAGAATGATTTGACTTTTTCACCGTGCTAACTACGAAGAAATCAATAATGCACTGTCCAAAATTGATTGGATTGATTTATTAGATGACCGTGAAATCTCGGATGCTGTTAATGTTTTTTATGAAACTATATTTAAAATTGTTAATGATTTTATTCCAATTAAAATTGTAAAATATAATTATCCCTGCTGGTACCCTAGATCCTTAATAAAAGTTATTAATGAATTATTAAAGTATCATAGGAAATGGAAAATTTATAACAGAACTTCTGATTATGATACGTTTAGTCTCTTGCGTGATCGTGAGAAAAGGTTACAATCTCAATATTATGATTTGTACATTTCAAATTCTGAAAGTAAAATTAAAAAATGTAGCAAATTCTTTTGGTCATTTGTCCGATCGAAAAATTCTTCCTCTAATATCCCTGAGATTATGCAACTAGGAGAAATAACTGCCTGTGACGGAAATGAAATATGTTCTCTTTTTAATAATTATTTTGAATCCGTTTACGAGTCACCATCCTTAATCAACAACAATAATCGTGTGAGTACCTCAAGTGTGAATATGTTTTGTGTATGTATGTTTTGTTAGCATAGGTTCGGTTACACTTTCTCCGTTTATTGTACATAAATACCTCAGTAAACTAGATATAAATAAGGGATACGGGCCTGATGGCTTGCCTCCTACTTTTTTGAAGATGTGTCGTTGCTGTTTATCCCTTCCAATTTATTTATTATTTCAAAAATCTATTTGTAGCGGCGAAATGCCTCAACTGTGGAAACAAAGTTATGTGGTACCAGTTTTTAAATCAGGTGATAAGCACAATGTGAAAAATTACAGACCTATATCTAAATTATGTACTATCGCTTAACTTTTTGATAAAATTATATATGACTGTGTTTTTTCTATCCTACGAACCGTTATAATTCCTCAACAGCATGGCTTCATAAATAAAAAATCTGTAGAGTCCAATTTATGTGAATTTGTTCATCAGGTTACTACCGCTATGGATCAAGGGTTCCAGGTGGACGTGGTGTATACCGACTATTCAAAGGCATTTGATAAAATCTGTCATGTAACCTTAATTCGTAAAATTGAAGAACTCGGTATATATGGTGACTTCCTCCGTTGGCTTACTTCATACCTCAGAGATCGTAGCCAGGCAGTTACAGTTAAAGGTTACTGCTCTACGTTCGTGCCTGTTACTTCTGGTGTGCCCCAAGGTTCTCATCTTGGACCCCTTTTATTTAATTTATTCATTAATGACATTATTGCGGTATTAAAACATTCTTCAATTCTACTCTATGCTGATGATATGAAGATATATAAAACCATAAGTAAACCTTCTGATTGTAGTTTATTACAGGATGATCTGAATGAATTGTGTAAGTATTGCAATGATAATCTCTTAAAACTTAATATTAAAAAGTGTAACGTAATATGATTTTCCCGCAAAAAAAATACTATTAATTTCAAGTACACTTTAAACAAAAATCTTATTGAACGGGTTTTAGGGGTGAGAAATTTGGGCATTCACAACACTATAGATATGCGACTGCAAAAGCCTATCGGATGCTTGGTTTTGTTCTTAGAATTAGTAAAGATTTTAAAAATAATACCACCCTGATTCTTCTCTTTAACGCATTCGTTCGCTCTATACTAGAATTCGGTTCGGTAATTTGGAATCCACATTACAAAGTCCACATTTAAGAAATAGAGAAAATTCAAACAAAATTCTTAAAGCATTTAAAATTTAGATGTTCCACTACTGATCAAGTTGTTCCTAATTTGACCTCTTTGGAAAAACGTCGTAAGGTAAAGAACCAAACATTTCTGTTGAAATTACTACATAATATTATTGACTCTCCATTTCTTTCTTAGATTTACGCGAATATTTGACATTTTAAATAAAACTATATTTTCGGATTTTTTCGCGAATTTATTTTGATTTTTGGTTCCCGACGTTTCGAATGCTTTACAGCAATCATGGTGCTTTACAGCAATGATTGCTTTTTTGATGATGCATCATTGATTGTTTGAGTTTTATTTAAAATCTCCATTTCTTCTTAACATCATTAACTTCCGATGTCCAAGACAATCTTCGCGAATTAAATCTTTATTTTATTCAAATACTACACGTACCAAATATGCACAAAATGCCTTCATTCATCGTTCTTGTTTATTATATAACAAAGAATACTGTCCAATTGATTACTTTACGGGTTCGTTACAGAAGTTAACTCAACAAATTAAGAAAATGACCTAGTTTAAATTATTTTTAATTGTATTAAATTATATTTGCGACTCTTTATTAACTATAATTATGTAATTATTACTAAAACATTAATTAATTTCTATTCATATGATTATTATTTTATTTAAAGTTAATTTTTTTTATTGTAATTAATTTGCTCGCATTATTCTATGTACTATTTAATTGTGGAAACTTAATTGGTCAATGATTTATATTTTATGTTTTGTTTTTTAATTTGTATCAATTTATACTGTTTGTTTCCCAAATAAAATGAAAATAAAATAAAATAAATAAATGATAAAAGAAGCTTACGTTCACAGCACATGTGTTCATTTGCACTCGAGTCCACTAACCACTTTGTTTTTTGAGAACTTTCTTTTTATCGCACTTTCTACGACGAATGCATTACTTTCTTTATTTTTCTTATAGCGACACTGATTAATTACATGTCCAATTTTTTTATAATAAAAACACCTTTGTCCCATTCGATTGTCTTTGTAATTACGTTGACCATAATTTGAAGTTTTATTTGTAGAAGACTTCAGACTACATTTGAAAATGTCCCAGCTTATTGCACTTGTAACACTTCACCAATTTTTTATTAAAGTTTTTTTTAGCAACAAAAGCAGCAGATGGTTCTGAATTTCCACCCCACTTCTTTCTTTTAATCTTTCTTCTTCTATCAGCAATCTGGCGGCTAAATTTTCAAAAGTTTGCTTATCATCAGGGGCGGATTCCCAGGCAGAGACAAAGTGTTTATATTTTTCCGGTAATGACATTAAAACCTTTGTAATCACCAACTTGTCAGATATACTTTCACCGAGTTGTTTTAATTTATTTTGCATCTCTTGTATTTTTGATAAAAATACTGACATTTCTGTACACTCTTCATATTTAAACTTAAAAAAATCTTTGTTGCACAATATGAATGCTTGTTTCAGATTTTTGTTCATATATGCTTTGTAATTTTCGCCACATTTCTGACGAGGTCTCGCATGATATGATATGAATCATGACTTCTTCTGAAATCCTAGTGACCAACAATGTTTGAGCTTTTGCATCTTCAGGTTCCCAACGATTCCCTTTTTGGCCATCTTCCGGTCTTGGGGTCGTGCCGTTGACTATGCCGTACAATCTTTGACCTCGCAACAAAACCGTACTTTGAAATTTCCATGTGTTCCAATTTAATTGCTCCTTGTCCGTTTATTATATCCATCGTCCTCTCTGTAGACTTTCCTGCCTCCAACCTTGTTCAATACAGGAACAAGAAATACCTTCCTGGCGATATTCTAACCTTGACGCGGCACGTGCACTCAACTCGCTGGTATTTCTCCGTCGATCTATTTTTCGCCAGTAATAACTTTCTTCAATGCGTACTTTTTACTTGTCCAATCTGATTATGTGTCCTGGGCCCATAACCAGATAGAATTTATGAGTAATACACGTAGTAAACTTTAAATCTTTTATTTCTTTTAGAGAGCACACTTAGTTAACAACGCACACGCCGCCATGACAGTAATGAGAGAGAGATAAAGCATATAACATTTATTACATTGCACAATCCATTCCGTTCTACAATTCTAAATTCATAGTCTGGATTCTGGAACCTTGCCTCACACATTTATTAAAAATTCAGATAGATCAGTAATCTCGTGTTTTTCGGCCCAAGCGTATGTACGTATGTACGTAAATATGGAAGAAAAACTGATACTCATCGCACAACTTTTGTCTATTTGTAATAAAAAGAAAAGAAAACGAAAGTACTGAATTGATCCTCTTAATGTAAATAGAGTAAAAGAGAGCCAGTACTACATTACGGCGAAAAAATGTAACGTCAATACTCGGACAGATCCTTCGACAGTTAAAAGGTGTCTTTCACACAAACGTCCAACGGCTATCAATTTGCAGCGCAACTGAGATGACTCATAATATTATTATAGAGTGTGTGTAGAAAGACGTGCGTTTTGAATGTATATCTTAATCTTTCCGATTCTGCATTCATAACGCTCGTCAGTACTTTTCCGAAAGATTGACCTGAAAAAATCACAGTGTCTGAGGAAAATAGTTAATTTGTATGCAATTCCGTGCTTTCTAAATTAATAATATGAATTCAGATAGCCATTCCGACTGTTTGAGGTCAGCCTTAGGTAAAGATTCCTTTAATATAATTTTACAAATAAAATGGAGCCAAAACTGGTACTTTAGATAACATATACTTGATGTAATTTTTCTTATTTATTGTAAAATTAAACAGATCGTTATTTATTTCTTTATTTAGAAAACCACACTAACAACAAACATATTAAAACATTTATATACATTTAGAAGACAATAATAATTAATTAATCAGATCTGATGTCTTTACAACATGTTCCTGACTTCTTTCTTATTCAAAACATTACAAAAATAATTTATCATTTAAAGTTTTTAATGCAAAAATTTATTTCACTTTTAGATATATTTTATTTGTCTAGTTTTATCATATCATTGACGGGGACATAAAACAGTTTTCAAATTGTAAAATTGGAACATTTGTATTTGTAGGAGTAGTAAAGCTATGTTCGCGAATCGTGTTTCATATTGGCTAAATGCGAAGGGACCTTCGATGGCCATCAATGAAGGGTGCTGCAGCTCGACTTGTGCATTAGATTTGGCTTACATCGCTATGACTCGCGGTGACTGCGAAATGGCAGTTGTAGCTGGATCTAATCTCTGTCTTCATCCACAAACCAGTGTCCTTTATGAGAGGTGAATATTTGAACTTAATATTATAAAATATTTCTAAACTTTAAATTCATCTATACTGAAGGAAATTAATTCAAATTAAGAATGTTGTCCTGTATTCATTTATATTATGAATATAATACAAATGTGACTAAATTATAAAATTATTTGAAACTTTAGTCATAAATAATATGTGTACATTTCAGGGTTTTGAGCACATGTCCCGATGGTAAGACAAAATCCTTTGATACAAATGCAGATGGATGCGCAAAATCTGAAGCAATCAATGTTGTTTTCCTTCAAAAAGCAAAAGATGCTTTGAGGTAGATATTTCATGAAGCCTTATTTAAAAATCATCAAATACTCTACTTATTGTGATACAATTAATTTTATGTTGTTGTTATATTGCAGAATTTATGCAGAACTTATTCATGTTAAATGTGAGTTTACCGATTTATATTTAGATGAAATGGGACCTTTATATGGTTTCTACCGTAGTCCCGAAAAAATGTCTAATTTTATAAAGGGATTTTATGATGAAGTAAATGTCTCCCCTCTAGAGGTAGAATATGTTGAAGCTGTTGGTTCAGGTGATATTTGTATATTTTATGTTATGAAAGTATGGTTATTTTTATAATACAATCTAGATTCTAGATCATAATATATTTTTTGAATTAACAGCTATTCCTGAAGCCGATAAAGCCGAGCTAGAAGCTATAAGCGAAATTTTTTGTAAGGGTAGAATCGATCCAGTCTTGGTCGGAAGTGTGATGTCTAACATTGGATATACTGAAGCAGCTTCGGGGTTGTCAGCTCTTACTAAGGTCTATCTAGATATAGAATATATACATTACTTAGTTTAAATGAATATTAACTAAAGAACCTTAACAATGCTTTATAGTTACAGTATGTATTTATTTACTACTTTTAGTTTGAAAATAATAGACTTGTCATATCCCATTTCACCAGAAAATTTTAAATAGACTCAAGGAAAAGATAACCGTAAGCTTTTAGCTAACGTAACATAACGTTTGCTTCTATCCTAACGTGTTAAGTGTTAAGTATTTACTGTCTTTTACTATGGCTTTGTATGACTATTATTATTGTTGCAAAAATAGGTTATCCTAGGCTATGAAACCGGTAAAATCGCAGCCAATCTTCATTGTGATTCACCTCGACAAGATGTAGCGGCTTTACGGGAAGGGAGAATCCGCCTTGTCACTGATCATACTGATTTCGGCCGCACCTACACAGCTATTAACGGGCTTTCAATTACTGGTATCAATTCACATGTTCTCTTAAATGGATGCTATAAGCCAAAGGTAAGTTTTATAAATAAAATATTTATGGCTCTTTAATATTAAAAAGCTTATTTTTAATTGTCTATATTTTATACATATTGTAAGAATAGTACTAAGTTTAAAAAAACCATTTTAAAAACAAGCTTTTATTTTAATGTATTAAAAAGAAGATTACAAATTTAAGTAGCTTGCGAAAATCGGCTAAAATTGAAATTAAACATTAAAATTAAATTAAATTATTTTAATTAAGTGAGCTGCTTAGTCATATTTCATGTAACAATCCATCTATGATCTAGGATATATTACTATTATGTTTAATAGAAATATATTTATCTCTCAAAAACGACCTTTCTTCGTATCTAGTCGTATCTTAGTTTCGATCAACAATACTATTGTTGATCGAAGTATCTTAGGCTAACAGTAAAAAGATGGGATTTTGAAAAAAAATCCCCCATAATTTTACTTTTTGTCGAAAAGTAAAAAAATACCTATGGTTTTTGTTAATATTATTCAAGGACTCTTTTCTTTAAATTAATGTTCGTTTCCGTAGACGGAAGGAATGAAATATAATTTAACGCCCCAGTTTCATTCAATCAAGGCTTTGAGCAATAAACGAAAATGTGTCCTTGATTTTATTACGAGGTCAAGACTATCACAGCATGAAGCCCCTGGTTACTTTTGACTAAAATTAACCTTAACATTTGAATGGAAATGATTAAACGGATTGTTTATTCGTCCTTTATAAAATATTTAAATGATAAGGAAGGACGAATAGACTGATAGATACATAAGTAAGAAGAATAAGTAGCTCCGCTCGGCTCGGTAGGTTGAGGTCCCCCCCCCCCCAAACGTGCGTTCACCTTGTCGTGGTGGGGGGGCTCAGTAGTGCCCGGCAATCCAACCGGGCGCGAAGCTAAGAAACGCACAGGAAGGTTGCCCACTTCGGTGGGCGGTGGGAGGTGGCCCTCTTCGGGGGGCGGTGTACCATGCGGGTTGCTCCTGGTACTTCTCTGATAGCAGAGTGGACTATGGAGCAACCCCATGGTTGTGGTTGTCTGCTTCGGCAGACCTGCCGTCGGGGCGTCGTAGTTGAATGCGTAAGCGATCCTGCGACGCCCCATTAAGACGGGGAAAGGTTTTGTTGGGTTTTAGTGGGTAGTACTGGCTGTATTACGCCGGTGAGTCCCACACGTCGTGCGTAAATGCATTTCCCAACGTTAAAAAAAAAAAAGAGGTTGAGGTTTTTTTACATATAGAAACCCCTATAGAAACCCCACCTAAAAAACACTAATTACACATAAAAATTCTTAAACTTCAAAATCGTTGGGATTTAATAGAATAACTTTTCAGGTCGGTAGGTTAAGGTTATTCTTGCTTACATATAGAAACTGCTGCACCTGAAATTTACAATAGAAAAAAAAAGTATATTCGTAAAAACTGACAATAGTCAAACGAATAATACATTTTTATTCGTCTCAATATCGTCCGATATATAATACCAACAGCTTCTTTATTATTCGTCTTAGTAAAGTATGAATAATTATATTTTTTATTCATCCTTATTTTAAGTACAAATAGCAAGAGTCATGATTAAATGATACATACATTTTGATGACAAAATTCAAAAGATTACAAAAATAATGTTTCGCCAATAAGATAAAATAAATCTAAAACGAATATTAATTACTTAGTCCAATCGGAATCCGGTTTGGGAATAAAATATTGAAAACCTGAAGTTTTATGATTTTAAAATGTTAACAGGTATATAAGGAATAGAAATTCGTAAAACGCCCCACATGCCCAGCTATAACTCGCGTCATCTAAAAAGAACGCTGGAAGAAAGTGGAGGGGGTATGTTTGCGCATGGGTATACTCGCGCTCAAAAGTACTTAGCCTATTATTTTATTTTTCATAGCATTTCGCTCGCGGCTTCATATATTAGTTATTGGTAGGGACATTGAAAAATATATCATATAAAAGTATTTTTTATTTTATTTTATTTTAAATAGAATCATCATCCTTTGTCATTAAACAGAATTAAAAACATGTTTGTTTCAGTGTAAAATGTTTTAATCTTTATATATAAAAACTACAACAAAGTAAACTAAGGTTGTAACTCCTTCCATTAAATCGTCGTGGGTGACGTGAAAGCCAGATGAGGACGCAGTCATAGAGTATATTGCTACATATATAAAGACGCAGTATTGAATATATTAAATAGAATTTTTTTTATCGTCGGGAAATGCATTTACGCATACCACCTGATCCCCCAGGTGGTGAGGTGGGGCTCACCGGCTAGAAGAGCCGGTACTACCCACTAAAACCCGACATCCCTTCCCCCCGCCTTAGTGGGACGCCGCAGGATCGCTTGCGCGTAACTACTACGGCGCCCCGGCGGCAGGTCTGCCTAAACGCTAGGCAGACCACCAAACCAATGGGGCACCGAAATACCGGCACTCCTCTCCCGCCGCGGCTTACCTTTCCGCCGGATGCGGGCCTGCGACCACAGTCCCGCAACCGGCACCCATCATCCGGTTGTGGGACCAAGCGGTGCTACCACCGGTGGCCGCAACGTCTTCGGCTCGAGGCCTAGACGAGCGGCCCCACCCAAGCCATTTGGTCCGCGCCGGATTTCTCCGGTACCACCCGCCGCCCTAAGCGGGTGGCATTCCCCTATCCGCCACCTGGGGACGCGCCCGGTAGGAGTTGGCTTCTCCCCCGGAATATTAAATAGAATTCTATTCAATGTTTAATCTACTTACAAAAAATTAAATTAATACGTTAAATACATTGTTTTTAATTATTAACTGCATTATTATCAGACTCTCTTTATAAAACAATATACCTACGTCAAAAATATTTTTTCTCTCTTTTCTATACAGTAATACCCGACTTACGCTACCCCGTTTTACGCGAATTCGGAGATACGCGATTTTTCTTTTTGGTTGCCGCGCGCATCAGTTCTCTCACTCCACCCTGTTAGTGTTCTGTTTACGACAGGTTCGAAAGTGTTCCGCGTGGATTTGTTTTACGTACGCAGTGCGTTTTATTGATAACCTCTAATTATGTCATCTAAAAGAACAAAAAATGAGTCATTTGAACTTAACAAGAAATGAAAAACACTTTCTTTGGAGCATTAGCTGAAGTTTAACAAAGACTTTAAAGCACAACTAGAAATTCGTGTATTGACAAATAAATTTGACCTACCGAAATCAAGAATCAAAACAGACTGGACGTCAAATAAAATTTAACTCCGACTTAACGACAAACTTAACGACATCAAAATATCTTCGGTTTACGTTGTTTTATTCATAACAATGAAAATTCTTCTATTGTCTAACATTTTATTAAACATGTTTCTTCTAAATTACTGATTTCTTTAGACTCTGGTCCCGATTAAACATACTTTATATGTATTTATATGCAAAGTTGAACCCCGACTTATCGCGAATTCGAATAAGCGAATTCAACTTACGCGGTCATCGCTCGGTCCCATCTATCGCGTAAGTCCGTGGTATTACTGTATATAAAACCATTTCGTAATTAAAATCTTTTGTGTGCGCGATGGTATTTCGAACTGAGGAACCAATAGTGCGCCGGCAAGCATGCGGCATGTGCCCCGCCGCCCCGCACCCCACTTCTTACCACCAATTTGACCGATAAATCGCTTCTGCGCAGCTTGACAGCCTTCTTTTTAAATGACGCGAGTTATACCCCCGAGAAATGGGGGGACGCAAAACGTTGAAAAATAGTTTTTTCAATTTCCGGCTTACTGTGACCTTCTATCAGAAAAAAATTCTGCAAAAGTTGTAGGTTTAGTAAAAATCGTCAACTTTTATAAATAATACTTTTTACAATAACCTCAAAGTTTTCTAGATATTTGAAAAAAACTCGGTTTTGAACTATTTCTTAGTTTTTTTTATTTTTTATTTCTAGAATAATCTTTTGATTTCCATGAAATGAAGGGAATATAATCTTCGAAATACATATAATAAATAAATAAAAATGAAATTGAAATGTTTAGCCATTTCCGAGAAAAGTATGTTTTATTGTGTCGACAGGCTGAAAATCACACCCAACTTCGAGTAGGCGTTTATATTTAAAAAGAATCGTTTAATTTTCAGATAAGGCTCATTTTTTTGTCTTGAACTCTACTTTTTGAAAATATAAAAACATTGTTGGTCATCTTGAACAAACACTCTTAAAAATTTAAAAAAATGGAGAAATCGATAATTTTTACTTTGTAAACTACATTTTTTTCAATTATCATTTAAGAAGTGCACTATATCGACCAAATGTTTATAAAACCATTACACCAATGTATTTTTTAGGAAAAAACGAAAAAAATGGTGACCTTAAGTTTTTAATTTGACGCTTATAATACTTTCTTAGATTTACGCGAATGTTTGACATTTTTAAATAAAACTATCTTTTCGGATTATTTCGCGGATTTATTTTGATTTTTGGTTCCCGACGTTTCGAATGCTTTACAGCATCCATGGTCACGGGAGAGACTGAGGTGTTACATGTCTTAAAGATATAGTTGTTACAGACAGCCTACCCACAATTAACAAAATGAAAATTGCACCAATTACATTACAATATTTTTAACTTTAAACATTTTTTATAATTTTAATTATAATTGAATATGGAAAATTAAATAAATATTTAATTTTTGCTATTATTTTTATAATTATTACAATTTTAAAAATATTAATTAGTAATCTATATTTAGTGTTGCCATTATTATATTTATAACCATAAATAAAAAATATAAAAATATAGTATTAATTATTAAAGCCATATAATTGTTCTATGTGTAATTTAAAAAGTTAAAATTAATTACGGATAATCATTTTAATTTAGTTTGCTATTATTTAAAACAACTTACTAAGCAACACTATTAATATATACTTTTACAAATGAAAAATATTAATCTGATAAGCTGTCATTTTGATCTACACAGTATGAACTTACTACATCTGCCTGTCTGTTATGTTTATATTTATTATTTGATTTTATTATATTAATAACAGGATCCCATGACGATGGTAGTACCCAGCCATCTTCCCTATTGAAATTTGGATGTTTTTTAATTTCTATGGCTTCTCGAATCATTCTAGGGCGATATCGGTTTTCTTTCGCCAGGATTTGAGGTCTATCGAAACGAATATAATGGCTTGGGCGGTCCTGGCTATGTTTGCAGACAGCAGATGTTGTATTGCGACGGTGCTTCACATCAGCTATGTGTTCTTTGACCCGGGTTCTAATGGATCGTTTTGTTTGTCCAATGTAAGAGAGCCCACAATCACAATCAAGCTTGTAGACTCCTGCATCTTGTAGAGGGATGTGGCACTTGACAGGTGGTAAGAACTGACTAATTTTCTTTGGCGGCTTGAAGTAAGTTTTAATTGAAGCTCGCTTTAGAATGTAGCCAATCTTGTCAGTGACTCCTTTCATGTATGGCAAGACTGCAGGGACGCGCTCGACTGTGGCTGGTTTCACTCGGTCACTGTGACGCAGGCGCGGCACTTGCAGCTTGTTGTCACGCAGAACTTGCTTGACATGTTGCAGTTCTCCGGCCAGGTGTTGCTCGTCACAGATCCCGCGCGCTCTCTGAAACAGAGATTTTCCCACGGTAGCTAACTGTGAAGGATGGTGGTGAGATTCACCGTTCAGGTACCTATCAGTATGGGTCTTCTTTCTATACACGGTATGACTCAAGGTGTTATCTGGGTTACGTTTAACTAATACATCTAGGAAAGCTAAGGTTTTGTCCGATTCTAATTCCATTGTAAATTGAATTTTAGGATTTATAGAATTAAGGTGTTCTAAGAATACAGTTATTTTATCAGAAGGTAATATTGTAAAAGTGTCATCTACATACCGCTTGTAGAAACGAGGGGTCACGGGTGATGTGTTCAGAGCAGTCTCCTCGAAGTCCTCCATGAAGATGTCGGCTACGACGGGGGAGACTGGCGAACCCATGGCCACTCCATCCACTTGCCTGTAGAATTCACCATTCCACAGTAGATAGCCGGATGTTAGGCAGTGTTTTAAGAGTTCAATGTATTCTATTGACATGTTGTGATCTAGTAGCTTCCTAGATATTATTTCAATACAGTCTTCCACTGGTAGGCTGGTAAATAAAGACTGTACATCGAAACTAACCATTGTTTCATTGTCCATGAGTTTTAGGTGTTTAACTTCATTGACAAAATGGTAAGAGTCCTTTGTGAACGCTCTTGTTAATCCTCTGAGTGGTGAGAGTACTTTTGCTACTAGTTTAGCCAATTTGTAAGTCGGTGAGTCGATTTGACTCACAATTGGACGTAGCGGAGCGTTAGTCTTGTGTATTTTCGGAAGTCCATACAACTTAGGTGGTTTTGCACATGATGGAATAAGATTTTTAACATCAAGATTTAATGTGTCGGAGTGTTCCTTAATTAGCTTTTTAGTATTATTTAAAACGGTGGTAGTTGGATCCGTTTTAACCTTTTTGTACGTGCTCTCGTCCGACAAAAGTTGTTTTATTTTATCATTATAATCTGATGTATCCATCACAACGGTTGCGTTTCCTTTGTCTGCGCGTAGAACGGTGATGTCTGACCTATTGCGTAGGTTCTTCAACGCTAAATACTCTTGTTTATTGAGATTTGGTTTGGGCCTAGTACTACGACGTAATAAAGACGAAACATCTTGACGTATGGCCTCCATATCCTCAGTTTTCATAATATTTTGGGCCAGGGCATCTTCAACTGCGCAAATAATGTTTTCATAAGGAATGCGCGTAGGCGTTACAGCAAAATTCAAACCTTTATTTAGTACCCGAATGGTAGGTTCGTCTAACGTTTGTTTTGACAGATTGACAACCCGAGGTCCGCACGAGTGTGTATCTGTGGTAGACGGGCACGTTCCGTTATACTCTATGGTTTTCTTTTTCTTTTTGATGTTTAATTTTTCAACGAGTTTTTGATATTTTAAAATATGTTTAATTTTGCACTGATTATATTTGGTTGTTTCACGCTTATTTAAAGTGTCAATGCAATCGTTGAAATCAGATGGTGTCAATACTGTCTTAACAATATTAGACGTCTGTTCAATGTCCCGGTCGTTTCTGCGTAGATCGCGGCGATTTTGTCGAATCACTGTCCGTAACAACTTAAAACTTGCCTGGTTTACGATCTTAGCGCTTCCTCGTATGTTCTTTTTGGAAGATATTTTCACACACGTAGGAATGAGACGATGATCACGACATCTCTTCAAGAAAGTTAACGATGTTAATAATCTTGCGCGCTTTGTCTTTAGATCTTCTAACCGGCGTATCTTGTTTGCGGTTTCCAGTCCGTACTGGTTCACATAATACTTTCTTAGATTTACGCGAATGTTTGACGCTTATTATTTATATAATGTTACATTCCAACTTTTCAATTTTATGAGTCGTGAAAAAATAATAAAAGTTTGAATTCACGTGAAATACACCAGTGATTTTGTATTTTTTTTTTTTGCCGTAGAATTCCTAAAATAAAATGTTTCCTAAAAACTACCTACTTGCCAAATTTTATCTTCTCATAGGTCACGTACTTTTCTTGATTTTCAAACATCAGCAAAGAATGGATTTTCTGATAAAGCCGAACTAGCGTGTCAAAGACTATAATAATTTCATACGAAAATTTTATATTTTTTCTTATAGATACATTAAAATAAGTTATTTTGGTTACACATAAATAACGGATGGAGCCGCGGGTAACGCTCGTAGTACAATATACATACATAATATAGTAGTACATTGTAAATTATATAGGATAGTTTGAAAAAAATAGGATAGTTTGATAAAAATATAACTAACCTAAGTTTCATCATTTTCGCATGCTTAATGTATGTACGAATAATTTAATTATTAATTAATCGTTTTAACGTTTTGAATATTAAAATAGGTATATACTTCAATTAATATAATATGAATAAATAATACAATTTCAATGTATTTCCTTTATTTTAATAAATATTTAGTAATTTTTGTTTATATTATACTCGTACCTAATGAACAATTTAAATGAATAATATATAATATTATTATCATGTAAAACGTGATATTTACAATGTCTCTCACATACTTTTAAGAGATTCCGATATTTTAGCACTGTTACAAGCACCATGGTCATAATATGTACGTATACTGACGACTTTGCAGGTGGATGTTATTTTTTATTGGCTGACATAATATCTATCTACCCTTTTTCTAGTTTGTTTTATATGTCCGTTACCACTACCACTGACTCATAGGTGATTATATAATATTATATACAGTGGGGTTTGTGTGTCGCGAACGACATAAAAAGCCCACTGTACATGCCTAAGGCATGATTAAATCTTTTGTAGTAAGACGGTTAAACTCTGTAGTGACTTCGATTACCATGCGTATAAGCTATGCGATGAGGATCATTAACATATTTAACAATTTAATGCGGCAAAATCTCTCGTTTTCGTGGATAACAATGTACTAGAGAATTGTAGGTAGGTTTTAAAAAGACCTACAGAATATTCCGCAAGGGCATGTGTCTATTTAATTTGAAATGTACCTAGGGACTTATCTGAGCGAAATGTGTTTAAGTAGCTAGTCGAAAATACGAGTAAATAATATGAACATTGAAAATAACATGTCTGTTTACCCTACAAGGAAGCTATATATACATAATTTCTGTAAATTGTAAAAAAATATTTCAGGTTCCTTCGCGTTATAAGTCAAATATTCCATACTTGGTAACATTATCAGGAAGACAGGAATCAGCCGTGGCAAAAATTATAAATGATTTGAAATCTCGACCAATAGATCCCGAAGAATTAGCATTACTGCATAATATTCACGAGGCGAAAATTTCCGGTCACTTGGGACGTGGTTACGTTATCCTCGGTAATTTGAAATATTTTAATTTGATAAAAACGGTTGCATTCCTTTAAACAGTATATTTAACTGTCTCATTGATCTCGTAGCTAGCATATTCGGCTCCACATCCACAAGTTCTGGGTTCGACTCCCAACTTCGGTTTAGGTAAAGTATTAGGTTTCTCTATCTAGGATTTTTTAGAAACAATCCGAAATTGGAAAGGGCTTAACGTTCTCGTCAAGGCACGGGGATGTAGCATTGCACATTAATATGAGTATATCTACGATCAGAAAAGAAAGTCATAAAAACAAGAGAGTATTAGGTATAAATGTAATTAGTAATGTAAATATGGAAGTAGAGGCAGACCGATAAAATTATGTATAGGCTGTGTAAAAGAGGATGTCTAAAAGGATTGAAAGAACTGCTTGGAAGAAGAAGAATTTAAAATTAATAAAACTAGATCCTAGTAAAAAGAAGTTTTGTCTCTGTAACTTTTCTGACCATAAAAAATAATTAAAAAAAAATTTCTTTTAATAAGCACAGATACGGACCAAACAAATACAACGATTAGCCTATTTGAGAAAATGGAATACTTCGTCGAGACCAAACGACCGCTCTGGTTCGTGTACAGCGGTATGGGCTCGCAATGGTCAGGAATGGGGAAGCATTTATTGCGTATACCAGCTTTTGCTGCAGCTATAGAAAAGTAAATAAAATTTGTTCAAATGTATATAATAATATTTTTTTTCGCACTCTTTCTCAGTATATGCCCCACTACTCTGGAACAAACTCCCTAAATACATCCAAAAAAGCCCCTCTATAACTTCTTTTAAAAAAATTTAAAACAGTACCTTCTGTCACAAATTGGTCCTTAATTTTATTATCAGATCCACTATTTTTATGTATTCCAAATGCATACGATTATATTTATATTTTAATATGTTTGTATATATGTACATAGTATGTGTAATATGTAAGTTATTGTATATTTATCATTATATGTGTCTTTTTTTGTCTGATTTAATTGTATAATTATTTATAATGTTATCTTAAAACAATTGCACTCTTTTAGTCACGTCATATAACACTACTTCTCACTTCCATAGGTTGGCTGGAAGAGATCTCTACTAGAGATAAGTCCACCTTTGCCCACATTGGTCTCTATATTATCTGTGTTACTCTGTTAATATGCAATAGAGAATATATATATATATATATATATATATATATATATATATATATATATATATATATATATATATCATGTCATGGTGTTTGTGGTCGCACTCCTCCGAAACTGTTCGAACGATTTTAATAGTTTTCAGTTCTTTCGTCTCTTGTCTAAGACAATGCTTGCAGTCTTCTTCATAGTGACTAATGGAGTGAATTAGTGTCCAGCGATTGAGTTTAACCAGAACTGTGTATATACTGCGCATGTTAGTAAATCTCCATAAGTCACTCTTGTTAATCATGAGCATCAATAGTGCAAAAGATGTGCTTTAATTTCCGATCCGCGAACTCATAGAAAGTAACAGTATTTTTCACCCCCCTACCTCTACCCCCCCATTAATTAATCGCGAATTTAGTATTTTTGTCTGAACAAAATATTTTGTAAATTCATAGCTGTATAACATAAAGCCAAAGACTGTTTTTGTAGATTGAATGCGAGCGTAGCCGCGGGTTCTGCTATTAATAATTTAGTAATGACTGTAGTGGCGCTTTGTTGTATCGTATTCATAAGTCCGAAAAAACGAGGTGAATATTTGTATTAATCATAAGCTGGTATCTGCTCTATTTAAAATAAATCTGATCTGATCTAGATGGCATCACCACACATCACATAGCTCCTTAAGTACCTCACATTCGAAATGCACAATAGAATAGATTAGTAGGTACATATGTGGAAATCATAGACATCTGTTTTAATTTCAGGTGTAAACGTGTTTTAGAACCTCAGGCAATAGACATCATTGATGTGATATGTTCAGATGATAAAGCAATTTTTGACAATATTCAGAATTCTTTTGTTGGAATTGCTGCTATGCAAATTGGTCTGACTGATGTTTTGAACGAACTAGGTATTAAACCTGATAAGATTATTGGTATGTATTGTATTATTTTTGTATATAATGATTAAAAATTATTTAATATGTTGATACCTTTTTTACTCTTTACAATTTTGTTGAAAATAATAAAAATGATAATAATTTTTTAACTATTTGTAAGTTACGTTAAGTAAAGTATATTTGAAAATCAAATGGACTTACCTGTAAGTGAAGATCGATTACAATTATGTAAACAGCTTCATTCAACGCGATTTGTTAGTTAACATAGTGTAGTATCGACTTCACGCTTCAGCCTTGTTGGATGTTTAACGATAAGATGGCAACTCCTATACGTAACTGTCACCTTTCCCGCCGCCAACAACCTACGTTGGACTACAAGGAATGACCGTCTCGCCTCATTTTGTTTCAACAAACTATTTCATATTTTTAAACAGGGTAAATAATATATTAGATAGGTTTTTGCCCGCGGCTACGCTTGCGTGGTTTAATTAGCTTAGTTTTTATTTTCACTGAATTTTTATGTTATCATATCGAATTTTTAATATTATGTCTAGAATAAAAATTTTAGATTCACCTAACTTCGTCTACTCTAAATTTACTTAACTTAGCTAAAAAAACCAACCACAAATATACCACACTTATGGATGTTTTGTCTAGTTCTGGGTTCTGCCAGAGCCTAGAATGTCCCTGTGAGAAGCTATCCTCACTTAAGTCTACGCCTGCTACTTTTAACGACTGGCCCTGAGATATATTAATGGTCATTGCAAAGCAAGCTTTGACGAGGAATTACTATACATTAAATTCAAAGGCGTAGTCAGAAGTTATCAATGGTATTCGAGGTATGAATTCTGATTCCCCTCGAGCACATGCAGCAAACACAGTGACCACTATGATGATTAATGAATTACTCACAGTTTAATCCCATTACACAGCTTAGGTGACTCTTTCATTACAGTTGTACCAACCTTCAGAAGGAAGATATAAATAGCAGGGTATTCTCTAGCTGCATTCTGTCTCTCTCTCGCTGAGAAGGTATACATAATTTTCCTTTGGATTCGGAATAATTTCCGTTCTCTTCTTTATATCCCACACAATAAGTGTGCACTTACGGAGAACTTGAAAAATGTTGCTGTGTTTAAATATATTCAACAACTCCAACTTCACAGCCCAGTTTTACCCACTTAGGGGCTGATTTTCAAAATTTCTAAAATACAGTTCATTTAATTACGTTGAAGAGCATTAATACCAAGTTCATTTCAATGAAGAGTTAATAAAAAAACACAAGAAACACATTTTATTGGAAAAAAAGTTGTATAGTACTTATGTACGCACGTAAGAAGTTAAGCTTCTTTGTTTTTAAGAGCATTTAAATAAAAGCTTGTTTTTTTGATGTTTTACCTTTTTTAAATGTTTCTTACTTTTTTTCGTATTCTTCTCGGCAAACCTTTTCATTTGATATCTATATCATGGGGATCCAAAATAAACAGTCCGCCATATTAAATTTATAATGACGTCACTTTGCTTATAGTGTTTCGCTCATCAAGCCCTTTCAATTGATACCTATATCATATGGGTCACTATGGAAATAATATATCGCCATTTTGTGACGTCCTTCCGTATTAGATTAAAAATGGTGGCATTTAGTAAGTTGTGCAGTTACGAGAATCAAACATGTGTGCCAAATTTAACTTGTAATATTTGATTACAGACACACACTTGTAATAGTTTTTATATTTACCGATGTAAAACACGTGTTGTGTATATAGAAATACCGGAATATATATCTTGAACTAGCATTGCCCGCGGCTCCGACCCCATTCAGATTATCAGAAACCAAATTCTTAGGTTTTACATATTAGTATACTCTTACATTGCAGGTTTGTATTTTTTCTCAGAAATGAGACATTTTCACGCGGAAGAAAGTCCTATATGATGACCCGGGTAACCAGCTATCACCATACCAAATTTCATCAAAATCCCTCCAGTGGTTTTTCTGTGATGCGGTAACAGACAGATAGATTTTTTTTAAACTATAGATTCGGTCTGTATCGATAGTGATGTTTATTTCAATAAGATTTTTCAAAAAATATTTAATGTACAGATTCGGCTTGGTTACAATTTTATTACATTGTGGGGTGAGTGAGATGTATGTGCGATGATTAGGCAACAAATGATCACGCCACTTTAAATGTTCACTACACAGTTTATTTAGCGAAACAGGTTACAGTCAGAAGGCACGGAAGAAATTCACAGAAGAAATAGTCATAGGTAAGCACAAGCAGTTTAGTATACACAGATGATAAGATGGAAGTACGAAAGTGAAAATTAAATTAACTACGATAGCAAGATTAAGTACGGAGCTGATACAGAGCGACATGCGTTCACTTTGAGTAGCTGTTGTGGACTGTGACGTGAGGCGGTCAGCCGGCCGGCGCATGATTGCGTCGCCGATGCCTATTGTTCTTGTACCAGTTGAGGATTATTGCAACATTTATAAAATGCGCAACGACGCGGCCACGACCGCCTTCCGACATGCAGTTCTACTATATAAAGTTTAATAATTTATGAAATGTTTTAATTATTTTACATCTAATTTGATCATAAGGTATTTAGTATAATTACTACTATATTTAAGTACAATATTATACGAGTAAGTCATATATTATTCTATACTTTTACATATTGTTACATTATATGATATTATTTATATGTATATTTATTTATGTAGTTTATTTATGTATGTTATTTAGATACAATTAAATACTATTTTAACAGTTACACAATACTAATAATTTATTATAGTTGGTTTACATTTACATATATATCAATACTAATTATTTATTATTGTTACTATAATTATATATTATAATAAGGTTTTTGCAGGTGGAGCACAGGTAAGTATGCTACAACATGTATAAATATACATCTCACGATACTAAAGTTTAGTATATGGGACGCGACCCCTGGAGACGTGATTTTTGGATAGTGGAGGTGATAGGGAGTTCAAATATATAAAAATTATTTTGAGAAAACGAAGGAGTCAAAAGTTATTGAGACTTAAAGTTAGAACATTTTCATACATTTCTATACCTAATTAAAGCTTTATTGCTTTAATATTTTGATAATTTCACTAAAAACAATAACCTAAACACAATAATCTTAAATTTTGAGAAAAATGTGAATTTCTGTTTTATGTACTGCTTTCAGGACATAACAGATTACTGCTTAATAATTATTTAAGAGTTATGCATATTAAAAATGAAAATTGTCGTCAGATTACTAAGATTCTAAAATAGAAATATGTTATTTTAAATTCATACATACATTTAGTCATTTTTATTTGATTTATCTAAAATTTTGAGTTATATAATTTATTTACATTTAGCAAAAAATTTTAAACTATTACTTGATTTTATTATCTGTGAATACTTTTCAGTATAACGTTTTTGGAGGGTAGTCACAAAATATCGCGAAGTTTCATAGTGTATGTGAATACGATCTGTACTCATTAAAGGCGTTTAAGTTTTATTTTTTCTCTTTTTCATAGTTATTTTTCTCATATTGTTTTCCAGTCGTAATAAGTTTTTGTTAATTTTCGTATACGTTTGTTTCAAGTCTTTTGTTTTAATAGTATTACTATAGTTTTAAATGTTCTTAGGGTTTTAAGTGTACTCATGCAGTTTATAAACGTAAGAGACTATTTCTTTAATGTAAGATTATTATTTATTTTCGATTAAGTGGCAGTCCGACTTGGACAACGTAGGTTGAGAAGGCTACGCTACGCTACGCTTCGCTCCCGCCTTAGCCTTCTTGTTAGGTCTTTTTTTTGTTTCAAAACCAGAACCCCTACTATCATTAGTGCTTTATGTTAATTTAAAATCCGGTGATAGATCTGACTCATGACTTGGAAGCGACATTTTTACAATTCCAAGTATCAAAATGGCAGGAATGTCATAATAATGTATGGAAATGTTGTAACTTTAAGTCTCAACAACTTTTGACTCTTCCGTTTCCTCAAAACAAAATTTTTATATTCGAACTCCCCGTTTCCTCCCATATCCAGAAATACCACCCACTCCTCCAGGAGCCGCGTTTCATATACTAAACTGTAGCCGTATGTTTCCTATGGACTCCATAACAGCTGGAGTGATTTTGATGACATTTTCAGGTAATCTTCAGATTAGCCCAGTGGGTGATCCTGTAAATTTTGTTAGCGATCGAAAGTTTGGACGTGGGTGAAGCCGCAGGTACTGCTAGTAATTTATAAATCATCGAATAATTTTTATTCTGTAAGGATATAAAAATTATTGTCACTAATACATATAAATTATTATCATATTTTATCTAGCTCAAATTTAAATTACTTGTTCGCAAGAAAAAACTAGACAAATAGTTATAAACAAATATAAATATTTAAGGCTAACAAGTTCACCGTTTAAGACAAAAACATGTTATTATCGGACAACATCCTAAAAATCCAACGAATCGTTTAAAATAATAATCTAATGTCGGTTTAAGATATTATTGAGTACTAGCATTGCCCGCGGCTCTGCTCACGTTCAGATGGCCAAAAACCAAAATCTTAGGTTTTACATATTAGTATACTCTTACATTGCAGCTTTTGTATTTTTTCTCAGAAATGAGAAATTTTCCCAGAGTAAAAAGTATCCTATATGTTGACCCGGATAATCAGCTGTCACCATACCAAATGTCATCAAAATTCCCCCAGTGGCTTTTCTGTGATGCGGTAACAGACAAACAGACAGACAGACAAAAATTCTAAAAACTACAGATTCTTTTCTTTTATCGATTCAGCCTCTGTATCGATAATAATGTTTATTTCAATAAGATTTTCCAAAAAATAGATTATAATAATTTGTATGGATTCTTTTGTAGAAAGTAAATAGATTTTATCCTTATTAGTTATATTATTAAACTAAATGCATTTTCAGCAAGTTTCTATTTGCAGGATGTTTTATACATTCTACAAGTGACACGCAAATATAAAAAAATAAAAATATAAATATTGTGTTAATAAGTTACCGAAGAGTTACTGTACAATGTTAAAATAATAAAATTAGGTTTTACTAATTTTGTAAACACGTACACGGGCTGTACAAATGTATACAAAATAGCAGATAGTTATTAATAACCTATATATGAGAACAATAAAATATTCTATGATATTCTTTAGTTAAAATTAAATATAAGCTATTTTAAATCAATAGATTCCATGAAACAGTTTTTTGTTAACGTTTTGTATTAAAAACGAGTAGTTTAAAATGAATTTATTTAGACTCGTAAAGTTTAGGATTGTTTCCTTCGTTTGATTTATGAACTTTTCAAAATCCATACTAATATATAAATGCGAAAGTAACTCTGTCTATCTGTTACCTTTTTGAACTGACGCTGAACTAATTTAGACGAAATTTGGTATGGAGATAGTTTGAGACCCTGGGAAGGACATGATAGTGTCTGTTTGTGGCATCATAGCTCCCAAACGGATAAACCGATTTTGATTTTGTTTGTTTTTGTTTGAAAGGTGATATAGTCGGGAGTGATCTTAGCTATGTTTGATGAAAATTGGTCCAAAATGGTCGGGCGTTTTTAAAATTTTTAATTCATCCCTTGTTATGTAAAACAGTCGAACGGTGTATTTGTATAAATACAGTTTAAGAATATACTTTGACAGATTCAACTCAGATGTAGTTGTTCATATCTTAGAATAAAATGAAGGTAACTGCCCAGGGTAGCATAACGCATCAATAAATTGTGAGACAGAGGTAGCCCAAATAGCAGCTCACATCTCTTTAAATGTGACAGTATTAGCCCATATTTAGCATCACGTATCAAGATAGTAGCGATCGATATATAGTAGCAGAACATATCAATGAACTGAGACAGAGACAACCCAAATATAGTAGCTCTTATCTCTTTAAATATGATTTTCTTCCTCATTATATCTTTACTTTTAACTAAACACTTCAGGCGGATTAAGGAGTCGTGCGAAGGCTTGAGCACGAAAACGAAGAATAAGGCGAGATGGTTATCCCCAGTCCCAACGTAGATTGCTGGCGGCGGGAAAGATGACAGTGACATATAGGAGTTGCCATTTAAAAAAATCTACTTATCTTTAAAATCGGTGCAAGGCTGAAGCGTCGAGACAATATTACACTATGTAAACTAATAAATCATTAATCCCTCAATGACCGCGGACACGCCGGCGTTACAGTTAACTATAGATTTCTTAGAAATTTAATGAATTTCTTAGAAATTTACCTGGAGGTATTAAGAATGAAGCTGTTAAGCATATTGAGTTATATATGTACATATATCCATGATAGCTTTTTCAACGCTCAAACATTTTTAAGGTCACAGTGTGGGTGAGCTAGGTTGTGCGTACGCAGATGGCTGCTTTACCGCAGAGGAAATGATTTTAGCAGCAAGCTGCCGCGGTCAAGTGTCTTTAGAGACGCCTCTTATACATGGAGCCATGGCCGCGGTTGGCCTCGGATATCAACAGGTTTGAAATTTCTCTAATATATATCTATCTTTAGTCCACAAATATTGTTTTCTTTCAAGTGGCGTCTTTACTGAAATTTTATAGGCACATTATTTTGAATGAAAGATAAATAAAGTCCTTCTCATTTTTTATAGATCGTGAAACTGTGCCCCCCCGAGATCGAGGTGGCTTGCCATAACAGCTCTGAATCTTGTACTATTTCGGGTCCTGCTGAAATGATACACAAATTTGTTAAAGTTTTAGTTAGTAAAGGTGTTTTCGCCACAGAAGTCCCGTGTTCAAATATTGCATATCATTCTCATTATATTTCTAAAGCAGGTATGTTTATGATTATAGAGCTTAACATACAAAAAAGTTAAGATTTTTGAAATTAGTTAATTGAACATATGAAATTATTAAGTAATATAAAATATGCGATATAATCATAATTGTGAAAATAATTTAAATTTATAACATGAGTATTTATCCATTTAAGCTTAACTAATTAATCAAATGAAGCTATTTTAGAAATCTAAGCAAATAAGTAAGCAAATTAAGATAATAATTTAAAATATCAGGTCCTAGTCTTCTTGAAATGTTGAGAAAAGTGATCAAATCCCCAAAACCTCGTAGTAAACGTTGGGTGTCTTCTTCAGTACCTATGAATAGATGGGATGAGCCATTAGCCAAGTATTCTTCAGCTGAATACCATACGAATAATTTACTCGTAAGTTTTTTTTTAAATATTTTATACATATAAACGTAAAAATTAAACATATAGAAAAAGTTCATAACATTTTAAGATTTCTAAATAAATTACTTTATAAGTTTTATAAATGTACATACGTCTGTAAAAGCATATTTGTTTTTTTTGTTCTTATAGCTATGTATTATTTAATATTTTTGGTTTTCTAATGATATAAGAATTGTGTTACAGAGCCCTGTACTCTTTGAGGAGGCATCACGTTTGATTCCGCCTAAAGCAGTGCTGATAGAGATTGCGCCACACGGTCTTCTGCAGGCTATTCTTAAAAGATCTTTCCCCTTCTGTCACCACGTGCCTCTAACACGTAGAGGATATCCGAACGCTGTGCAATTCTTTCTTCAAGCTATTGGAGAGTAAATATTACAGCTTAAAATGTCGATTAAATTTGAAAGGAATATAATATTGATTATACGAAGTCATAAACTTTATTACCAAAGTATTGCTCAATTTAAGTTTGTTTTGTACAATAAATCGTAAGTTTTCAATACACAATATTATCTAATACTTTCTTAGAATTACGCGAATATTTGACATTTTAAATAAAACTATGTTTTCGGATTATTTCGCCGAATAATTTTGATTTTTGGTTCCCGACGTTTCGAATGCTTTACAGCAATCATGGTCACGGGAGAGACTAAGGTTAAAGACGTCTCAAACACATATACATGTTACAGACAGTGTCTACCCACTATTTTACAAAAATGATTTCAAAAATAACTCTGATTAATATTTTTTGTCTACATATAATGGTAGCAATAGTGTTGCTTAATATTTTAACTTTAAATAATAGCAATCTAAATTAATATTTTAACTTCTTTTAAATTACATATAAAACAAAAATATTACTTAGATAAATAATTAATAATTTTTAATTTTCTAATATTATTCTTTATGGTTATACACAATATAATAATATCAACACTAAATAATATTAATAAACTTAATTTATAATTAATAAACTTTAAAAAAAATTAATATTTATGATAATATTGCTATATTTAATTATAATATTTATTAAATTTTTCAAAATGTTTAAAATAAAAATCAACAAATATTGTAAGGTACTTTAGTGCCATTTTTGAATTTTTGAAATCATTTTTGTAAAATAGTGGTAAGGCACTGTCTGTAATAAGTATATGTGTTTAAGATGTCTATAACCTTAGTCTCTCCCGTGACCATGATTGCTGTAAAGCATTCGAAACGTTGGGAACCAAAAATCAAAATAAATCCGCGAAATAATCCGAAAAGAAAGTTTTATTTCAAACACAATATTATCGATTAAATCAAACGTGTTTTAAAGTCACTAAATACAAAAATACTTTCACAAAAAAATACTTTTACAGACTCTATTTGGATGGTTTTAACCCCAAAATTCGAGCGCTCTATCCTAAAATAGAATTTCCAGTTTCTACAGGAACTCAACCACTATCGCATCTAGTAGAATGGGTTCATCAGGAAAAATGGTAAGGATTACAAGAATTCACGTCAAAATACTGTAGATATTGCCTATATGCACCTTTGGCATTGTTCTGAATTATTAGGACTTCTACTAGGGTTATATTTTTTTCCAAAACGACTAATTTCTTTTCTTGGCAACTAGAAAATGGTATTGGAAGTTTAGTGAACTATAATGATGATGTTCTCCTGACCGATTCCGGCCACGGCGGCCAATCTCGTAAAGATTAACCAACTGCGCAGGAGATATTATAGTGCACAAGTGTACGCGCAGGCACAAGTGCACTCTCTGTTCCTGTCACTCTCATACTCCGGAAGGACGAGTACTCGACACGACCAGTGAGAGTTAAGGCGCAGGACCGACGGCTTTACGTGCTCTCCGAGGCACGGGTATGAAACACCGCCAACTTCCCAACTCCGGGCTGTTACTGAGGCTTACTTTACAGAAAGACTCAATAACTAAACTTGGCCCGACCCGGGACTCGAACCCAGGACCTCCGGGTGTGCAGCCGTACATGCTAGCCACTACAGCACCGAGGCAGTGAACTATAATACTATGTATTTATGTTAATTGGACTATTATAGTAATGCGAAAGTTTGTCTGTATCTTTGTTACTCCTTCATGCTGAAACAGCTGGATTTGAATGGAATTTTGTATACAGATAGACTATGATCTGGCACTTAGGCTAATGTTACCTCACCGTTTAGGAACAAACTTGAGCATAGCAAGTGTAAGGCGCTAGTAAATCTTTAAAAACATATTATATAGTACAAGTCGCCGCTACATGTGTGTCCCCAAATTAAGACTCTGCATCATCATCTCAGCGTCTTATGTATGTCACATGCGTTGCCTAGAGGAGATCTGCTGACGTCGCGCACGCTCACGAGTCACCGTCATGTCCCCTTTACCGCTATGCGTGTGCCCCCAAATTAAGACTGCATCATCATTCCAGTATCTTATATATTCCGATTGTAATAAGTAATTTGGATTTAAGATGTGACTTTAATATCGATCACTATTGTTTCATAGAATTAAGTTTATCTAAACTACTAAATAATTAAAATAACTTTAAAATAGAAATATTACATCTGTAATATATCTATTTTAAAGTTATTTTAATTATTTAGTATTAGTAACGACTTTAGTTTTTTGAGTCCTACGGCTGACAAAAACGTAATTTGCTAATCTCAGGAACTACTGATCCGATTTGAAAAATTCTTTTTATGTTAGTCCGTTTATTGCGGAAGGCTATATGCTATATCTCATCCTGAAACTATTTTATTACATTTAATGATTTCTGAACCAAGTAAATAATCATTCTAGTCTAGTCAACAAGTGCCTTTTAAGTCAACTTTTTTAGCAGTCTCGGAAAAACATGAACGAGGTGTCATTCGATTAGGAATGGCTTGTAAATTATTTTTGAAAAAAATCAAGTTCTGCTTGCAACAATTGCAAAGGTTATAAACAATTAACTTAAAATAAAAAAACGGGTTTCGTTTTTTGCAAATATCTCAAAAACTAATTGAGGTTTTAAAATCTAACAAAAAAATACAAAAAGAGGAAGAAATTTCCTAAAAAAATTTTTTACTACCAAAACTTTTTTACCAATTCCAAAATACCAAAATTCCAAAGGGATTTAAATACGGCCTAAACGTATTCTCTGGCTTGCGCAATCCACGCCTACTTCGGACACTTTATCAATAAAAATATTTTAACATATTAAATATAAAATTTAGTAATTGAAAAATTTTGTAGCTTACTGGATAGATAAATGAACAATAATTCGCCAGAAACATATTTTTAACACAATTTTTCAATTAGTTATGCAATTGTGAATTAATAATTATTTTGTGCTTGAACATGAACATTGCAAGTGTGAAAATTGTTAAACTACAAATTTGAGATTTTTTCCTTTCTTTCAAAGGCTTTAGAATAGAATAGATCCCCGTTGAAAAAATTAAAAAATTGTTATTTTTCACTTTGTTATGAACAATTTACTTAGGTTCGTCCCTAGTTATGTTTTAACGTTTAGTATAGATTTTTCAGAGATGAGATATTTTCCCGCAGTAAAAAGTATCTTATAATTATTTTGACCCGAATAACCCGCTATTATCATAACAAATATCATCAAAATCTGTCCAGTGGCTTTCTCGTGATGTGTTTCCAGACAGATAGACAGACAGAGACAAATAGAGAGCCAGACAAAAAATCCAAAAAACCATAGGTTCGGCCCCTTTATCGATAATAGTGACTATTTCAATAAGATTTTCGGAAAATGGTTAATAGAGGATTAATACAATAAGCAGAATAAATATTACAGGGCTTTACCTTTGTATGTGTCAGCGTGTAAAAGAAAAGCTGCCGCGACAAAATTTGTGATATCTACATATGATGACGATCACGCATATTTAAAAGGCCACGTCATAAGAGGTGATAATATAAAACTTATAGTCGCTTTTTAAATATCATAATTTGAAGTCCCTAAATAATAATATTAATTTTTAATTTTAGAAAAGATATTGTATCCATTTTCTGGAGCACTCGTAGGAGTTTGGGACACATTGGCAATGATTTTAGGAGTAGAAAAGAAACAGCTGTCAGTCCAATTTACTGATATACATTTTTTTACACAACCAATTCTTCATAAACAGCGAAACTTGCGTTTAAATATAGCTTTACATAGAGGAAATGGCCGTTTTGAAGTAAGCTTGTCTAATTATTTAAATATCGTCAATTGATTTACATGTGTTATGGTTCTTCTAAATAACTTAGTATATTAAAAATCTATAATTTTCTTATAATTTAGGTATTAGATGAAAGTACTAAAATCGTAACAGGTTATATAAGTGGGGAAATAAAAAAAGACAAAAACAAACAAGACAAACTTAATTTAAATTGTAAGGAAGAAATGCAACTTAAATCAGATGATATTTATAAACTCTTTTCTATAAGGGATTATAATTACTCGTAAGTAACAGCAAATTGAAGGAATATTATAAAATATTGTGCAACAACTTTTTTATTAATTTTATATTTAACTACAGGGGCGTATTTCGTAGTATTTACAATGCCAGCTTGTCATTGTCTGAAGCTAATATAAAATGGGAAGACAATTGGGTGGCCATGATTGACAGTATGCTCCAATTAAATGCGCTCAGAAGAATTCATGAAACGGTTTCTCAGCCACACTTTGTAAGAAAAATAATAATTGACGTTAATGAGCATTTTGATGAAATGTATGAAATAGATGGAATAAAAGTTACACCTGCGAGGATATTTGATGTTCTTGATTATACAAGGTATGATTTATTTATGGGTAGGATTGTTTATTTTACATTCCATTTTTCTATAATTTGTATTTTATTTAATATTGATATTATAACATTTGTTTTAGATGCGGTGGTATAATCATGCGAAATATAAGATTTCATGATTTACCAACTATCTGTAAAAATTTTGGAGTAAAAGCTTTAAAATTTGTTCCTCACTTTTCTACGAACACTATCGATGTATGTATAATAATAAAATTTGTTTATAAACACAAGTGCATTTTCAATAAGAATTATGAATATTTTAATATTTTTCAGAAAGCGTCAGCACTCTCTACTTATATACAAATATCTGCTGAAAATCTAAATAAGCACGATTTAAATATTGTTGAAATTATTGAAAATAGTGTCTCTGAATTTGTTGACACTAATCAAATGCTCCCTGAAATTCCTGGAATACAGGCCAATTATTCAGTAATTACAAACGGTAGCCTTAAAACAAGTAATACTGCTTCATTGAGTGCAATCGATTTGTTGATAGTGTCAAATCTATCAAATAATAATGATGTAAGTTGGCTTATAACTTTGGTTTCACCCATAGATTTAAATAATCAAATTATTTAAAAAAAAAATCTCTTGAGACCCTGCACGTTTATTAATATAGACCTGCAATAAGGAGAGAGGTATTGTCTGCACAATCGTTTTGTATCTGTTCCAAAATGGAAAATTAAATTAAAGCTAGTTATATTTCATGTTCTACAGGATGGTCACATTTTTGAGGCTAAAGCTCAGTTTATTGTCTTTGTCTATGGCTATATTTATTATACTAGATATTTTCATAAATTTAATGCCTATTAATTATTGGTTTTGTACTATTTCACAGCTGTGTCAAACGCTACGCCAAGTTCTTACATGCAATACTTTTGTGGTTAACTATGAGAAGTATAATGCAGAAATCTCGAGGGATTGTCCATTATCCCTGTACCATAGTATTTGTGCACATACAATAGAGTCAACGGTTCTAGAACTAGTGTTGTGGCGTCCCACTGAATCAAATGTTGGTACTAGTTCTGTAACAGTTTACACCGAAGCCGATTTTACTCTACTTACTTCAAGAATAACAGCAATACCATTATATCAAAAGCTTGTGATAATAACGTCATATCCTCCATTAGCTTCTTTAAAAACAGCAGTAAAGAAATGGAGAAAAGAGGATAACCGCAAAATTAATCTAATCATAATCAAAAACGAGTTTTTCAGTACCTGGAATCTGGATAAAATACCACTTACTCACTTAGCCGTTAATATTTTGCAAAACGTAAGTTTCATTTTTATTCTTTTTTATTTTTGAATATAATTATTCTTTATTCGGTAGATAAATATCACAGCATAATATTATATTTTATTATATCTACTTAATATAGAACAGAATTCTGTAGAAATCACCTTCAATATTTGTCTAAAATGATTAAATCAAAGAAGACATTATATATATATACTGTAGAATAAGTATTCGATTATTTTTACTTGTTGATGACATTTCAGACAAGCTAGTAAAACTTATGGAAATTATTTTAGGATTATAGTATAAAACATTTCTTGTTATGTTAGAAATGCAATGCAATTAACAATTGTCAAATAAATTATTTCAGGGCGCGTGGGGCGGAGAATACTACTTACCTGCAAAAGAAACTTTAAACATAGAAGGTCCAGAATTAGAACTTAATATGAGACAATTAGGTGACCTAGACTCTTTGCATTGGACAGAAATACCAGAGCCTAGAGGCGCGGGCATTAATGTAAAGGTAAAATTAAATACACTTTGTTACAAAAAAAATATTTATCTTGCATTATAAACATTGATCAATATATTTCAGGTTCATTTTGCTGGAGTAAATGTTGTTGAAGTACAGAAAAAAATGGGAGTTATTTCATGCAATAAAGAAGTCATGCAACTTTTCGATTTTAGTGGAACTACTGATAGGTAAGTTTTTTTTATACATATATAAAGCTTCTTTTATTTGACTGGAAGGTACTTAAATTAGCTGTTTGTCATTTCAATAGCGGAGCTCGTGTAATGGGAATTGCGAATTATGAATCTATAAGAACACATGTAAGTGTGAAACCGGAATATGTGTGGCCTGTGCCGGCACACTGGACTATGGAAGATGCAGCTACAGTACCATTGGCCTACTGTCTCGCTCTATATTGCCTGGTACTAATTTATAATATCGATCCCATAATTTTTAATTATTTTAAGTTATATAGCATTAGAGACTCACCATCACTTCACTCGAGCTCGTCCTTTGGTTGTTTCCCCATACAAACTTTCATCCCCATTTTTACCCCCTTTAGAGATGGTTTTCAGGATAAAATCTATCCTATGTCCTTCTAGGGTCTCAAACTATCTTCTTACAAAATTTCATCTAAATCGATCGTAGTTATGGAGCCTATTCGGTACAAACAAACAAGAAAAACTAAATCTTGCCTGTTTATAATATTAGTATAGATAAGTAGCAACTTACCCTCGCTTCACTCGGATACGTCTAGATGTGGACATATAGCGTTACTATATTTCAAAAGATATTTTTAAGAGGAATAATTCCGTAATATATTGTTTTCATATATATTGGTTTACGGAGTGCACACCAGTAAAGCTCCCAGTTGGCATGATTTGATATGACATTCATCGGATTGGCGAAGATGTGGGAAAAAGTCAGTCATATTTCATATCAATCAAGTCATATTTCAGCCAATTTATACACAACCTTAATCAGTTACACACTTAAACCTTCCTCATGAATTACTTCGTTCTTTGGCGAAAACAGTATAAAAATCCATTCATACAGACAGACAGGCAGACGCGGCGGGGGACTTTATTTTATAATTATGTAGTGATATAAATTTTCAGTGAATTTCACCCTTTAATTTTATATTTACCCGCAGTGTATTAAGGCAAAGCTCAAGCCTGGAATAACAATTTTGGTACATGGAGGTGCTGGGGCTCTTGGCCAGGCAGTTATATCGATTGCTTTGGCATATGGCTGCAAAGTTTTTACTACTGTGAGCGATATCAAGAAAAAGAGATTCCTACGAAGACTCTTCCCAGAGCTCAAAGGTATGATTGGTCATTGATGCTCTTCAAAATAATTTTTTGAAAATAGGAAAATTCTCTAAAAACAATCAATGATTCGTATTTCAGAAAGTTACATTGGACATTCACGCGATATAAGTTTCCGAGATATGGTGCTACACGCTACAAAGGGTGATGGTTGTGATTTAGTCATAAGTTGTGTTAAATATGCCCTTAAAAATGTAAGTATATCTCTAATATATATTAAGAGCACTAGTACTTATAATATAAAGAAAGTTTTTCTAATAAAGATGTTTGGATAATATCTGTTTTTCATAACTATTGAATGAATTTGTTTGATGCTTGCAGGTATAATATTTTCACTAGGGTGAATTTGCAGCTTATAAAAAAAATTGAAATAAAAAAAATTGCTTAATATTTTGAGATGGCCACTGATTTTTAAAATAAATAATGAATTAAAATTTTTGGTTTGAATGATTTATTTTTCGCGTGATCATCTTTGAAAGCATTTAAGAATTAACGAATATAGTCATTTTCTACTTAATTTTCACTGTAGTACAAAAAAGTAACTAACATTTTTTCAACTTTTCTTAAAATTGCAATAATTGCAATATTACAGTGAAAGTTGAATAGAAATGACTATATTCGTCAATTCTTGAATGTTTTCAAAGATGACCAGTCGAATTTTTTTATTAATTATTTTAAAAATCAGTGGGCCACCTCAAAATGTTGAGTAATAAAACTGTTTTTTATTTTGAAAATGTTTTTTTTTATAAGCTACAAATTCTACCTCCAAGCTAAGAAATAAAAGCAAAAAAAATTTTTTTCGCTCCACTCTAATATTTACCATAATAATTTTATACAATTTACCATAACACTTACTGTTTTTATTTAAAGTTGCTTTGCAAATAATTGTAATTTAGTAAATGAGCAAAATGATTGAATTTTTTTAATACTTGTAAAAGCAGTGGCGACTACTTATCTTTTTTTTATAACCCTCATTATATAAACATACTAGTTTTAGCCCAGTGGTCGAAATTCGATCATAATTATCATTGAAAATTTGAGGAAAATATAGATGAATAGAATTAACTTATTTGTAAAGCAAAATAGCAGTTTTCTAAACTTTTTATTCATCTCAATAGATAGTAAGCAAAAACAACTGTTTAGCAAACACAGGGAACAAAAAAATAAAAACCGTCTTCAAAAAGCACTAAAAAGTAAAAAATAACTGATTGGTAGTTTTCATTTACTATACATACCTAATCAAATATTTTCGAAGTCGGTGTGCTTTGCTTTGTATCGGCTGGCACCGACTTCATCTAAAACATACAGTCAAATTGAGAACATCCTCCTTATTGAGGAAGTCGGTTGAAAAGGGCACTGAACTGTTTTCTCTTTACCTATTTATAATATGTGGAACATATTTTATTGCCACATTACTAGAGTATTGACTGATATACTTATACGATTCATTTTCAAAATAATTTCAGACTACGATTCAGTGTTGCAGACTATCAGGTACTGTAATTGATACAACCTTATTATTGAATAAAGAAAATTATGACCTCAGTATGAAATATTTGGCAAAAGGAATATCTTACTCCACCATGAACTTATTGTCAATGTTGGGAGATGAAGAAGAGGACTTACAGGCACAAGTAAAGAAAATATTTTCTTGATATGAAATAATAATTAAAAATTGTTCATATTAACTTATAGTTAAAATAAATTCAAGAAAATTACTTTGTAACTGTAATTTACAATGGTTTTCAGTTACACAGTTTGTAAGTTAGTTTGTGTATAATAGAGAAGTTGTATTAACTTTTTTTGCCACAAATTTATATACAAATGAAAGAATAATATATTTAAAATATATTTAAATATTTTTTGTTATTAAATATTCCAATTTTTAGTAATTATTAATAAAAAAATGTTAAATTTTTGAACGAAATAAAACGACTTGTGATTTGTTGTGACGTCATTATATGAGGCTGTGAGTCAATACTTTTGTATTTTTTATATTCGGGTCACCATGTACATGTGTACATGGTCATCACCATCATCATAGCAATTTTTCTACGTCAATTAAATAATTTCAAAACGAATAAAACTTGTATTATGCAATGACATTTTTTTTGATTTTGACAACGTAAACATGTGTTTTATCATTTCGCCATGCGGTGGCGTTACTAAAACGATATAATGACGTCATTGCCGTTTGAATTTCCATTAAAAAAACACTTTTAATTGTAACATTACATGAAAAATCAAATGTTAAAAAATCTTAACATTTTTCAGTAAACTTTAAAGAAATATTAAAAACATGCAACTTTCCTATTTATAGTATGTACCAGGTACCTTTTAAGTAGCTAAATTATAGATAGACTGACTTCTTTGCACCAACCATTCATGCAATCTTACTAGTTTCTTTCTGATATATGTACCTTACCTGGAAGAGATCACTTGAAGTGATAAGGCCGCTCTTACACCGAAATAAATTTTTGCACATTATTGTTCTTTTAAAATTGTATTTTGTTGGTGTAATAAAGGATTAAATAAATGATATAAATATGATGAAGTTGGCAGTTTCATCTATTTTACGTCTATAACCTAGCCTGAAGATGTGAATTTAGCAGAAAGCAGGAATCGAACATTGTCACTTAATACGTCAAATTAATTTTATAGAAGTTGCAATTAATGCTCACCGAGGGTATTGCTCGTGGATACGTCAGGCCACTGTCTCGTGTGACGTATTCCCCACAAAATGTAACACGTGCATATAGTCTTCAAGCTAGAAGCCGTCATCGTGGACGTGTACTACTCGACTTACAAAAGGATCTATCTTATGCTCAGACAAAGTAAAATTCTTTTTATTCATCAGTCATATTACTTATAAAACGTAAAAGCGATAATACTAATTATTTACTATTTTTTTAGAATAGCTTGTTCTACTCAACTACGACAGTTGGTAATATCAGAGAACGAATTGCTGGCATTAAAATTAGTCGACAGACTAGTGGACCGTGGGGCTAGAAAGATAATATTAGTTTCTTCGACTGGATCATCAAATTGTCTGTCCCAAAAATTACGGTAACTGACATAATTATTTACAATAATAAATTATATAATTTATTATTTAATATTGCAATTAATTACGAAAACGAATTTTCTAGAACTTGGGCCAAACAAGGAGTACAAGTACAAGTAATTCCTGGAAATATATTTAGTCCAAATAACATTATTAATTTACCAGCTGAAGATAACTCGTTAGCGGGTATTGAGGGAATATATTACATAGTTTCTTCAAACGCAATAAGTGAAAATAGTTACGAAATGTTGGAACAGACCAAACTAATATCGCAAAGATTATGCTCAAATTTAAAGTAAGTATTATTATTTTAATGAATTTAGATAAAAGAGATAACATTTTAACAATTTCATTATTTTATTATAGATATTTTGCTATTATTACCGACGGAAAAGATGATTTTGAAAGAACAGTCTTATCTAAAGCTGATAATCAATTATTAACCTGGATTAAGCTGCCTGCTTTGAAAATAGTACATAAGGTAAATACACCATAATTATCCTTACCTATGTAATAGCTACATTTTAAGTAAAACTACTTTTATCTTATGGTCTCTCTCGTGACCCCGGGGGACAAGCCAACTCCTACCGGGTGCATCCCCAGGTGGCGGATAGGGGAATGCCACCCGCTTAGAGGGGCAGGTGGTACCGGAGAAATCCAGCGCAGACCAAATGGCTCGGTGGGGCCGCTCGTCGAGACCTTGAGCCAAAAGGTTCGGCCGAAAACGTTGCGGCCACCGGTGGTGGGACTGCTTTGTCGGTCCCGCGATCGGATCGGGGAGTGCCGGTTGCGGGACTGTGGTGACAGGTTTGCGACCGGTGGGGAAGGGGCCGCGGCGGGAGAGGATGCCGGTATTACGGTGCGTCGTTCTCCCTGCCATCCGCGGAAGAGTGTCGGTGTGTCGTTGCCGCTCTCCCTATCCTCTGCAGCCGGATGTAGGTGGCCTACTTCGGTGGGCGGTGAGAGTGCCAGAGGGCGGTTGACTTGGGGAGATTGGCCGTCCAATAGTCTGGCCGAGGAGACCGTCAGGGGTGGTCGAAAATCTCAGACCCTAACATTGTGACGGGCCTTAACAGGCATTCACCGTCGGGGTCACGGAAGAGTCTTTTTGGTACCTGTGGCCCCGGCCTTAAGGCGAAGGAGGTGTCTTTGTCAGGTTTTTTAGTGGGTAGGCTGCCGCGCGCTTTTCATCTTTGCGCAGCAGGAGCCCCACATAACCCGTCTCGCTTCCTCCATTGGCGAGCGGTTACCCGGGAACAGGGTTTTTCCTGACCGAAAAAAAGGTCTCTCCCGTGACCATGATTGTTTTCAAGCATTCGAAACGTCGGGAATCAGAAATCAAAATAAATCAGCGAAAAATCCGACAAAAAAAGTTTCATTTAAAATTAACAGAACCCACGGCTTCGCTCGCGCTAAAACTACAAAAAAATCTCTAAAAAGGTAGGTTTCATACAAACTTCCACCCCCTATTTAACCCCCTTATGTGATGAATTTTAAAAAATGTTAAAACACGTATTTATTTAATTGTATTGAAGAGCATTAAAACCAAGTTTTAAGTGATTATGATCATAAATATTTTCTTGTATTGTATTATTACGTATTTTCCCGTGGGAAAGAGATAATCTCCCGCGGTAAAAAGTTGTCCATGTCACTCTCCAGCCCTTCAACTATCTCCACACAAAAAATCACGCCAATCCGCACAGCCGTTTCGACGTGAAAAAAACACAAGCAAACAAACAAAGAAACAAACAAACAGACACACTTTCACATTTATAATAATAGTATGGATGTCAGATATTTGCGTAAATCTAAGACGGTCAATTTTAATTATTATGTCATTGTTTAGTGCAGTGTTGTTATAAAGTCATCAATTTTTTTACAGACTAATGAAAGTGAATATGATGGAGCTATTTTAGCAGTAAATGCCATTGATGCCATTGAAAAAGCAATTTGCCTGAAACAACGTGATATACTTATACATTCCTTAAAAAAAACTTCTTCTGTGTCCTTGGTACATGAATTAAGTTCAAAAGCAGGTTAGAACCTTTAATAACGTTTTATACCAAAAAAGTTATTATAATTTTCAGACGATATTTGAATTGGTTGATTTTTATAATTGTGTTAATGTATCTTCACAGGCATAAATATACCAGATGATATACCAGAAAGTACTATTATCGCAGATTTGGATATTGAGCCTGCTAAGTTAGAAATATTTAGGTCTTATTTGCATAATACGTATCACAAATTCTTAGACGAAAATAGCTTACCAGTCTTAACTATTAAATCGTAAGTATTTTATAAGCTATTAAATATATACCTACATAATACATATGTATATAATATGTATTAATATGAGTATTTTGTATAAATTAAACTCGTCTTTTGAACAATCAAATCACATTGAAAAGTTTTTTATATTTTTTACATACAAACATATTATGTAAATACATTATAATATCATTATATAGTTCATTTTTGAGGTTATCCATGTAACTTTGACAAAAAATACCCCAAAATATCCAAACTTTAAACTAAGTACTTATCTGAAAGAACTTGCACAAGAGGCGGTATTATAGCCAGTTAGTAATTTCTTTTAGGCAACCTTTGGCTTAGGCAATATGGATGATTATAAAGACTATAATATTATACTAATTGATTTTAAATAAGATTTTCGAATGCAGGATGATTACTATTTTCAATATTTACATTATCATATTGCCCATTTTACTACATTTACCTTATATGTTTTATTAGACTTCGTCAATTGGGAGATACGATTACAGAAAAAGAGTATAAAGAAACTGATGGATTCGACACGTTCTGGTCAAATATAGATAATCATGAGCCATTTGCCACAACCGAAATAGTGTTCTTACCGACACTGATAAACAGTTCATCGATGGTAAGTAAAAATGTTCACATGTGTTCGAAATTATAACTCACAAACCCCCTATGTCTACTGAATCAAAAGATGGGCTTTGTACCTGCGCAATAAGACAGTTTCTCGGGTGAACGCCTTTATTCAACTCTTGACTAACACGAATACATATCGAAATTACCCTCAACACTACAGTACCCATGTTTGCATATATATTGTAAAAGTGTATATATCAAGACCATACCTTGGTAAAAATAAAAACAATAATGTTTGTACATAGTAAAATAAGAAAGAAATCATCAAAATCTAATAGGACAGAACTCTTAATAACACCACCTTGATTCTATATGTATTTTCCAAAAATATGGCGAAAGAGAAATATTTATACATAGAGGATTCCTAAGAAAACAAAATATATCAGCAATATGGGAAAGCGCTCGATTCCAAGATATTTTCAGAGGTCGTTATATAAGTACAACTATCATCAAAAATGAACTTTAAATACTTATTTATAATTGTTAGGTTGTTATAGTGAAAACTTCATTAGCCGCGTTGACTGATTTTACATAGGGAAAAAAAATTATGGATTCGCGTCTTTAACATTGGTATACGTGTGACATGTGACGTGTCGACTGTCGACGCAATCTGGCCCAGAATAGTGACGCGCAGCATCAAAAGTTTTAATTAATGAATAAACTGTATCAAAATGTAAATAATTAATTATTTCTTGTAGTGCCAATGGGTACGAAAACCAGATTAATAATACTTTCAATTTACAAATTATGCAATTTTAACTATTCATACTATAATTAATTTAAAAATAAAAAAAAACACAGCTATTCCAAAGTTATAAGTTGTCACTTCTGTCGGTAGTCCCCATGACCTACTTTACCTATTAAAAAAAATGTAACTATGGGCATGAGAGTAATTTTAGTTCATTACTTAAGTGCATCCTAAAATAATAACTTAAACTGCTGGTTTGCTTACTATCATCTATTCATACGTACCAACCAGTCTTGTCGAGAGCGACTACTTTATTATCATATATTATTTCAGCGCGAAGATGAATTTGATATATGTAATGTAAATCAAACGTACTTGTACGTGGTACCAGGAGTAGAAGGTCTTCATTCGCGTTTCAAAATTCTGTGCGAGCGCCTTAAGTTGGGTGCCTTCGTATTGGAGCCTGGTCTTGTTAGACCTAACGAAACCATTCAAGAAATGGCTGACAGATTTGTAAAGGTTAGTAACTTATTTAGTTCCGAAGTTTTAAGCATTAAAGTTTTAGTCAATTCATTCTTGTTAATTGAACTTTTGATAAGGATTAAGGAAATTGGTGTACTTACAGTTGCATCGCACTATATAATAATATATCGTAATATTATGTATGTCCGACAAAACATTTATTGTTATTAAAGACACAGTGGTAGGTACGAAATAAACGCTAGAAATAAGAATAAACTGGTTACGCCTAGCTTTCACCTTCAAAAAGTGAATAGATTGTTTATGTGGCAAAGTGTACGCATGTATAATAGAATTACTGAAAAATGTATTATTGAATAAGGCTTATTATAGTATCACAGAATACTTCGTAAATATCAATGTGTGGAACTAATGTCTGGTTGGGTCTCACGTAGGATAAATAGATAATTATTGTATTACAATATTGTACACAATTATTATTTTAAGAGAGCAACTCTTGAGTTTCTCGCCGGTTCTTCTCAGCAGAAAACTGTATTCCGAGCCGGTGGTAGCTTCCTAACGGACTGACTACACTGAAATTTAATTTTAATTTAAAATGTAAAATTGACGATTCAAAAGGGGTTGTAAAAGTCTATTTGAATAAAGTATAATTTGATTTGATATGTATGTAGACTGAATTAGTCCAATCGATATGCAGCATATGAATGACAATGCAAGCATTAATATTTATAATTTATTTAGAGTAGAGATTTATATTCTTGAATAAAAGGCTTTGATAAGGGCTAATCCGCTTACCACGATAAAATTATATATACACCAGAATCATAATGTCTTTGTTGGTATTTACTATTTACCAAATTCTTAACCGTTATTTTCAGATCCTGTTTAAAAAGAGACTGTTGAAGAATAGATTTTACTTACTAGGTTATGAAAGTGGTGTCATTGTGGCATTGGAAATGGCGGCAATTTTGGAAGATCAAGGTAAAACATCTTCTATTTTGGAGAACATTGCTTAGCAAAAGTACACTTTTAATTGTTTATTTTATAATATACAAACATTTAATATTTGGTTTTTAATGATCGTGTTTATAAAAAATATGTAATTAATACTTTCTTAGATTTACGCGAATACTTGGTATTTTAAATAAAACTATTTTTCGGATTTTTTTCGCAAATTCATTTTGATTTTTGGTTCCCAACGTTTCGAATGCTTTACAGCAATCAAGGTCACGGGAGAGACTGAGGTATTAGATGTCTCAAAGGTATTATATAGTTGTTAAAAACAGCCTACCCACAAAAAACAAATACTTAAAAAAGCATAAAACATTTGGCCGTCATGACACGCGCAGCAGATGTGAAACATCTATGTTAATATTAGAATTCATAATTAATAAAAACTTATAACGAAATATGGAGATATACACATTTATATATTCATAAATGCACACACCCGCAAAATTAGAATATCACAAAAAAAGATCCATTTTATTAAAAAGCTGTAGGCAATTTGACAGGTGCTTCAGTTATTTGAAATATTACCCTTTTTAGATGTAGCATTATACAATTTCTTGACCTTTTTTAACTTATTAACAGAAATTATACCCTCGTAAGTGTTTTTTTACAATCTGCGCTTAGAAGTGTTTTTTGTTTTTAAGTTAGTTTAGTTTTTTATAACAAAGTTTGTTTACACAGTCAAATGATTGAGGAAGGTCACACCTATCGTTCTGTCAGTCGAACGTTGGGTGTATTAGTATCGGTGAATTGCTGCAATGTGCAACGATACTGATAGATAGGATTTTACGTGCGCAGGCGAGGACAATGCAGAAATCGGGCAACTAGTTCCATAGACGATCATTTTATAAAGGTGCAAATTTTGAGAAATCGTTGTCAAACGGCTGTTCAAACTCGTAATGACTTGGAAGAAGTGCATAACGTACATGTTAGTGAACGAACAGTGAGAAGAAGGTTGAATGAAGTTGTTTTAAAGTACCTGCGATAGCGCTGAAACTTGAAGCAAGTCATCGTGTAACAAGATTAGAGTTCTCTCGTCAAATCAAAATTGGTCTGATGAAGGAGTCATTCAATCATTGTTACAGCCCTGGTGACTTCAATTGCTTATTCTTAATACTTATTCGTATACAATACTATGTTAACTCTCCAAACAAACAAACAAACAAACAAACAAACAAACAAACAAACAAAATTAGCTAAGACCCCACTTGACTGCGTAAATGAACTTCGTTATCAAAAACACTTGTAAGCACAGATTGCAAAAATAAAAAAATAAAAAATTTCTATTAAAAGGTTAAAAAGGGTCAAATAGTTTCACGTCATATATAAGAAGGGTAATATTTCAAATAACTTAAGTACCTTTTATTGTGTTCCTCTTATTTGGCCGAAGTATTTTTAACAGAGACTGTTTTACAATGGAGCATATATAGTATACGCACGCGCAAACACACGAGCGGTGGCGTAGAAGCGGCATGTTTGTATGACTGCTTCATGCCGTTTACCATCACGCCGTACGAGTCGGTTTTACTGCCAAGGCGCGCCAATAGATGTTTCCCATCAAAAAATCGTTTTTATCAACCTGAGTTTCTTTTAATAAGTAACCATGGCCACAGCACATACACCACACCACATCACAGTATAAAATGTATACAGAAGGATCGCATTGATTTTATTAATTTTAATAGAAATGCTGTCAAATGTAAGGGTTGTCAAAAAAAAACGGCGAACGGTTTTGATGTTAAATCGCTGTAGTAATAATAATCTCGTCGCAAGTAACAGCTATGTCCGTCAACCCTAAAGCCACTTCCCAACTATCACGTAAAAGTAAATATGACATTCTTCCGCCTATCAACTAGCACGCCCTATACAATGCCCTGCCTTCGCTAGACGACTGTATGGGTTAGTAGACTGTAACTATAGTAAACATTATAGTAGAGTGTTTAAAAAGTCTCTACTTCCACACCAATTATATTTAGATTATATTTATAACTTATTAATTAATCATTCAGGTATAACGGGCACTGTGTTCTGCATTGGTGGCGCTCCTAATGAAGTGCAAGCGGTAATTGAAGAAAAGCTTGAAAACTACAATACTGAGGAAGAATTACAAAATGCCGTTATACGACATATGTGTAGTTTAGTTACTAAAGAGAATATACTGGATTTAGACAAGGCTCTACAAAAATGCTCTACGTGGGCAGAAAAGTTGTCGCTAGCCGGACACATTTTATATGGCCAAGTTATGCACTCAAATGAATATACAAAAGAACTCATCAATGCAGCATATGCAAGAATTGTACAAGCTCGTCGTTATAATGCTGAACCCCGTCAACTTCAGTCTCTTTTAATATCAATCCGGCCTTCATCGACCCGTGATCGGCATTTGAATAATAACCTACCTTCTTTGCAAAATCATTCCCTACGTAAAGTAGTCCAATATCAGTTGGAATCTCCATTCGCTTATGCTGCCTATGACTTACGTTGCAGTGCGATAATTAATCATCATCTTGATAAAGACATTCTGGAAGCCTTTGATAAAAGAAATTTGTGCGAATCGTACATTACAAATGCTGACTCAATATATCATTTGAAGTAGATTAAACAACGCCGAATAGAAATACAAATTGATCAATTTATGTATTTGGAATTTTAATTAAGCTCTGTTATTTAATAAATTAAAGCGTATTATCTTCAATGTATGTTCTTTACAACCTGTCTTTTAGTTTTATAACAAGTTTTCGACCTGCAAATGCATGTAAAAAAATGATATATAAGCGGTCGGGGGACCGCGTCATGAACGAAGTTTCTTTCGCCTTTTCTTTAATTCCGAGTGTAATCTATACTAATATTGTAAAGATGTAAAGTTTGTGAGTTGACGAGGTTGTATGGGGTTATCTCTGGATATTGGTTATCTCTGGGATGCCATTATGAACTGGTTTTGCAGTTTTATAGTAACGTGAATAATTTGAGATTTTTTAGCGCTATACTTACACCCTTAATGGGTAGGCCTAGGCCGTGCCTCTACAGTGGGGACCTTTAGAATTTGATAATGATACTTATTTATATTTACGATGAAATTTAAAATAGTGATGGTAACCCCCAATGGATATGCTTGAGTTTATCTCGCGTTACATTTATTTTTTAAGTCGAGGTTTTTTAAATGATTTTATCCTTTTCAATTACTTTTTAACCGTGGTGGGTTTTTTCAAAATTTTTAATTTTGCTTTTTATTTTAAACTTTTTAGAGAGCATAGATATTATGTATGTACGTTGCCTTCGTCTTTTGTATCACATACATTTTTGCACTTAAATCGTGTACGACGTATGTTTTAAAAAAAAATCTAAAGAATTTTTAGTTTCTAAATCACTACTTCCTACAGAAGTACTTACCTATCGAGTTCTATCGAGTTTCCTTATTAGACCAGGGTCGATAATTTTTAAAACCAAAAAAAATAATAGTAGGATGCAACCCATTAGAAAAGGAGGGGAATATTATAAAAATGAAAGGAAAAATAATTTACGGGCGATCTGAGGTCGGGAAGGGGATGGGGGTCCGTTTTTAAGGGTAAAAAACGGTTTTTCTCGATTTCCGGCAAAACTAAAAGTCCTATCGAAAAAAGTCATATGGCAAAGTTGTAGGTAATAAAAAGATCTAAAATTTTTGTATTTACACTTTTTTCACATAACCTCAAAATTTATGTGAAAAAATCAAAAAACCAAGTTTTTGGTTTTTTATTTTTATCTTTTACAAAAAAAATTTTTTAACGAAATTGGGTGAAAACAAACCTTTTTATGTCCCAAATACGCTGTAATTTATTTGATTAAAAATATTTATTTTTTCACCTTATTTTGAATTAATATCGAAAAAGCACCCTAATTTTCAATCGAAAATTCACCCGTCAAAATATCAGCTTTTTTCAAAAAGTTAGTATGTTTTCTGTTCGTTGAAATCTTTACTTTCCGATGGTGAAAAAAAAAATATATATTACCATAGTAAATCTTCTGAGAAAATGCAAAAAACAAAAAACCTTTTTTATTTCATACACTTGCTTATCATCTGCCTTATTGCAGATGATACAAACAGATTCATGCATACTGATAATCTGAAAAGACAAAATCGAAGTAATAATGCCTTCACTATTTTATCGTGAGTATACCCCCATGAAAAAAATATATTAAAGAAATAAATGTCAAAATGTATAAAAAATATATTATAAATGTATTAAAAATCTATAATAAATGTATAAATATATAAAAAATATGTATAGTAAATATATTTTTAATAACTAACTTTTGGCCGATTTTTTAAAAAAATTGTAATATTTATGATAATAACTGCTAAAATTAAATAAATAATATTGCTATATTTATTATAATATTTATTAAATTTTTTAAAATGTTTAAAATAAAAATCAACAAATATTGTAAGGTACTTTAGTGCCATTTTTGAATTTTTGAAATCATATTTGTTAAATAGTGGGTTGGCACTGCCTGTAACAAGTATATGTGTTTGAGACGTCTATAACCTTAGTCTCTCCCGTGACCATGATTGCTGTAAAGCATTCGAAACGTTGGGAACCAAAAATCATAATAAATCCGCGAAATAATCCGAATAGAAAGTTTTATTTAAAACACAATATTATCGATTAAATCAACCGTGTTTTAAATTCACTAAATACAAAAATACTTTCACAGACTCTATTTGGATGGTTTTAACCCAAAAATTCGAGCACTCTATCCTAAAATAGAATTTCCAGTATCTACAGGAACTCAACCACTATCGCATCTAGTAGAATGGGTTCATCAGGAAAAATGGTAAGGATTACAAGGACTTCCAGGACTTCTGAATTATTAGGACTTCTACTAGGGTTATATTTTCTACCAAAACGACTAATTTTTTTTTCTTGGCAACTAGAAAATGGTATTGGAACTTTAGTGAACTATAACACTATGTATTTACGTTAATTGGACTATTATAGTAATGCGAAAGTTTGTCTGTGTCTTTGTTACTCCTTCATGCTGAAACACCTAGATTTGAATGGAATTTTGTATACAGATAGACTATGATCTGGCACTTAGGCTAATGTTACCTCACCGTTTAGGAACAAACTTGAGCATAGCAAGTGTAAGGCGCTAGTAAATCTTTAAAAACATATTATAGTACAAGTCGCCGCTATATGTGTGTCCCCAAATTAAGACTCTGCATTATCATCTCAGCGTCTTATGTATGTCACATGCGTTGCCTAGAGGAGATCTGCTGACGTCGCGCACGCTCACGAGTCACCGTTACGTCACCTTTACCGCTATGCGTGTAATAATATATATGAAGACTGCATCATCATTCCAGTATCTTATATATTCCGATTATAATAAGTAATTTGGATTTAATATGTGACTTTAATATCGATCACTATTGTTTCATAAAATTAAGTTTATCTAAACTACTAAATAATTAAAATAACTTTTAAATAGAAATATTACATATGTAATATTTCAATTTTAAAGTTATTTTAATTATTTAGTATTAGTAACGACTTTAGTTTTTTGAGTCCTCCAGCTGACATAAACGTAATTTGCTAATCTCAGGAACTACTTATCCGATTTGAAAAATTCTTTTTATATTAGACAGTCCGTTTATTGCGGAAGGCTATAGACTATATCTCATCCTGAAACTATTTTATTACATTTAAGGATTTCTGAACCAAGTAAATAATCATTCTAGTCTACAATCAACAAGTGCCTTTTAGGTCATTTTTTTCAGCAGTCTCGGAAAAACATGAACGAGGTGTCGTTCGATTTGGAATGGCTTGTAAATTATTTTTGAAAAAAATCAAGTTCCGCTTGCAACAATTGCAAAAGTTATAAACAATTAACTTTAAATAAAAAAGGGGTTTCGTTTTTTGCAAATATCTCAAAAACTAATTGAAGTTTTAAAATCTAACAAAAAAATACAAAAAGAGGAAGAAATTTATTAAAAACTTTTTTAACTACCAAAACTTTTTTACCAATATTTATGACTTTCCAGAGGGATGAAAATACGGCCTAAACGTATTCTCTGGCTTGCGCAATCCACGCCTACTTCAGACACTTTATCAATAAAAAATATTTTAACATATTAAATATAAAATTTAGTAATTGAAAAATTTTGTAGCTTACTGGATAGATAAATGAACAATAATTCGCCAGAAACATATTTTTAACACAGTTTTTCAATTAGTTATGCAATTGTGAATTAATAATTATTTTGTGCTTGAACATGAACATTGCAAGTGTGAAAATTGTTAAACTACAAATTTGAGATTTTTTCCTTTCTTTCAAAGGCTTTAGAATAGATCCCCGTTGAAAAAAATTAAAAATTGTTATTTTTCACTTTGTTATGAACAATTTACTTAGGTTCGTCCCTAGTTATATTTTAACGTTTAGTATAGATTTTTCAGAGATATTTTCCCGCAGTAAAAAGTATCTTATAATTATTTTGACCCGAATAACCCGCTATTATCATAACAAATATCATCAAAATCTGTCCAGTGGCTTTCTCGTGATGTGTTTCCAGACAGATAGACAGACAGAGACAAATAGAGAGCCAGACAAAAAATCCAAAAAACCATAGGTTCGGCCTCTTTATCGATAATAGTGACTATTTCAATAAGATTTTCGGAAAATGGTTAATAGAGGATTAATACAATAAGCAGAATAAATATTACAGGGCTTTACCTTTGTATGCGTCAGCGTGTAATAGAAAAGCTGCCGCGACAAAATTTGTGATATCTACATATGATGACGATCACGCATATTTAAAAGGCCACGTCATAAGAGGTGATAATATAAAACTTATAGTCGCTTTTTAAATATCATAATTTGAAGTCCCTAAATAATAATATTAATTTTTAATTTCAGAAAAGATATTGTATCCATTTTCTGGAGCACTCGTAGGAGTTTGGAACACATTGGCAATGATTTTAGGAGTAGAAAAGAAACAGCTGTCAGTCCAATTTACTGATATACATTTTTTACACAACCAATTCTTCATAAACAGCGAAACTTGCGTTTAAATATAGCTTTACATAGAGGAAATGGCCGTTTTGAAGTAAGCTTGTCTAATGGTTTAAATATCATTCAATTGATTTACATGTGTTATGGTTCTTCTAAGTAACTTAGTATATTAATGATCTATAATTTTCTTATAATTTAGGTATTAGATGAAAGTACTAAAATCGTAACAGGTTATATAAGTGGAAAAAAAAAGACGAAGACAAACAAGACAAACTTAATTTAAATTGTAAGGAAGAAATGCAACGTAAATCAGATGATATTTATAAACTCTTTTCTATAAGGGATTATAATTACTCGTAAGTAACAGCAAATTGAAGGAATATTTTAAAATATTGTGCAACAACTTTTTTATTAATTTTATATTTAACTACAGGAGCGTATTTCGTAGTATTTACAATTCCAGCTTGTCATTGTCTGAAGCTAATATAAAATGGGAAGACAATTGGGTGGCCATGATTGACAGTATGCTCCAATTAAATGCGCTCAGAAGAATTCATGAAACGGTTTCTCAGCCACACTTTGTAAGAAAAATAATAATTGACGTAAATAAGCATTTTGATGAAATGTACGAAATAGATGGAATAAAAGTTACTCCTGCGAGGATATTTGATGTTCTTGATTACACAAGGTATGATATATTTATGGGTACGATTGTTTATTTTACATTCGATTTTTATATAATTTGTAACGCGTTAGAAACAAGGTTAGGAAAGCCTTCAACAGGGCTATGAATACATATAACGATCAAGATTGGGACCAGTACAAAAACGTTAAGGCCATGTACAAAAAACGTATAAGATATTGGAGGAACCGTGCATGGCGGAAATACTGTGATTCCATAGAATCGTTTATACAGGCTAACAGAACCCGGAAAATCCTCACCGGACAATCACAACGAGAACTGGGTTCACTAAGGAAACCAGATAACACTTATACCAAATCATTAGAAGAATCACACCAAGTGCTTCTGCAGACGCATTTTCCCGACTGCTCAATGGTTAATGAACACAAGTGGTTAGACGTAAACCACAATGCAACAGACACCTCCTGGCAAGTTGCGTCAGAGGTCATAAACACCAAGAAAATAGCGTGGGCCATCAAAAGCTTCCAACCATTCAAGGCGCCGGGTCTAGATGGAATCTACCCTGCCTTTATACAATGGGGAGGCCCGAGACTGCACCACACACTTAACAAAATATACCAGGCATGTTTGGCGTATGGCTACGTGCCTAAAACCTGGAGAGAAGTTAAAGTAATCTTCATACCGAAACCAGGTAGAACAGATTACTCGGATGCAAAATCCTACAGACCAATCAGTCTCACATCTTTCTTACTTAAGACTATGGAAAGATTATGTGATAGACACCTGAGAGATAACTCTTTAGCTAAAACACCCTTACACAGGAATCAACATGCCTATAGTTCAGGCAAATCAACGGAATCAGCGCTTCATGCAGTAGTATACAAAATCGAAGAGGCACTAGATACCAAAGACATTTGTCTAGGCACCTTCATTGACATTGAAGGTGCTTTTGACAAAACCAACTTCACTAGTATCAAAGCCGCACTCAGTAGACATAAGGTAAATCCAGTAATAACTGACTGGATCCAATACATGCTAGCGAATAGAGTGGTCAGGCTAGGTAACAGCAACAAACAAGGTGCCATCGTGGCCAAAGGATGTCCTCAAGGAGGAGTACTCTCACCCCTCTTATGGAACCTAGTAGTCAACGACCTAATAACCCTGCTCAACAACAACAGATATTATACGATAGGCTATGCAGATGACCTAGCCATCCTCGTAACGGGCAAATTCACAAGTACAGTCTGTGAATTAACTCAGACAGCCCTAAATATAGTCGAAAAATGGTGTTATGACTATAATCTGAGTGTTAACCCAAGCAAAACAGAACTAATAATGTTCACAAACAAAAGAGCTCTAGGAAGCTACACCCTGCCGAAACTCTTTAACTCCACCTTAACATTAACCACAGAGGTAAAATACCTTAGAATTACCTTAGATAGCAAACTAAATTGGTCTAAACACCTAGACAATTTACTAAACAAAGCCAGCATCACCTTCTGGCAATGCCGAAGGATGATAGGTAAAAAATGGGGCCTTAATCCCAAAATAACTCTATGGCTATATACATCGGTAATACGACCTATGATCAGCTATGGTGCCTTAGTGTAGTGGCGTAGAACACTTTTGACCACAGCACAAACCAAGCTACAAAGCTGGCAAAGGCTGGTGTGCATGGCAGTGACGGGCTGCATGAGAACAACACCAACCGCAGCTCTCGAAGCCATGCTAAACCTTTTACCGCTTCACTTGTTTATACAACAAGAGGCTGCGTCTACCGCGATAAGACTAGATGGTCAAAAACTGCTAAGGAAAACAGGCACTCCACATACAAAAATCCTAATGGACGTAGCCAAAGACATTCCTCTTATGGGAGCACCCAATGACGGAATACAAATAAAATACATTTTTGACAAAAAATATAAAATACAGCTGGAGGAAGATACATATGAAGGTCGCGACAGTAAGGACCTAAGAATCTACACCGACGGCTCGAAAACCAAATCGGGGACTGGCTGTGGCATTTTCTCCGATGATCTAAACATTAAAACCTCAATACCTCTAGGTACCTACAACACGGTGTTTCAAGCTGAAAGTCTAGGTATCCTTGAGGCAGCCAGAACAATTGCGACAAAGAAGGTGGAAGACTGCTCCATCCGCATATTATCAGACAGCATGTCAGCACTACAGGCATTAAATAGTAATTCTACCACATCAGGTATGATCTATGAATGTCATAAGGCCTTGACACAGGTAAGTGACCGGAATGAGATCACCTTACAATGGATCAAAGGCCACAGTAACTCGTGGGGGAACGATAAGGCAGATGAGCTAGCAAGAAGGGGTTCGGACATGACGGCGATAGGACCAGAGCCCATCGTCTCGTTACCTTCTTGCTGGCTCAAAGGCCAAATCCGACAACGAACTAAACGCCAACACAATAATGTATGGCGTGAAGTTGCAGACTGTAGACAGGCGAAAGAATCGCTTCCAAACATTGATGCCAAAATATCGAACCGTATCATCAAACTTAACAGACCTCAACTCAGGCAAATAACCGCGGCCTTAACCGGCCACGGACCATATAATAAACATCTATTTAATATAGGTATAACTGACAGTCCACTTTGCAGGGCGTGCATGGGGGCAGATGAAACGGCTGCACATGTGATCTTATATTGTCCAGGTGTAGCGACGTACCGGGCTCAACATCTTGGCACTCCTGGGTCACTCCCGGAAATTTTCGGCAAGACGAAGAGGTTGCTGAAGTTCCTGGAGGAACTGGGGTGGCAAGAGTAACAAGAAGTTAATTTCCCACACACGCAAAATAGGCGCATAGTCGTCGAGTTGCGGAAAACAGCCCGAACATACCATACCATACCATATATAATTTGTATTTTATTTAATATTGATATTACAAAATTTGTTTTAGATGCGGTGGTATAATCTTGCGAAATATAAGATTTCATGATTTACCAACTATCTGTACAAATTTTGGAGTAAAAGCTTTAAAATTTGTTCCTCACTTTTCTACGAACACTATCGATGTATGTATAATAATAAAATTTGTTTATAAACACAAGAGCATTTTCAATAAGAATTATGAATATTTTAAAAATTTTCAGAAAGCGTCAGCACTCTCTACTTATATACAAATATCTGCTGAAAATCTAAATAAGCACGATTTAAATATTGTTGAAATTATTGAAAATAGTGTCTCTGAATTTGTTGACACTAATCAAATGCTCCCTGAAATTCCTGGAATACAGGCCAATTATTCAGTAATCACAAACTATAGCCTTAAAAAAAGTAATACTGCTTCATTTGTTGATAGTGTCTAATCTATCAAATAATAATGATGTAAGTTGGCTTGTAACTTTGGTTTCACCCATAGATTTAGTTAATCAAATTATTTTCAAAAAAAATTCTCTTGAGACCCTGCGAGTTTATTAATGTAGACCTGCAATAAGGAGAGAAATATTGTCTGCACAATCGTTTTTTCTCTATTCCTGAATGGAAAATTAAATTAAAGCTAGTTATATTTCATGTTCTACAGGATGTTCACATTTTTGAGGCTAAAGCTCAGTTTATTGTCTTTTTCTATGGCTATATTTGTTATACTAGATATTTTCATAAACTTAATGCCTATTTATTATTGGTTTTGTACTATTCCACAGCTGTGTCAAATGCTACACCAAGTTCTTACATGAAATGCTTTTGTGGTTAACTATGAGAAGTATAATGCAGAAATCTCGAGGGATTATCCATTATCCCTGTACCATAGTAATGAGATAAAACACTAAGAAAGACTTCTTATTCTTTAGTAAACACAGTTTCAAACAACAATTATGAATTTATCTCTAAATATAAAATTAATGAGCACAGACAGCATTTTAATTTTACAAAACTATTTTTAATGCATTATGAGTTATGTAATGTAATATACATTATTACATACATTATCACATGTGATACCTACAATTCTTTCAAGATCTGGAGTGTGGTAATCTCTTTAGACTTTAGAAAGCTGGGAATAAAAGAATTGGTATTTTCAGGTCTTTTTATAAAACTTAAAATGCGTATAGTCGGAGAAGTTGTAAAAAACAAACATTGAAGATATGCTTTAATTTATTAAATAATAGAGCTTAATCCAAAGACATCAATCAATCAGTTTGTATTTCTCTTCGGCGATGGCGATTTATTTATTTCCTTGATATAAATGAGTCAGCGTTCGTAATGTACGATTTGCACAAATTTCTTTTATCAAAAGCTTTCAGAATGTCTTCATCAAGATGATGATTAACTATCGCACTGCAATGCAAGTCATAGGCAGCATAAGCAAATGGAGATTCCAACTGATACTCGACTACCTTGCGTAGTGAATGGTTTTGCAAAGAATGTAGGTTATTATTCAATTGCCGATCACGCTTAGATGAAGGCCGGATTGATATTAAAAGAGACTGAAGTTGACGGGGTTTAGCATTATAACAACGAGCTTGTACAATTCTTGAATATGCCGCATTTATGACTTCTTTAGTATATTCATTCGAATGCCTAACTTGGCCATATAAAATGCGTGCGGTTAGCGAGATCTTTTCTACCCACGTCAAGCTTTCTTGTAGAGCCTTGTCTAAATCCAGCGTATTTTCTTTAGTAATTAAACTAAACATATGTCGCATAACGGCATTTTGTAGTTCTTCTTCAGTATTGTAACGTTCAAGCTTTTCTTCAATTACCGTTTGCACTTCATTAGGAGAACCGCCAATGCAAAACACAGTGCCAATTATACCTGAATGATTTGATAACTTATAAATATAGTATAAATATAACTTATATTTATTTTTAACTTATATATGTATTAGGGAGTAAATTTTTTAAACAATCTACTATATTGCTTACTATAGACACAGTCTAAAAACATACAGTCGTCTAGCGAAGACAAGGCTTTATATGGGGCGTGTGAGTGGAAAGATGGATGACTATCATATTTACTTTTACATGATAGTTGGGAAGTAGTTTTACAGTTGACGGGTATAACTGTAACTTGTCACGAGATTATACTATATCGTTTTGACATGAAACCATTCCCCATAATAATTGGTATTTTTTGACAACCCTTGCACTTGACCGCATTTCTGTTAAAATCAATAATATCGATGATCCTACTGTATGGGATTTTATAATGTGCTATACAGGTCATGGTTACTTATTTAAAGAAGCTAAGGCTTAAAAACAAGGGTTAGTTTTTTGAGTAATTGAAGAATTTATTAAACATGATCATTGAAAACCAAATTCTACAAGTACGTATATTATAAACTAGAAAATTAAAAGACATTTCACCTTGATCTTCCAAAATTGCCGCCATTTCCAATGCTACCATAACACCACTTTCATAACCCAGTAAGTAAAATCTATTCTTCAACTGTGTCTTTTTGAGAAGAGTCTGTAAATAACGGTTAAGAATTTGCTAAATAGTGAATACAAACAAAGAAATTATGATTCTGATAATGTTTGATTGAGCGATCTTAACAGGTTTCAGTGTATTTCACATTGCGCGTTGGCGATTAGTCCATATCAAAGCTTTTATTCGAGTAAGAAAGCCTGTTCTGTAAATAAATTAAAAATATTGGAGCTTCCATTGTAATTCATATGCTTCATATTGATTTGACTAATTCAGTTTACATATTAAAAATTTGAATTAGCTAGAATGAATTGAATAAAACTTTTGTCTAGAACTTCGAAACTGAACGAATTACCAACCTTTGCAAATCTGTCAGCCATTTCTTGAATCGTTTCGTTAGGTCTAACAAGACCAGGCTGCAATACGAAGGCACCCAACTTTAGGCGCTCGCACAGAATTTTGAATCGTGAATGAAGACCTTCTACTCCTGGTACCACGCACAAGTAAGCTTGGTTTTCATCAAATTCAACTTCGCGCTGAAATCATATCAATATGATCATCGAGAAGGATTCAAATTTTTAGAGTTGACTCCTTAAGAATCGATTTTCGTATAAGGCCCCTGATATAGAAAATTTTATAGTTATTTTATTATATAGTTTTTCATGCATACCCATTATATGGATATCAAATAAAAGAGTTTGCTGAGTAGAATACGAAAAGAACACATTTTTTTAGTTTTTTTTTATTAACAGACAATGCCATCTAGTTCCATGGTAAGCACGGGGCTTGTGTTATTAATACTAGATAGTTGATGCACTACACATATATAACTTTAAATACACACATATTATAAATATAAATATAGACACCCATGACTGGAGTACAAACATTCGTGCTCATCACACAAATGAATGCCCCCAGCGGGACTTAAACCAGCGATCTCTGGCACAGCAAGTAGGGACACTACAAACTGAGCCAAACGTATCATACATTTTTTACTTAGAAAGCTGATATTGGCTCCATCCGCTATTTTAGCTTGTTTTTTTTAAATAGTCGCACACGATAAGACTGGTTGGTACGTTTGAATAGATAACACTAAACAAACAAAAAATATAAGCACGACATCTAGCAACTAGCACCAGTTTAAGTTAGTATTTTTAACCGACTTCCTAGAAGGAGAAGGTTCTCAATTCGTCGGAATCTTTTTTTTATGTATATTCACTGATTACTTGAAGACGCCTGAACCGATCTGGTTGTTTTTTGTTTCGAAGGGTATAAAAAACTTCCCAGGTGGTTCCATTTAAATTTTATCGAAATCAACAATAAATTACATTTTTTTTAAATCTACTTAATCGAGTATGTTATTAAAAAAAACTTTATTCTTACAAATTACCTGCTTATTACGTCTACACTAAAAATGGAAAAATAAAAACTAAAAAAACCGACTTCCAGGCACTAAAATATTAAAAAAATAACTAAACGGGGGTTTTCATTTAGAATAGATACGTAATCAGATATTTTCGAAGTCGGTCTCGAGTATATTTCGACACGTAAAATACATCAGAAATAGATGTATAATATTTAAACTATATTAGAGTTCTTACCTAATCATATTTACCTATTGTGCGCGTATAGGGGTGTTTACTGGGATTTTTAAGAAAAATTTAAAATCACCGTCTGTGCTATAATGACAATATATAACGACGCCTGATAGAAAAAAAGAGCATTACGTTGGTTATGTTACTTAATTAACTTAAAATAGCTTAAAATTGCTTCAACCCCCGGCCGTTGAAAGCCTGCCTTTCAACAGGAATCTTCCAGTAAGGGACAAATTCTTGAATAGGCTCTTCGTATGACTCCATTGGCAGTCTTAATATCTGCAACCCTGCTGATATTATCCGTGCCAGGATGAAGAGCAACAATTCTTCCCATCCTCCACTTTAATGGCGGCAGGTTGTCTTCTTTGACAACAACAAGTGAGTTGAGTTTCAATGAGTCTTTGGACGTGTACCATTTCACACGTTGCTGCAGCTCGGATACATACTCCTTGCTCCACCTGATCCAAAAATGCTGTCTCATTTGCTCAATTCGCTGGAAACGACTCAGGCGGCTGCTAGAAGGTTCTCGCAGATCCTCGACTGGAAGTGAAGTAAGTGGCCGTCCAATCAAAAAATGTCCAGGAGTCAACGGAAGCACGTCGTCAGGGTCCGTAGATAAGGGCGTAAGTGGCCGCGAATTTAAAATACCTTCAATTTGAATTAGTACGGAGTTAAGCTCCTCGTACGTGAGATTACAATTTCCCAACACTCTAATTAAATAGTATTTGACCGACTTAACACCTGCCTCCCAAAGTCCACCGAAATGTGGAGCATAGGCAGGAATAAAATGGAACTTAGTTCCATGTTGGGCAACGTCTTCAGCTAAGGAGTCACAGTTAAGTTTTAAAAAATTAGAAATTTCATTGTAGGCTCCTACAAACGACGAACCATTGTCGGAAAAAAGATTAAGCGGTTTTCCCCTTCGAGACATAAACCTGCGTAATGCCTGTAAATAATTACTGCTAGTCAAGTCACCCACCAATTCCAAATGAATGGCCTTCGTAGTAAAGCACACGAATATAACTATATATACCTTTACTATTTTACATCCGCGACCTTGACGACTAGCTGACGAAATGGGTCCTGCTTAGTCGAACCCAACGTTTTGAAAAGTAAAGTCAGCTGGTGAAAGCCTGCTCATTGGCAAATTACCCATTTGGGGAACAACTGTCTGTCCTTTCAAACGTTGACATCGAACGCACTGACGGTAGCAAGCCCTAGCTAAATTACGACCGCCTAGCGGCCAATAGGTTTGCCTAATGGTACTTAATAATAGTTGAGGTCCAGCGTGCATTAACTTGATGTGCTCATGTCTGAATAAAAGTTTGACAAAATGATTAGTGGACTGTAATAATATAGGGTGTTTTTTCTCGAATGAATAGTCAGAATTATGTAATCTTCCCCCTATACGGATTATTTTGTTATCATCGAGAAAAACATTAAATTTTAATAATTGATTTTTATATGGTAGTTTTTGTTTATTTATTAATAAATTATATTCGGGAAAAGATTCCTTTTGCGACTGAATTATAATTATGTTTAAAGAGTTTTGTAATTCTTCAGCAGTAAAGTTAGACGTAAATGTAGAACGGGTTTTGCATGTTTTAATAAAACGTAACACAACAAATACTACGCTGTAATCGCGTAAAATTTGAAAAACGTTCAAATTAATTAATCCTTTATCTAAATTATGATTAGCGTCACTCGCTACAAGGCAAATATTTGACTTAATTTCAGGTAGGTTCACTGAATCCGTACGCATGCATGGCAGTCTAGTAATATCCTGTCGTAAAAAGGATGGACCAAACCACCATAAATCCAATGCTTGCATGGCGGAAGGTTCTACTCCACGAGATATCAAATCCGCGGGATTATCGTCTGTAGGGACATGTCTCCAATTGCTAGAACTGGTTTCTTCTAATATTTCGGAAACACGATTCCGAACAAAAGTATTTAATTTAATTGGTAACATTTTTAACCAGCCCAAAACAATCATAGAATCAGTCCAGAAAACAACATTAGATGCTCGACTCCTGAAGGAACTAACTACCTTTTTATACAAACGTGTACCAAGCACAGCCGCACAAAGCTCAAGTCGTGGGATAGTCACTGGTTTAATGGGAGTGACACGACTTTTTGCCATCAATAATTGCACAGCAACGTCACCTTCATTATTAATACTGCGAATATACACACAAGCGCCGTAGGCTCGCTCTGAAGCGTCGGTAAAGATATGCAATTCGAACTGCTTGTATGATTCACAAACTACACGACGAGGAATGCGTAACTTCTGAAGAGCAGGCAATGCTTTGATCATACCCAACCATGCAGTTCTAATTTCAGGAGGTAATGGGTCATCCCACTTTAAACCCTCAAGCCAAAGTTTCTGAAGCAGCATCTTCATACGTATGACACACGGGGCTAGAAGCCCTAGAGGATCAAATATACGTGCGATAACAGCTAGCATGCTACGCTTAGTGGCTTCCTTTTGCTCAGGGACACTGATAGGAAAACACAAATCATCAGTGTGTGTCTGCTAACTCAATCCTAATGTTTTATTAATGGCATCACCTTCTTGGTGGAAATCTAAGCACGATTCAGTGGGTTCTGAGATTAAATTAGGTTCATTAGATTTCCACTTTTGTAAAGGCATGCATGCGGAAGCAAGTGCATCAGTTATCTGATGGCGCATCAAATAAGCCTCCTCAAACAGATCAGCACCGGTCAAAAGATCGTCAACATAGAAGTCGTGCAGAATAACTTCTGCGATCTTCTTGTCGTGACATTCTAAACCTATCTGTTTGAGGCACCTAGTCGCGAGAAATGGTGCACTTGCAGTACTATATGTTACTGTGTTTAATTGATACGTCTTAAGTGAGCTGGAGGCATCATCACGCTAAATGATTTGCTGCAAGTGTCTGTCAGACGGGTGTACAGACACCTGTCGGTACATTTTCTCCACGTCTGCAGAAAGAACGTTCTTAAACATCCTATACCTAAGTAAGATAGACGTTAAATCATCTTGAACAGTAGGTCCAACCATTTGAATTTTATTTAAGGAAATGCCAGAGGTTGTGGGAGCACTAGCGTTAAAAACAACTCTTAATTTTGTAGTACTACTACTTTCACGCAAGACACCATGATGCGGAATGAAATATGACGTTTGGTTTGCATTAATATGACACTCGGACATGTGACCTAAAGAAATATACTCAGACATAAAATCCTTGTACATTTTGTCGAGTGGAGGTTGCTTTAAATTTCTGCGCTCTAATAAGACAGAAAACAGCGTTTTGCACGATGAAATGAATCACCAAGACGACTTAAAGATTCCTTAAGCGGGATTCTAACATTAAAACGGCCGTCTGGCAAACGCGTAGTGTTATTAATAAAGTGTTCTTCGCACATCTTCTCTTCAATTGAATAAGTTGATGACTCATGACAACTTCTTCAAGCTGCCAAAAACGCGTAAGTTGGTTTTGGATGTCATTTAACTCAAGAGAACTAGAAGAACGTTTATTTTGAAAGTTTGTAAAGTTACATTTTATTGGTGGGAAATGAGATGACAACATATTATAGCCGCCGTTAACTGGGCCACAAACTAGCCAACCAAGTCTAGTTTGTTGTAATGTTGGTTTCCTATCACCTAATATAATTTTATCAGAGCCTAACAAGCTCCAAAATACGTCAGCTCCAATTATAATATCAATGGAAGCTGGCGAGTGAAAGTACGGATCTGCTAACTGTATATTCGAAGGAATATCTATATGTACCTGTCTAGCGGGAACGTTATCGGTAATAGTGGGCAAGACAAAACATATTAAATCATCAACATAAGGTTCGTGTAACGATTCGACGTGAACTCGGCACATTTTTCTTACAGGAGATAGTGAATTATTAATTCCTTAAATAGACTTTTTTATATTTAAATATGGTAAATTTAATTTTTTAAATAATCGTTCCGTCATTAGACAAGACGAACTACCGGAATCAAGAAGGGCGCGTGCGATGTGTTCTTTATTATTTACATCATAACATTTAATTAACGCAGTCGACAGAGGGACGTCGCTCGAGGTGCTTGTATGCGAGTGCGCCGAGATGTTAGCCGATAGTGCAACGTGCGCGTTGTCTCCGTTGTCAGTAGCGATGGAAGATGACTAGTCCTTGGCCTTGCCGATTGTACATTCACCTGATTTGTTTACAACGGGATGGCTTTTATAATTATCGAAGCAACATTAATTTTCTCTATTATTTTCCATTATTTTATCATGAATTATACAGTGGGCGTTATATGGGAAGTGCTGGTTCAAATGAAAGTCGATGCAATCACAGTTGTATTTCAAATTAACAATAATCACTTTGTACATAGTTAAACAGCACTTCACTACACAACCATATACCACTTCACTATTACCACGTATAGACAATACGGAACGCAAGACAGTTCCTAGTGGAGCGGTCCTAAGCTTGGCTCGGCTCGAAGGCAAGTGTCCAGCCCTCTTAGCACCCCTCCCTTAGCTAGGCTCCGTCGTAGCACGAAGCTCGCCGAATGTTGGCGATAATACCGAAGGTGCTGCCATCACTCAGGCGTCGTGCCGCGCTTCGTTTAGCGACCGTATTGATGACCGTCTCCGACACGGCCATCCTGCGTGCACACGCCCTCGTGTGTTAGCCTGCAACCAAATAATCAACGAAAATACTTGCTCGACTCGGTCAATCCTGACCAGATAAGTTTTAACTTTGAATCTGACGAAAAGCTTTAACGCTAACACCTTTGTTTTTTTTTAAACTCCAAGTCACTATTTATCTCTAATCTAACTAATAACGTCAGTCATCCAGAGCCATGTACCAACATCATTCAACACTTCAGAAATCAAACTAATTTTCAAATTTACTAGCACCTTTGTAAACCACTCTTAGGCCACGGCTTTACAAGCCAACCAGCAATCACAATTGCTCCACAATCCACTACGGGATCACCGTGTGTATCATCCTCTCGATGACTACACACTATGGTCATAACAGACCCCGACCTCCGCCAGAACTAAACGCACATCACACACCCACGGTCTATTTAGCTTGAGCTTCCTCAAAAGACCGACTTTTACCAGGCTATGACTACGTAATTGTTACTAGTACGGTCGATACTACTACGGCCGTCAGAATGCTTACATCGGTTTCCATCGACTTCATTAAAACATTTGCTTAGCATGATGATCATTATTTACATCAACCTCTATTGGTACATGACCTACTAGAATTTTTGTGTAAAGAATTTATAGCCGTCATGTTTATAGAAAACCTTTCAATCTCTCATGTTCTATCATGATAACATTTTGTAACTAATAATTAGGCAAAACATAATATTTTCAAAAGATTTCAAGAGAATGACCGTTAATCGTTACAAAACAAATTTTACTCTGTGCGGAATATTCAGTTTTGATCAATACTAGAAATTGCAAGGACAAAATCGTTAACCACACAATTTGACTGCTAAATGTTATCTTACTAACGAATATTCAGCACCATGATTATAACAAAAGCAATACAGATTACCTCTATGCCATTGAGCATTCGAAGATGGTTGTACAACACGTACATCCACGCGTCGTTCCGTTCGTGTTGCACCCATATTGCTGCCGTCCACTTGACTGGCACTACTTATGCACCGGAGCGTGATGTGACCAGGCTTGCCACATTTGAAGCACACCATAGACTTCACTGCAGGCTGCAATGCCGTTGCTGTCATTGAAGGTCGTTCCACACCCACATTTACCTTGCTTCTACACTATGACCGCTTATGACTCACTTTTCTGCACTTATAACATTTTAACATTAGCTTGGCTCGTTTAGCCTCAGGCACTTTTGAAAAATCATCAGATAAACTAACTTTGCGTTTCGTAGTAAAGCAATTTTCGTAGTAAAGGCCAATCGTTGTAATTTCGAATTAAACTGACATAAGTGAGCAAGGACAGTCGCAATTGCTATCTGATTATTGCTAGCGTCTTTCCAACGATTAGTCAGTGACGTCATCAGGCGATTTGCGTACGTAACGAGTTTCTTTTTTTCATTTGGTTTGTCACTGTTAAAATTAATTAACGTACCAGCCAATGTCTCGGTGGAAATAAATCTCGCCTTGAAAGTCACCTTGAACTCTTCCTATGTTATTTCTGGTATACAAATTGTGAAAGACACGTCGACCCTTATCCTTTTAATTCCTTACTGACTGTTAAAATAAGCTAGCCGCCGTATGGAGGGTAGTCGGCAAAACACAAATCTACAGTCGCAAATCAATATCTTGCGTCCGTATCCATATTGTCAGGGTCAAACTCGCGTAACTTGACGTTCTTCTTCATCAGAGGCATTTGCATGGCCTCGATAAGAGATCACATAATGACATTTTGTTGTTCAAACATTGCACGTCATTGTTCACTCAGAGTTAGTTCTTTTTGCAATTGAACCAACACTGATCCCGCTTCTGATATCGAAGCAACATTAATTTTCTCTATTATTTTCCATTATTTTATCATGAATTATACAGTGGGCGTTATATGGGAAGTGCTGGTTCAAATGAAAGTCGATGCAATCACAGTTGTATTTCAAATTAACAATAATCACTTTGTACATAGTTAAACAGCACTTCACTACACAACCATATACCACTTCACTATTACCACGTATAGACAATACGGAACGCAAGACAGTTCCTAGTGGAGCGGTCCTAAGCTTGGCTCGGCTCGAAGGCAAGTGTCCAGCCCTCTTAGCACCCCTCCCTTAGCTAGGCTCCGTCGTAGCACGAAGCTCGCCGAATGTTGGCGATAATACCGAAGGTGCTGCCATCACTCAGGCGTCGTGCCGCGCTTCGTTTAGCGACCGTATTGATGACCGTCTCCGACATAATCATTATTGTGAATAAGCGTGTGGTGTTTGCGCTTGCAAATTTTACAACCTGGTTTTTTGCAAGAATTAGGATAGTGACCGTGACGAAAACAATTAAAACAAATCTTGTAATTTTGCAATAATAACATTCTATCGCTAACACTCAGTGCTAAGAACTGTGGACATGAATTTAAGTTATGATCGCCACTACACTTTGGACAACCGTGTGCTAATGAAGAATTTATTTTTTCTGTGGAAACCATAGCCTTAATTTTAGTGTTGGATTTAATATTACTGGAAGAGGGGCGTGATAGTTTAACTGTTTCTAGTAAGTCGGCACGGCTACGCAGAAAATCCATGAAATGTTGAAATGAAATTGATTGAGTTTTATCAAAGCGACCTTTAAACTCCTCCCACTCTCTAAATGTTTTAAAATTTAATTTTTTACTAATGATATATATTAGAAGAGTATCCCAACTGTGAACAGGCTCGCCTAATGAACTTAATGCTCTAATATTTTTGTTTATATTGTCGATTATGCGTTTCAATGCAATTGAGGATTCTTTCGTAATCGATTCGATATCAAACAACGCCGTGACGTGATTATTAATTAATAAGCGTTTGTTATCGAAACGTTCACAAAGAAGTTCCCATGCAACTGTGTAGTTTCGGGCGGAGAACTCAATTGCTTTAATTACTATGGCAGCCGAACCTTCCAATGATGATCGCAAATAATGAAATTTGTTAATTTCGTCCATATCGTCATTATCATGAATAAGACTAGTAAAGGTATCGCGAAATTCAAGCCAGTTAACGTAAGATCCTGAGAATTTTGGTAATGAAATGGTAGGTAACTTGACTAGTTGACGCTTTGAACTACTGTGGCTAGATTTTACATCATCTTTTTCTAATTTAGAATAGTTATTTAACATAATTTTTACCTGAGCGACTAAGTTGTAATACTGAGATTCTACTGTAGTTCTTTCAATAGATTCAACATCAAGATTTTCACATAAACATTCTAATTGTAATTGAATGTCGTTAAAGTCATCATATAAATTTTCTAACTTATCAATACGTAACTGTAACTCCATTGCCTGACAAGGGGTTAACTCGAAACCTTTTAAAAGACCTAAATAGGTTGCAAATGAAGTAATTCTTCCCTTATAACTGCCACGTTTCTTTTTAAGATCTTTTATGTCGGTCATTTTGGAAGGCAGGTGTCGTCAACCTGGAATTTTACAACAGAACGCTAAATAATGTAACAAATATCTTTATAACAATATTATTATGACAATGAGCATTAATCACTAAATAAATATAATTTAATTTGACTTTTAAAAGCACTGCGCTTATAATTTTGCTGTTGTATGATAGACTTAAGACTAGTATATTTAAATGACTTATTTTACAATTCTAACTATCTACAATGATAACTACTTACTACTAGGCCTTTGCGTCTATTCCAGACGATTTATGGTGCAATGTTGGAGATATACCTCTTTTGGTGGCTGTATAGACCGATGCGAGAGCTACATGTCCTACCGCAGACCTGACAGGAGAAGTTTGCGACGGATGGTACTGAGTCGCCTTGACGTCGTCTTTGTCTCTTTTTAGCAAGTGTCGCGAACCCGGTCTCATCGCAGAACTTGCGACCCTCCATAATACTTTTGCGCCACTCCGTTCGATTTTCTGCAAGTCTTTCCCAGTTTCGGTGGTCAATTTTAAAAGTAACCATGTCTCTCTTGGCGCAGTCTTTAAAGCGAAGCAGTGGCCTCCCTACGTTTCTTATTGCGTTCGCAATCGCACCAAGAAGTACACGTCGTGGTAATCAAGACTGTTCCATTCTGTGCACATGCCCGAGCCAGCGCAAACGTCTCTGTTTTAGAAGCGTGGTCAAACTAGGTAGTTGTGCAATTTCTAGAACTCTCTCGTTTGTCACCCTGTCTTGCCATGAGATGTCCAAGATTTTACGAAGGCAACGCATGTAAAAAGAGTTTATTCGACGTTCGACCTTTGCATACGTTGTCCAGGTTTCAGCTCCGTACAAGAGTATGCTTATAATGGAGGCTTGAAAGACTAACACTTTGGTCTTGGTGGTTAGATATTTGTTTTGCCATACTCTAGTACTAAGCTTCCCGAACATGGTCGCTGCTTTACCGATGCGAATGTCAACCTCTGCATCCAGCGACAGATTGTTCGTTACAGTTGACCCTAGGTAACAAAATCTGTCAACTACCTCTAGCAGCGTACCATTGAGCGAAATTGCTGGGGCCTTAGAAGTGCCTTGTGCTAACACAACTGTCTTCTTTGCGTTTATGGACATGGCGAACAGGGAACAAGCCCGTGAGAATTGATTCACCATATACTGGAGCTCACGTTCGGAATTAGCAACGAAAGCTGCGTCATCGGCATAAAGAAGGCTATCGATGAAAAGATCCTCGCGGCTTCTTTTGGATTTGAGTAGTGAGATGTTAAGCATCCTTCCATCGGTTCTTGTATGTAGATGTATACCCTGTTGATTTTCGTCAAAAGCGGTGCGCAATATGAGCGAAAAATATATACCAAACAGGGTAGGAGCCAAGACGCAGCCCTGTCGAACACCTCTGGAAACATCAAACGGCTTAGATGTTTTACCGCTTAAAACTACTGTGCCCTTCATGTCTTCATGAAAAGATGCAACCAGTCTCAGGAGCTTAGGCGGGCACCCAATACTCTCAAGCGCCGTGTACAAGCCCTTTCTGCTGACCGTATCGAAGGCCTTATTAAGGTCAACGAAAGCTACTACTAAGGGACAGTTTTGTTCTCGACACTTCTCCTGTATTTGGCGAAGTGTGAAAATCATATCCACTGTCGAACGGTTGGAGCGGAAACCACATTATGACTCAGGATAGATACGTTCAGCAAGCTTTTGGAGTCTTGATAGAACGACTAGACCAAAAAGCTTGCCAACTATGCTCAAAAGAGAGATACCGCGAAAATTGTTACAGTCGCCGCGATCACCTTTCCCTTTGTATAATGTGATGATGTTAGCGTCCCGCATATCCTGAGGCACATGCCCCGCTTCTCAACATTTGCACAATAGATTATGCAGGATTGGTTTCACACATTCGAGCTTTAATATTTCAGCATGGATGCCGTCGCCGCCGGGACTCTTACCGCGCTTAAGCCGATTGACAGCCTTGGTGAAATCCTCTACAGACGGTAGATCATCTAACTCATTCAATACACCCAGTTTTGGTATGCTCTGTGTCGCCTCCGGATGTATGATTACTGGACTTGAGTAGAGATCGGTATAGTGCTGGACCCAACGATCAAGCTGTTTTTGGCTGTCAACAATGACAGTGCCATTTGCGTCCTTTAGAGGGGCTGTCTTTTTTGAAACGGGTCCGAGAACGCGTTTAATACCCTCATATACACCACCTATGTTTCCACTGTCCGCACACATCTGTATATTGCGACCAAGATCCGACCAGTATAAGTTGGCAAAGTATCGTGTACTTCGTTGAAGAGAAGTTTTAGCTGTTCGAAGTGCTTTATCAGTTACTGGACAGGGATTCATACGGTGCCTAAGTGCGGCATTCCGCTTTGAGTCTAAAAGAGGTTGTAGGTACTCAACGTTGTCCTTGAACCAGTCCTGAGACTTGGTCCTCACACATCCGAAAACCTCAGTGGCGCTATCAGTCAGTAGTTTTTTTGCTTTATTCCACTCGACGCCTATCGGTGTATTGGCATCCCAATCAGCAAGTTCTTTATTTGCCAAGCACTCAAACTGTCGGACTTTTTCATCATCCCGGGTATTAGAAAGATTTATCTTCCTCCTACCCGGCGTTTTAGATGAATGTATCCTTTTATGAGCTATGGCAACTTGTGCTGCTACCAGAGAGTGGTCGGTGTCACAGTCGGCGCTATGGAATGTACGAGTGTGAAGGAAATCGCGGAGGTCTTTGGATCTCGTTAGTATCACGTCTAATTGATGCCAGTGGCCTGATCGCGGGTGCTTCCAAGACACTTTTCGGGACAGCTTGCCCTTAAAATATGTATTGGTTACGCATAGCAGGTATTCAGAACAGAACTCCAGTAAACGTCGGCCATTGTCATTAATATTGCCGATTCCATGGTAACCAATACAATCAGGCCATGCGGAATGATCCCGTCCCACCCGGGAATTGAAGTCACCCAAGATGTACAGGCGATCACTACTAGAAACAGTTTTCACCGTCTCGGTCAGTTGGTTATAAAAATACTCTTTTGACTCGTCCGAAGATTTTAATGTCGGAGCATAAGCAGCAATTAGGGTAACATGACCGAGACTGCTCTTTAGTCTTAAGACCATTATGCGTTCCGAAACGCCGCATAGAGTTTCAATGGCGGAAAGTATATCGTTTCGGACCGCAAAACCAACACCGTGTTCACGAGCATCGCCAAAGTCTTTTCCTTTCCAAAAGAACTTGTAAGAGGACTCCTGCAATGAGCCTTCGTCGGGTAATCTGGTCTCTTGCAAAGCGCAGACAGAGATGTTAAGCCTGCTCAGCTCTGCATCTATCACGGCAGTTTTACGCAGATGTTGTGCGTATCCGTAACCTCCACAGGTGTCCGGGAGGCCTGTCCGTATAGTACGGACATTCCATGTTGCAATGCGCATGGCTTGGCGAGGCGGGTTTTTATAAAACTGCTTTGTAAAACCAGGTGTGGAAGTTAACGACACCAGCCGTCTAGCCAGGAGCTAGTGCTCCCTACACCTCAAGGGAGCAAGCTGGCAACGGGACGGATTGGTACCTTATTGTCCGGGGGCTGCCCAGATTGAAGCGGGCGGTAACCAATCGATGGGTCTTCGATGGACCCTCCCACTGTCGAAAGTGACCCCTAGCGCCTGCACTTACGCCCATCTGTGCAAGACTTATAACTGGTAACTGCCACTTCCCGTGTTGTTGTCCATACAGCTACGCTGCCGTGGGTGGAGTGACCTCTCCACAGACATTACACCGCCTGGGACGGAATTAAGGAAACACAGGGATGCCCAGCACCTGCATTACCCTCTCGGCCTCGTTGGCTTATCCCACAGGAAAGGCGAGCCAATACGTGTGGAGCCACGTCGGGTGCAGAAATCTGCCGCATATTTCGGGTTGGACCCTACTCGCGTCTTACGGTGATTCCGCTCCGGGTTTTATTTTGGAATTTTCCTTCTCCTAGATGGGTTGCAAACCAATGCTTAGAGGCCCATCTCCCCTACACTGAAGCGTAGATAATAGCTTCGTTTGTTTATGGACTTAGTCGCCTTTTACGACACCCTCGTCCTTTGTCAGGGTTGGTGCTATTCTTGAGCCGAACACCACACGGAACTACTTACAATGCTAATAATTTTAAGGTTTAACATTAAATATTGTATTAATCTGAATAGTTAACTAATGTAATATTTATTAATATTACTGTACTGTCACAATGAAGCACTGATTAACTATAGTATACAATTATTATAAAATCAACCTAATGCAATGTAAATAACTAATTAATACGTTTTAAATTGTAGTAGTTATAAATAAAATAACAATGACTTGTAAATATTACATTAAAACATATTTTACTAACCTTATACAGTCTTCATATTGGTCATTAAGTTTTTACCTAGAATATTACCTGAGTGTTGGGTGAAATAAATTTTATTTAACGCTTAAAAACAATTTGTTTTATTAAATTAAATCACTCTAAAGTCCAAGCCACTTTTCTTCATCCAAAACGTGTAGGTTGAATCACTTCTTTTGGACACGTTGCTCAGTTTTATAATTTTATAAAATTCCAGATAATATTCTTTAAATCCCTATATTTCCAAAGAAATTATAATAATCCGGCTCGAAGGACCATGTGCGCGTATAGGGGTGTTTACTGGGATTTTTAAATGAAAAAATTAACTTTGATGACCGAACAGCACGCAGTCTACGATTTATTGAGAAAGAAAAATTTAAAATCACCGTCTGTGCTATAATGACAATATATAACGACGCCTGATAGAAAAAAAGAGCATTACGTTGGTTATGTTACTTAATTAACTTAAAATAGCTTAATGGTGCTTCAACACCTATTAGATATTCATATCTTAAAATATTGTCGGCTGGCACCGACTTCGAAAATATCTGATTAGGTATCTATTCTACATGTTACCTCCCGTTTAGTTATTAAGCTATTGCATAGCTTCTATCGCGGGCCTTGAGCGTGGGGACCGAATCCAGAAATTCCGTAACGAAAAAAACCTGACACCCCCCACTCCGACCGGCACAGCGGTGATACTTCCATCTATCGATAAATACCAGAACTTTTAATGACTTTTTGGAATATCACGCTTGTCTCTTTAGTTCAGCAACCCGCCTTTATATGGCATTGGTTGTATTGGAAAACTACCGTAATCAGCTGTTTGTGAGAAAGTATATAGGTGTATAGGTATTTATCATCTATGTACAACAGTGAATATCTGTACTCGTATAATTTATGTACAAAGTGTTTTAAATATGAAGAAACAAAGTGCATTTATTAATGATGAAAGTCAAGGAAAAAAAATACTGCATTAATAAAATAAATAAATAATTATAATTGCATAAGTTGATAAAGAATGCTATGCAATAGCTTTACCGCGGCAGTCTCCGAGTGCCACACGTCTTTTTAGTTATTTTTTTTTACATTTTAGTGCTTGGAAGTCGGTTTTTTTTTCTAAAGTTTTTAGGATGCATTTAAGTTAAGTAATTAATTAAAAATATTCTTCGTGCCTATAGTTATTAAAAACAAACATACTGTTAATATATTTTATTTGTTAAAGAATTCTCTAATTTATGAATATTAAATACCACTTTCTTCGTGCGCCATATGTCTGGAAAATAAAATCACTATGGCAATATCACAAACATTCTGTCCTATTTAGATGTTGATATTTTCTTTCTTATTTTACTATGTACGAACATTATTTTTGTGACTTTGCACCTCTTGGTAATTAGACTTATAAATATACAATATAACTGCGAACATGGGCACAAAATCCATATTTTGGTTCAGTAGATATAAATGGTTAGTGTTATATTTTTACTTACCATCAACGAACAGTTTATCAGTGTCGGTAAGAACACCATTTCGGTTGTGGCAAGTAGCTCATCATTATCTATATTTGACCAGAACGTGTCGAATCCCTTAGTTTCTTTATACTCTTTTTCTGTAATCTTATCTTCTAATTGAAGAAGTCTATAGAAACATAAATATAAAAAAATATATAACAAAATATTTATGTAACTATTTAAACTAGTAATCGGCCTATTCAATAAGTATATTACAGACGTATTTATAGTCATCCATATTGCCTTTTTTTTAACGTTGGGAAATGCATTTACGCACGACGTGTGGGACTCACCGGCGTAATACAGCCAGTACTACCCACTAAAACCCAACAAAACCTTCCCCCGTCTTAATGGGGCGTCGCAGGATCGCTTACGCATTCAACTACGACGCCCCGACGGCAGGTCTGCCGAAGCAGACCACCACAACCATGGGGTTGCTCCAAGGTCCACTCTGCTATCAGAGAAGTACCAGGAGCAACCCGCATGGTACACCGCCCCCCGAAGAGGGCCACCTCCCACCGCCCACCGAAGTAGGCAACCTCCCTGTGCGTTTCTTAGCTTCGCGCCCGGTTGGGTTGCCGGGCACTACTGAGCCCCCCCACCACGACAAGGTGAACGCATGTTGGGGGGGGCGTCATCCATATTGCCTAACCCAAAGGTTGTGTGGAAGAAATTTCTAACTAGCTTATTATAATACCGCCTTTTAAGCACATTCTTAGTTTTTTTATTTTTGTCACTACTGTGTTGTACAATGAAGTGTAGATTGTAGGTGACTTATACATTTTACATAATATATTATTATATTTATATATTAAACTCTTCATTTAATAATATTTATATTTTATTTAATGTTTAATTTAAGTATTAATATCGTATACACACACCTACATACATACAATACGTATACTTAATTATTTATATTTATGATTATCATTTCATCATATTATTTATTTAATTCATAAGTAAGTATAGCCGCGCGAAACTCGTAGCATACGGCAGATTGGAATTTGTTTGTCTCCTACCTGCAACCTTTGATTTTTATAAAGCAGTCAGTCGATGCTTTGTTACCTGATGCTAATTACTTGTTTGATATAATTTAATCGTTTTCGTTTGTTATTGTATGTGGACTTCTTGAATATACTTTTGGTTTCGGAGCGTTTCGAAAACTATTTATACTAACTTAAAATTAAATTAATAAAAAAAATAAAACTAAATGAAACTCATGTAGCCAATTTGAGGCTCCTTTATTGTCTGAATACATTCTCGGCCGGCGAATGCCGGGTGGGCCGACCTGACGCTGAGTTTGCGTCCTTCTTATTCTATGTAAAACTTAATCTAGAGCGGATGGACGAGGTGTAACCATTACTCCTCCATCCCTAAGAGGAAAATTATCGGAGGGATCGATTTGAGATTCTTTCCGATAGTTTTGCTTAAATTATAAACATATTGACGATTTTAGCCAAATTATATAAAATATTAAGATAAAAAGACTTAAAACTATTAAAACAAATGTTACGTGACCTAAAATTTCACTGATTTGATTGTCTTTCTTTTTATTTAAAACACTTTTAATTACCGCACTAGGTTTCAACGAAAAGGTCATATATTTCACTTTATCAAAACTATTTCCTTTCATGTTGAGTACACTTGCGCTATATAGAGTCATATCCGTTTTGAATTGGGGTAGTGTAATAATTGGAATCTTCTTAATGACATTTGATTCTATTAGAGTTCGATGGTGGAAGCGAACTCCATGAATTTCCAGGTCACAGGGTTCATCGATAGTCATCAGGTCAGTTCCAAATAGAAATTGCTTACTGACCTCATGGTCGCGTTGCTTGGTCAGTGTTTTGTACTGTAGAGGAGCCAGCCATCTGAATTGACTTGCTGAATCTTAACCTCTTCGATCTGGATCTGATGCTGCTTATGAGAGTCAGGTCGTCATGAGCTGTTCTATACAGGTACGTTCATAATATAAAGCTCGATTGTCTGCAGTGCATAGGAATTGATCGCTGGTCGACAATGAACGACATGATTTTACAAGTGGTAAGTACTTTAATCATTTCGCCAAAAGGTAAGGATATTAGGAATAATAGCTAGAGTTATGTCTTCAGATTCATAAAAAATTGCTAATGAATATATCTTAAAATAATTATACGTTGAGTTATCTGTAATTGGTATTTCCAATATAAATGTTATCTGATTGTCTTTAATATATGATTTTATTTAAATGCTTTCCTCTATTTTTGTAATAAATTTGTTTCTGTTGGTACGAAGCTTACAGAATTAAAAATTAAATTTAAATGATATAAACGATTATGAAAGTGAACAGAGTTCTGGTTCAATGTTTTAGTTACATTAATGAAACTGTCAAACATTTTAGAGACTATTGTCAGTTTCTTTGAAATAATAATTTGGTTATGATTTAAATTAGGGATAAGTCCGTCGTACTAAACCGCGTCATCGTGATCCAGATTACCAGTTATTATTTTTATTACACTATATTTTCTGGGAGGTTATATAAAAACACGCATAGAGCTGTATTATTATAGATAACTGACTTCGCAAGTTTTAAATCTGAATTATGAATGAAATCACCTTCGACTATATATGCTATTACAAAAAAATAAGAAATGTTTCACCTGGATTAATTTTTAAAGATTCTAACTCGATATTAATGCACACTACGAGGGTCTCCAAAATGTTGGCTTAACAAGGGTTTTAATATGGACCATGTGACAATGTCCTCTCGTTCAGACAAGAGCGCAGTTGCATCATCTCTTAAATAAAGATTTAGCTGTCTTTTATCACCACTGTTCAGAGGAATTAAATCTATAATTTCTTTTAGTATTGATGATACGGTTGTGGTTGCCATGATGATAGAGTAATGAAATGATTAGAGGATGCAACTGGCTTTAAATATGAACTTTAAATAATAAGAAACTTTTCCAAAAAATCACACAATTAAAAATTAAAAAAAAATTAAAATTTTATCATGAAACACACACACACGCATATACACACACACACTACACACACAGCTGCAGTCACTTTATAATGCGATCGTGGCCAAAATGACCACTTCGGAGAAGGGTAAGGGACTTGCCTTTGGCGGGCTATCATTGAAGCCAGGCTGGCTGCTCTTTACCTGTGCTAACCAGCACGCCAGAGAATGGCTTGAAAATTGTATACCCACCCTACAGCCGTGACCAGGAGCTAAGCTCGCTCTCATTAATGAGAGCGAATTGCCCTAACCCAAGGTTGGGGTAGTATACATTCCCGATCCGGAGTCCAAAGACGTCGACCAGGCGCTCTCCTGTCTCCGGATACAAAATTATGGTCTTAATACGGAGCTGTGGAAGGTTCTCAATAGAAAGGCGGAGATGGGCGGAATCACACTCATCCTCTCCATCGAAAACCAGTCTGCTGAGACCCTCCAAAAAACCGGCTTGAAAGCCTACTTGGCCTTCAAGTCTGTCCAGTTCCAGATTAAGGGCATCAACCAGCCCATACCTAATCCTGGGACTTCTGCCTCTGGACCTGTGCCGTCTACCTCTCGTTCTGGGGCCGCGGCTGCTGGAGCGAGCGCTAACGCTGCTGCGCCTTCACCATCTGGTGCAGCTGCACCTGGCGTGGCTCCTGTGGCCGGGACCAGCGGAACAACTGGAACTCCGCACAGGTTTCCTCATACAGGGGGGCACACCAGGGGTCGACAAACCCCCAGAGGTAAGAGCCAGCGCCCCCATAAACAAAAGGGACGTGACAAGCGCAATGGGGCTCGTCCCCAGTGGCGCTACACACCAAACTGGCGATGCCCACACCAACATACTCCAGGCCAACTTACACCACGCTATCGCTGCCACAGCCGTGGCAGAAAACACTTTTAGGGCACATGGCATGGATATAGCGCTGGTTCAAGAACCATGGCTTAACGCCAAGTCCAAGATTTCGGGCTTAAGTGGAGTAGGTAAGATCCTAGCAAACGAAAATGACACCAAGCCTAGGGCCTGTATCGTTTTTAAGAAAGGTATTAATTTCTTGCCTGTTACAGAACTTTGCAGTGATGACATGGTCGCTGCAATCACCGTTCTCAGAGGGCGTGGTCAAACTAGAGCACTCGTGTGCTCTGCCTGCCTGGCTAAAAGGCTTAGAAATCCCAAAGCCACCTCGTGGGTAGACTTCAAAAACCTGCTCGCTGAGGCAGCTAAGGATTTCCCAAAATCAATCAAGACACCCGACTCCCTTAACATTTTAAACAACTTATTAACGGATGGCATCTTAAATGCCTATGAAAATAGCTGTCCTGTCAGGGAACTCAAGGTTAACAACAATACTCCGTGGTGGAACGAAAAGCTAGAACGACTTAGAGTTTCCACACGTCGCTTGTTTAATCAGGCCACTACACCGTATGGGTGGGAACAGTATAAGAAGGCTCTGACTAAATACCACAAAGAGATCAGAAAAGCTAAAAGAGCATCTTGGAAACCATTCTGTGAAAATATCGTCCAAACACATAAAGTTGCGAGAATTCACAAGGTCCTTGCCAAGACACCAAACATCTTTCTCGGCTTTTTAAAAAAGCGAGACAATTCCTTCACGACCACAGAGATGGAGACGCTGGAACTTTTAAGAGCAACCCATTTCCCAGGATCGTACCCTGTCACCGGCAGTGAATCAAACCCAAAGGAAAACTACATCAACACGGCAAATAGTTGCGACTGGAAGATGGCCAACACCATTTTTAGGCCTAACCAGATTAGATGGGCTTTGAAAAAATTTAAACCATTTAATCAGCAGGGGAAGACGGAATTTTTCCAGCTCTACTTCAACAGAGCATGGAACTCCTTATCCCGCATCTGGTAAAACTATTTAGAGCAAGCTTTGCTTGGGGCATTATACCAGAACAATGGACTAAGGTCAAGGTTACCTTTATACCGAAGATCGGTAAAAACGACTAATCTCAGCTCAAATCCTTCAGAACTATTAGTCTTACTTCTTTCCTACTAAAAACAATGGAAAAAGTAATCGATCAGCACATTAGAACAAGGTATCTTGTGGCTAGACCACTTTCCTGCAACCAACATGCTTACCAAAAGGGTAAATCCACAGAATCTGCATTAGTAGCTCTGATCGACAAGGCAGAAAGGTCCCTAGAGGATAAGCAGACAGCTCTATGTGCATTTTTGGACATTGAGGGGGCCTTTGATAACACACCTACGGCAACCATCCTGAAAGGATTAAATGCAAAAGGTGTTGATATCACAACCACCAGATGGGTGGAATATATGCTCTCCAATCGGTGTGCGAAAGTTACGCTAAACGAATACTCGCACAACTTCTACACTACAAGAGGCTGTCCACAAGGAGGAGTTCTTTCACCCCTATTATGGACACTAGCTGTTGACCTACTACTTGTAATCATGGCGGATCTCGACTACGATACACAAGGCTTTGCAGATGACCTTGTTGTAGTAGTAAGAGGTCCCTGCCTGAACACAATTTCCACCAGGTTACAAGGGGCTCTCAATACCATCACAAGATAGTGTAGAGAAAATGAATTATCAATAAACGCTGATAAAACAGTTATTGTACCATTTACCAGATAAGGAAGCTTGACAAGCTGAACTCAGACTCAATGGCAAAACCTTTAACCTATCAAATAAGGTAAAGTACCTTGGAGTCACTATTGATCAAAAGTTGACCTGGAACTCTCACATCAACAACATTATACAAAAAGCCAAAATGGCCCTCTGGATATGTTGTCGAATGGCTGGAGCCAAGTGGGGCCTCAAACCCAAAATGGCTCTCTGGATGTACACCGCCGTGGTAAGGCCGATCGTAACATACGCCTCAGTCATATAGTGTAACAAAACCAAACAAAAGACAATTATGAATAAACTAGACAGCATACAACGGATGGCATGTCTAATCATCACGGGAGCCTTCCATTCGGCAAGGCGACGCTCTAAATGCTTTGTTGGACATAGCTCTGCTATATCTCTACGTGCAAAAAGAAGCTAAATCTTGCCTCTACAGGCTCTGTACACAATCGAATGTAAAGTTGCAATCGCAATATATGAACAAACTCAAAGAGTTGACATTCGAACACAAAACTCTAAAAATGCCAGTCGATGGCATGAGTACAGAGTTTAACTTCGCAAAACAGTACCAAATAGATCTTCCTAACCGGGACATGTGGCTAAAAGACCAAGAGTCTCACAAAAAGGGCAGTCATGTTTGGTTTACAGATGGAGGATCTGATGTAGGGTGCGGTATCTATGGCCTTAAGCCTAGATTTAACATGAGTGTCAATCTGGGCAGGGAGGCCATCATCTTTCAAGCCGAGGTCTTCGCCATCAACAAATGTGCTGAAGTCATCCTGGAGAGAAAGCTTAGAAACCAAAATATCTACATCAACTCAGATAGCCAAGCAGCACTTTTGGCTATAGATTCTCTTGAGACCAAACTCTAAGTTGGTCAAAGACTGTATGGATAATCTGAATGTCCTGAGCACATCCAACAAAATTACCCTCAGATTGGTTCCAGGTCATCAGGCATAGATGGGAATGAAAAGGCTGATACATTGGCAAGAAGGGGCGCTGAAACCCCAGAATGTGGCCCAGAACCATTTTGTGGTATTGCAAAACAACATGCCTATTCAATTCTCAAAATTCACTGCAATCGCCAAGCACTTCAAGAGTGGCAATCCACTTCTGGACAAACACACTCTAAAGCGCTACTTAAGGGATATCGCAAAACGTTTACAAAAGAGTTGCTTCAACTCAACAAGTATAAAACCAGTGCAGTAATCAGAATACTTACTGGTCACTGCAAACTCAATAAAAATATGTTTACCCTCGGCCTCAGTCAGACCGCAATGTGCAGACTATGCCATGAGACAGAGGAAACTGCTATGCACATCCTCTGCTCGTGCGGTCCACTCATGCACCGCAGAAGTATCTATCTAGGGCAGCATATTATGCAACCGGAAGAGATACAGATGCTCCCCGCTCTGAAAATCTGGAAGTTCCTGGAGTCAACAGGACTAAGCGGAGAACTTTGAACTCATTATAAAGGGAGCTACAATGGACCAAAACTGGTCGACGTAGCTAGGGCTGACCTCGGCACCACACCCAACAAATGTATGTATGTATGTATGTATAGCCCTTTTAACGTCCCACTGCTGGGCACGGGCCTCCCTTCATACGAGGGGGATCAGGCCATAGTCCACCACGCTAGCCAAGTGCGGATTGGCGGACTTCACATGTCTTTCGAAAACTTGCTAGGTTCTCTCAGACATGCAGGTTTCCTCACGATGTTTTCCTTCACTGTAAGGCAAGTGGTATTCATATTAGAAATGATTCACACATGAAAATATCAGAGGTGCGAGACCCGGGATTTGAACCCGCTTCACTCGGTTTCCCAAGCGAGCGCGTTACCACTGGGCTACCACTGCCTATTACTCAACAAAATAATAATAATAATAATACACACACACAATAAAAACAATTTAAAAAGAACTAAAATTTAAAAAAATTAAAATAAATTTTGTTAAAATATAAATTCTAAAGTTATAAAATAATATATTGTAAAATCATTTGAGTATTTATTAATTTCTTTTAAATTTACACTTATTATAATATCTTATATATTTAAACGAGCTATTGTATATATATATATATATATATATATATATATATATATATATATATATATATATATATATAATCTGAATCTCGGAAACGGCTCCAACGATTTTCATGAAATTTAGTACACGTGGGGTTTCAGGGGCGATAAATTGTTCTAGATTAGTCTTATATCTGGGAAAACGCGAGTTTTCGAATTTTCATGCGATTTTCTTTGCATTGTCACTTCTGGTGGGTGGGAGGCGCCACTGTGCAACTGTCAACATCGTGTCCGTGTTTACATCAAGTTTAAAAATATTTAAGTGGAAATAATCTAAAGAAAAATGGTAAATTTTTACAAATTAATCGATAAAACCTATGGGCAATATGTAAACATCACCAAGTCTTGATGTGTTGAAGAACAAATGAGCTTTTAAAAATTTACCTACCAAACAAATACAAAAGTGACAAACATAACATATAGATACTATCTGTGCAAAACCATCTTTTCTGTGTATGATGACAATAAAACAAAATAAATTTGTCAAGTGAAAGCGTAAAATATTAAAACATAAGTTTATAACCTCAAAATTTAATACTCGGTATAAAATTGCAATTCAACTAGGTATAATCGGTGTCCCGGGGGAGAAGCCAACTCCTACCGGGCGCGTCCCCAGGTGGCGGATAGGGGCATGCCACCCGCTTAGAGGGGCGGGTGGTACCGGAGAAATCCGGCGCGGACCAAATGGCTTGGATGGGGCCGCTCGTCTAGGCCTCGAGCCGAAGACGTTGCGGCCACCGGTAGTGGGACCGCTTGGTCCCACAACCGGATGATGGGTGCCGATTGCGGGACTGTGGTCGCAGGCCCGCATTCGGCGGAGGGGTAGGCCGCGGCGGGAGAGGAGTGCCGGTATTTCGGTGCGCCGTTCTCCCTACCTTCCGCGGCCTAGACGGGGCCGCCACCGTTTGATGGCGGACGCGGTGGGGCTGCAGGGGAAGAGGAGTGTCGGTGTTTCGTTGCCGCTCTCCCTGTCCTCTGCAGCCGATTGGAGGTGGCCCACTTCGGTGGGCGGTGTTTGTGTGGTGTGGGGCTGCTCCGGGTACTTCTCTGATCAGCAGAGTGGACTTAGGAGCGGCCTCACTTTATGGGTTGTAAGTCTTCCCATAATGGGGTTGTCCCGCTTGGGGCGGCCTCATGGTTGGTGGCTTCGGCCAACCGTCGGGGCGTCGCGGTTGTATGCGAGAGCGATCCCGTGGCGCCCCACATGGCGGCAGAGGGGGAAAGTTGGGTTTTAGTGGGTATGCCGGTCTCATTAGCCGGAGAGTCTCCACATAACCACCCCGGGGGAAGTCGGGTGGTATCCGTAATAGGATTTCCCAACTATAAAAAAAAAAAAAAAAGGTATAATAGGTGTGCTCCCCCCCAACGTGCGTTCACCTTGTCGTGGTGGGGGGGACTCAGTAGCGCCCGGCAATCCAACCGGGCGCGAAGCTAAGAAACGCACAGGGAGGTTGCCCACTTCGGTGGGCGGTGGGAGGTGGCCCTCTTCGGGGGGCGGTGTACCTTGCGGGTTGCTCCTGGTACTTCTCTGATAGCAGAGTGGACCTCGGAGCAACCCCATGGTTGTGGTGGTCTGCTTTGGCAGACCTGCCGTCGGGGCGTCGTAGTTGAATGCGTAAGCGATCCTGCGACGCCCCATTAAGACGGGGGAAGGTTTTGTTGGGTTTTAGTGGGTAGTACTGGCTGTATTACGCCGGTGAGTCCCACACGTCGTGCGTAAATGCATTTCCCAACGTTAAAAAAAAAAAGGTATAATAGGTGTCCCCCCCCCCCCCAACGTGCGTTCACCTTGTCGTGGTGGGGGGGCTCAGTAGTGTCCGGCAATACAGCCGGGCGCTAAGCCAAGAAACGCACAGGGAGGTGGCCCACTTCGGTGGGCGGTGGGAGGTGGCCCTCCACGAAGGGCGGTGTACCATGCGGGTTGCTCCTGGTACTTCTCTGATAGCAGAGTGGACCTTAGAGCAACCCCGTTGTTATTGTGGTCTGCTTCGGCAGACCTGCCGTCGGGGCGTCGTAGTTGAATGCGTAAGCGATCCCGCGACGCCCCATTAAGACGGGGGAAGGTTTTGTTGGGTTTTAGTGGGTAGTACTGGCTTTACCGGTGAGTCCCACACCTTGCGCGTAAATTCATTTCCCAACGTTAAAAAAAAAAGGTATAAAAGGTTTTCTTTTTGAATCAGCTTTTCTACTTCCAACTTCACACTTAAAATGAAGGGCATAAAAAGTTATTAATAAACATGCAACAAGAAATAAGACAGCAGAAAACAGAAATGTTAGAAATGAAAGAAGACATTAAAAATACAATCAACAATAATATACTTAAATGAGAAATTGAAACACTTAGAAATAAAAAATGAAGTTCTTGAGAAAAAAATCCAGGAACAAAGTACCTCAATAAATAATTTAGAAAGACATATTAGGCGCAAGAACTTGGTTATGTTCGGAGTAGAAGAAGGTGAAAAATCCTATCATGAACTAGAGGAAAAGATAATAAAAATAATAAATAAAAATTTCAACGTTCAGTACGACAACAATAATATTGAAGCTGTTAGAAGAATAGACCAATCATAATATCATTTAGTACAACAGGCCTGAAACTAAAAATTCAGAAAAATGGCAATTGTTTATGTGGCACTCAATATTTACATTAAAGAGGACTACCCCATAGAAGCCTTAAACAAACGCAAGGAGTTACAAGTCCAACTGAAGATAGAAAAAGACCTAGGCAAAACAGCTTTCATTAAATATGAGAAACTAATTGTTGTGGATAAATAATAAGAACACTTCTCGCCAATACTCAAATGAAAGAAGTCTGCCTGTATCCAGAAACGCCTTACCTCAATAATAAACAAAAACTAACAAATAAACAAAATACAAAGAAATCCAAACCTCCTTATATTAAAGACTTTATATTACAAAAACCAAAATTAACTTTCAACCACACAAATGATTACCAGAAACAAGTAAAAACAACACAGCAAGATACAGTATAGTAAACGCAGTAGGAACCTCCTCATCTTTATCTTCAAAGAAAAACAGACATACAATGAACAAAGGTATACATATCTTCACCAGAAAAACTTCTAGAATTAAAAGCAGCATTTCCTACAACAAATCAAAAGAACAGAAAGATAAAATTATAAACTTTATAGGCATATCAGAAACAAATTATATATTACAAGCATAATCTCCTACGGAGAGCTCTATGCAGGACTACTTTGGAGGAGGCTTTTACCCGAGAGGGGTCTATACATGAAACCTACTAGAAAATTCACAAAAGACATTTACTAAATAAATACATTTAATTATGAAATTAAATACGTAACTTATAACTGTTTTCAGAATTAATGTATGAAAAGAAATTTTATTTACATAATTTTATTATTGTGTAATGTTTACTATTTACTTAATTGAATTATTTATTATTTATAATTTTATTATTGTGATTGTTTATTTATTTATTTGTTAATGATAATTTATATATATTAATCAATTAAGTAATTGCTCATGAGCTAACAACAAGTTGAATGTAACTAAATAGGTTATCACAACATACAATATCATTTCAAATAATATTAAAGATTTTTAAAATAATTTAATTCCAGATTACAAAATTATTAGTTAAAAAATGATAAGTTAATAAATAGTCACTAGCCAAAAATTGAAGTTATATTAAATCTAATCAAATAAGTTATAAATATGATCTGGTAAAATACAATGTTAAAAATTGTTAATTAAGAGTAATTATAATTTAAAATTATAAGTAAGCATGTATACAATAAATAAAGCTTCATTATTATTATTTCTTTTGTATTATTCCACGCAAAATATTATGTTCGATAATTTCGCACGCTCAAATATAAGCATCATGGTCAAGCGACTAAGGTGCAAAATCACCAATCTCAGTTGTCCATGTTCGAATCTCGGTAGCGCACAAAGTTTTATTTTATTTTAATATTTATTCAAGTTTTTAGTTTTTTTTTTAAACAAAAAGACGCAAGATTAACAATCATAGGTGTCCGGGTTCGAATCCTGGTCGGATACAAAGGTATAATTTTTTTTGTTTTTTTTTTTGTATTTATTCATGTTTTAGTTTTTGTAAAAGAAAATTGTACTTTATAACCAAAAACTCCGAGCAAAGCTCGGTGGCCCAGGTACTATTTAATTATGTAACAATTTAATACATTTATGTAACTTCTTTAAATCAATTCAATATTTAATTTTATTAAACGAAGTCTCTATGTTCATAAGTACTCTATGTTCCTATTCTAAGAAATATAAGGCCGAAGAATTTTATACGGAGATATCAGCTTAACAAAGTTATAATGAGCAAGGTTTAATCTCAAAAATAACAATTACTTATAATTAACATGAAAAATACAGGAGGATTAGAGGAACAAGGATTGGCGAAAAGTTTGACTCACCACATGACCGCTACTCCCATATTCGGTTTTCTCTGCTTCCCGCAACACAAAAGAATATTTATTTGGTTCACCGGATCTCTACGACTTTATAAAGAATCTATAAGAAAATCCGCACCGGCTGCGCCACTTTTGGTTTCGGAGAATTTCGAAAACTTTATACTAACTTAAAATTAAATTAATAAAAAAATAAAACTAAATGAGACACATGTAGCCCATTTGAGGCTCCTTTATTGTCTGAATACATACTCGGCCGGCGGAAGCCGGGCTGGCCGACCAGACGCTGAGTTTGCGTCTCTCTTATTCTATGTAAAACTTAATCTAGAGCGGATGGACGAGGTGTAACCATAAGTATCTTGTGTTGAGCTGCAACCTTTTATATTACTGCGTATCTCCCTAAATTTTCTCTTCTGTACTATCTTTCGTGGGTGTTTTAATTTTTGATTACAATTTATTAAGTGACGTAAAAAATACTATTATTTATGTTCACTCGCCACGTCTCTCAACAACCACTAAGTACATAAATAAATAAATAAGGACGTTATTGGGATATTTGTCTTTTATCAAAGTATGTAAGTTTGATATGAATATAATCTGTAACCTTCCTCAATAAAATAAAAATAGGATATAAAATGAAAAAAAAATTTATAGCACTTCGTGACCTAAGCCCGTATTTAAGTAACGCTTTTCAGTGACTTAAATAGACTATTAATATAACGTCGTACTATAATGTGTCTACATATTATGTATATCAAAGTTATATGAAAACAATAAGAATGTCCTTTTGGATATGATTTGACAATTCAAAATATAAATTGAATCTATACAAATTTATCATATTAATCCATACTAATATTATAAATGTGAAAGTGTGTTTGTTGATTCTTTGTCCTTCTTTCACGTCGAAACGGAGAGATGGATTGACGTTATTTTTTTGTATGGAGATAGTTGGAGGGCTGGAGAGTGACATAGGCTACTTTTTACCTCGGGAGATTATCTCATTCCCACGGGTAAACACGTTATAATACAATCCAAAAAATATTTATGATTATAATTAACTTCGCATTAGTGCTCTTCAATAAAATTAAATAAATACGTACTTGTATTTTTGCATTTTTTGAAATCATTCTATAAGAGGATAAAATAATGGATGAAAATTTGTATGAAACTACCTTTTTAGAGATTTTTTTGTAGTTTAAGCGCGAGCGAAGCTGCGGGTTCTGCATTATTATATATTATATTGTGTACATTTAATAATCTTACAAAATACTTACGATTTAATAGTCAAGGCTGGTAAACTATTTTCGTCTAAGAATATGTGATAAGTATTATACAAATAAGACCTAAATATTTCTAACTTAGCAGGCTCAATATCCAAATCTGCTATAAAAGTACTTTCTGGTATATCATCGGGAATATTTATGCCTGAAAAGATACAGTAACATAATTATAAAAATCAACTAATTCAAATAACGTCTGAAAAGTATAATAAATGTTTTGGTATAAAACGTTATTAAAGGATCTAACCTGTTTTTGAACCTAATTCATGTACCAAGGACACAGCTTGAGATTTTTTTAAGGAATGTATGAGTATAGCACGTTCTTTCAGGCAAATTGCTTTTTCAATGGCATCAATGGCATTTACTGCTGAAATAGCTTCATCAAATTCATTTTCATTCTTCTGAAAAAAATCAATGATTTTATAATAGCACTACACTTTATGATGACATTTTAATTAAAGTGTAGCTATTATATAGAAAAGGCATAGTTATAGTGTATTTACCTTATGTACCATTTTCAAAGCAGGCAGCTTAATCCAGGTTAATAATTGATTGTCAACAACTTGAGATAAAACTGTTCTTTCAAAATCGTCTTTTCCGTCGTTAATAATAGCAAAATATCTATAATAAAATTATTTAAGTAATTAAATTCAATGTTGTGTGTAATATCTAATTTCGTTAAAATATAATATTAAATACAATACTTACTTTAAATCTGAGCATAATTTTTGCGATAATAGTTTGATCTGCTTCAACATTTCGTAACTATTCTCACTTATTGCATTTGCAGAAACTATGTAATATATTCCTTCAATGCCTGCGAACGACTGATCCTCAGCAGATAAATTAATAATGCTATTTGAACTAAACGTATTTTCAAGGATCACTTTTACTTGTACTCCTTGTTTAACCCAAGTTCTAGAAAATTACAATATTGATAAATTATATAATTTTTTGAAGTTACCCTTCTTGTGGCACGTTTGGAAAAAAATATGAGAGTAAAATGTAAACGATGCGCGCGCACACCGACAGCCAAAAAGCGACATGATAAAGTTAGTTGCATTCCTTTTACCAACTTTTGTTCTGTTACACCAAAGAAGTACAACTTCTTACATATGTACATAAGTACACACATACGTTGTCTTGTAAATAATTATGTCAGTTACCGTAATTTTTGGGACAGACAATATGATGATCCAGTCGAAGAAACTAATATTATCTTTCTAGCCCCACGGTTCACTAGTCTGTCGACTAATTTTAATGCCAGCAATTCGTTCTCTGATATTACCAACTGTCGTAGTTGAGTAGAACAAGTTATTCTAAAAAAAAGTAAATGTTTAGTTTTATCGCTTTTACATTTTAAGTAATATGACTGATGAATAAAAATAATTTTACTTTATCTGAACATGAGATATATCCTTTTTTAAGTCGAGTAGTACACGTCCACGATGACGGCTTCCAGCTTGAAGACTGTATGCACGTGTTACATCTTGTGGGGAATACGTCACACGAGACAGTGGCCGGACGTATCCACGGGCAATACCCTCGGTGAGCATTAATTGCAACTTCTATAAAATTAATTTGACGTATTAAGTGACAGTGTTCGATTCCTGCTTTTTGCTAAATTCACAGTTTTATAGAAATAAAATAGATGAAACTGTATACTTCAGAAATGAAAATCATTGTAAATGAGATTTACAAAGTCGATATAAAGATTAAGTTTTTAAATTTATAGTCATGTACATATGTATATTGTCCTGACTGATCAACGCAAAGCCTACACCAGCGGGGTTAAAAACTTGAAATTGTGGTAGTTGATGTATTTTATGATTTAAGCGTCCGCTTAGGAAGAATTTTTCGAAATTTCACCCCTAAACGGGTAAAAAAAGCATTAACGGTTGTATGGAAATCCGTCATTTTCAAAGTTAGAAGCATGAAATTTCATATACAAACTTTAAGTGAGAAATAAATAAATATGTATTTCAGCGTTTTTGAAAATCTGTACCCTAAGAGGATGAAATAGGCGTTGAAATTTTATATTGGTAGTCCGTCATTTTGGAGTAAGAAGAATGAAATTTAATATTAAAGCTTCTTAGCAAAACTAAATACATACATATTTAATAATTTTTGGAAATTCAACCCCAAAGGGGGAAATACGGTGGAAACATTAGTATAAAAATGAAAAAAAAAAGTAGTCTGTTCTGATATTTGTCTTTCTTGATTGAACTGATAAACGAACTACAAACATGTATTTCAAAGTTTTTCAAAATTCCACCCATCAGACGAGAAAAGGAGTGGCAATTTATTTATTTTTCTTTTGAAGGGTTAGCACGTTTTTATGGACATATTCACTAAAAATCTTCATATATATTATTATATATACTAATGTCTTGTAGGTGCAAATAATGACATACAAAACTACGTTTAAAAAAAACCGACTTCAAGAACTAAAAAGTATAAAATAACTTAATAAAGATTTACATTAATACACCTCTTATGCAAACCTTAGTACCTTTAATATTAATAAAATACTATTATTTGTATGTGCTACCTAGTGATAAGTTGGAAGTCGGTGATAAGCCAAATGTAGGTACCTACACTCGCCGCGATCTAAGAAATCTATACAAAAGGCACCGACTTCAAACCTATCAATATTATTCAAATTTTAAATTTTCAGTTTTAGGTTTGCATAAGAGGTGTATTAAATTACATTTTTAATAAGTTATTTTATACTTTTTAGTTTTTGAAGTCGGTTTTTTAAACGTAATATTTTTTTAATGTTTACTTTTTAGTGTCTGTAATAGGTCGTTCTGTAAACTACAGTAGGTAAAAGTAACGATTAGTTATAATATTTCTCAATTTCTCTACTCCGCACGCTCGCTCGGCTTCAATGACAGGTAGCCTAATATCCACTTACCGGAACAAGGGTCAATAATAATACATAAAGGTTAAAAATAATCAACCTAAATGAAAACCCCTAAAAACGCCGTACACAAACTGAAATAAAATGGCACCGTCCACAAAAACAAAATTTTCATTAACAAATGTTCATAACATGAAAACTACTGGGCCAAACTATTTTAAACTTTTATGGGACCAAATGGGAACTATTCCGCATCAAACTAAAGAAGAATTACGTAAATCGGATCATAAATCTCAGCGTAATCGGTGTAGATACATAAGAAAATACCAATCTAATTGAGAACCTCTTCCTTTTTGAAGTCGGTTTAAAATACAAAAAAAAGAACTTAAATAATAAATAAAAATCGACTTCGACCACTAAAAATATAATTTATAACAAATGAATAAAAACACGATTGCGTAAAAAGTGAACTAAAACGATGGGAACAAGTTGATAAAGCAACATAGTGCTATACATACATACATACATGCATACATACGTACGTACGTACATACATACATACATACATACATACATACATACATACATACATACATACATACATACACACACACACATACGCACAAACATACACACAAACACACACACACACAAAAATAACGATGATGTTAGCCTGTTTATACGAGTATGTTAGTAAAAAGCCCATATTAGCCGAGTTACATGATTCTAAAGTCGTAAACATTCTATGCGAGTTGTATCATTGTACTGTCTACCACTAACTTTGAAAGGATGAAGCAGAAAATGTGCAAAAAAAGAAGTCGTCGAGCTTGCACCAATACTTTAAACAAAAATTAATTTACTGAATATACGTAAAATATCTTTTCAGATACAGGATATTTTGAGTCACGATCGCTACAAATTTTGTTTTCCTTAATATCTCTAATAAATAAAGATATTATAAAAATAAAAAAACCCAACTGTATAAAAGCTAATAAAAAGATGAAAACAAGTTCAGGATGGAATATAGTATCATGCAGTCGGAGACATACGTTTCATCCTTGCCGCAAGATGTACATAGTACATACATACTCGTATTTTCGTATTTCATATCGCCCTCTCGGGTGTGTTCTTTGTAAAGTTTAGTATCCACTAAGAAAGGGCTTTTTGAAAGTTCAACCCCAAGAGGGTGAAATGGGGGATTGAATTTACTGTGAAACTTATTATTCTCTAGGTCCATTAACTCGAAAATTGCTACACATACTCTTCAATTAAAATTATGAGTTTTTTTTTGTTTTCGCTGGGGAAACCCATCATGGGGACACTACCGGCCGTCATAACGGGCAAGGTACTGTGAGACTCCTACTCACTAAAACCCACAGCGGAACCCGTCGCCGCAGTGCAATGGGGCGTTGCAGGATCGCTTGCGCACACACTACAACACCCCTGCGGAAAATTATGAGATACGTGTATCACAGTTTTTCTAAAATCATCCCCAGAGTAAAATGGAGCTTCGAAAATCCAACACGGCATGGTAGACGGGCGTATGGCGCGAGGGAGGCGCAGGGCGTGCTAGCGGGAGTGTTTCTGGATTGATTACTTATAACATAAAGCCAAATAAATTTGCTTTTCTGTAGTTTTAACGCAAGCGAAGCCGCGGGTTCTGCTAGTTTTAACTATTACCGGGACAATAGTCGTAGTTCCAACATATTATATTTTATTTATTTGTACCTTTATATCCTCTTCTCCTTCATGTCCCAACATTGACAATAAGTTTATGGTGAAGTAAGACAATCCGTTTCCCAAATATTTCGTGCCAAAGTCATAATTTTCCTTAGTCAATAATAAGTTTGTATCAATTACAGTACTTGTCGGTTTGCAACACTGAATTGTAGTCTGAAATTATTTTGATAAATGAATCGAATCAATGTGTATAGTAATTTATTCGGATTTATTAAAAATTAATATTATATTAGTATAAAAAAAAATATATGAATAAAGGTTATTTTTTAAATTAATAGAAGCGTATTCAGTAACGTCTTACTAAAACTTTTAAAGACATATAAGGTAAAGTTATTTAGACTAGTGATCGCCACGTGGTTGAAAATCAACCATAATTCCTTAGGTTTGATCGATATCGAGGTTCTATCCTCAATTTGACCACAGACTTTAACAATAAACGAAAGAGTTCGTAATATTCGTGTGTTCGTCAAATACATGGTAGTGTGTGTAATGTTTTTTTATTGATTTAATATATTTTATGCATAATTTTAAAACCATATTAGCATTCTGCACTCCTTCTCTATATAAACTCTAAGTGTGGGAAATTTCATACCCCTCCGTCCGCGCAATTTTCGTAAAAAGGGGTACAAAGTTTTTGTTTCACATATTAATATATAGATATACTCTAGTAAATAGTAATGAATATCTTCTATATATAAATAGGCAAAGACAAAACAGTACAGTGCCTTTTTTCCATCGGTTTGCAAACGATGTTCTTTTTTGTTTACTATCTATTGACTAGCTTTAGTTATCAATAAAAAAATTATCAATAAAAAGAAAACAGTTGTTGTGTGTATATATATATATATATATATATATATATATATATATATATATATATATATATATATTCGATTCATATAAGTTTTCCTCAAATTTTCATTAGTATTTATGTTCGAAATTCGGCCATTTAGTAGAATCTAGTATATTTAATAAGTTTTTGTACAAAAAAGCTAACTTGTCGCCACTGCTTTTACAAATATTAAAACTTTCTGTCACTTTGCTCACTTAATTAAACACGATTTTTTGCAAAATAACTATAAATAAAAACATTAAGTGTTATGGTAAATTGTATGGAATTATTATGGTAAATATGTATAATATTATACCTGTATAGCAAGCATCGTCAACACTCATTCAATAGTTATGATAAACAGATATCCAAACATCTTTATCAAAACTTTCTTTAAATTACAATACTACTAGTGCTCTTATACATTTCACATATACTTACATTTTTAAGGGCTCCTTTAACACAGCTTATGATTAAATTACAACCCTCACCCTTTGTAGCGTGTAGCACTATATCTCCGAAACTTATATCACGTGAATTTCCAATGTGACTTTCTGAAATATGAATATTATTGATTGTATTTAGAGAATTCTCCTAGTTTCATAAAATTATATTAAAGAGCATCATTGGCCAATCAATCATACCTTTAAGCTCTGGGAAGAGTTTTTGCAGGAATCTCTTTTTGGTGATATCGCTAACAGTAGTAAAAATGTTGCAGCCATATGCCAAAGCAATCGATATAACTGCCTGGCCAAGAGCACCAGCGCCTCCATGTACCAAAATTGTTATTCCAGGCTTGAACTTTGCCTTAAAACACTACGCGCAAATATAAAATTAAAAGATAAAATTCACAGAAAATTGGTATTATATGGGATATATATATATTTAATGAAATTTGGTACCAAGCAATAAAGAGCGAGACAGTAGGCCAATGGAACTGTAGCTGCATCTTCCATAGTCCAGTGTGCCGGCACAGGCCACAGATATTCCGGTTTCACGCTTACATGTGTTCTTATAGATTCATAATTCGCAATTCCCATTACACGAGCTCCGCTATTGAAAAGATAAAGAGCTAGTAAATAGTACCTGCCAGTCAAATACAACTAGGTTTATCGTTCATAAAAAAATATTTACCTATCAGTAGTTCCACTAAAATCGAAAAGTTGCATGTCTTCTTTATCGCATGAAATAACTCCCATTTTGTTCTGTACTTCAACAATATTTACTCCAGCAAAATGAACCTGAAATATATTGATCAATGTTTACATTGCGATAAGATAAATATTTTTTTGTGTAATAAAATGTATTAGATTTTACCTTTACATTTATGCCCGTGCCTCTAGGCTCCCGTAATTCTGTCCAATGCAAGGAGTCTAGGTCACCTAACTGTCTAATATTAAGCTCTAATCCAAGTCCTTCTTTTCTTGAAATTTCTTTTGCAGGTAAGTAGTATTCTCCGCCCCACGTGCCCTTAAATAGTTTATTTGAGAATTGTTAATTGCATTGCATTTCTATCATAACAAGAAATACGACAAGAAGTATTTATTCATAATTTCTATGAGTTTTACTTGCTTGTCTGAAATGTCATAAACAAATAAAAATAATCGACTACTAATGCTACAGTCTGAAGTAGCCAAAGTTACTCCTTATAGCATCAGTTATCTGCGAGTGAAAGCTCAGTCGTTCAGATATTAGCCGGAGCAAACAGACAAACAAAATTTTGAAAAATTGTGTTTTTCTTATAAGTACCGTATATAATTTCATAAACGTTTAGTAAAAAGTTTATTTCGATAGTACAAACAGACACTTCAATTTTATTAATCTGTATAGATAATATATTATGTTGTAGGATATATTTAACGAATAAAGAAACTTACTTTATGCAAAATATTAACGGCTAAGTCAGTAAGTGGTATTTTATCCAGATTCGGGGTACTGGAAAACTCATTGATCATGATTAGATTAATTTTGCGGTTATCCTCTGTTCTCCATTTCTTTACTGCTGTTTTTAAAGAAGCTAATGGAGGATACGAGGTTAATATCACAAGTTTTTGATTTAATTGTATTGCTGTTATTCTTGAAGTAAGTAGAGCAAAATCAGATTCGGTGTAAACTGTTACAGCACTAGTGCCAACATTTGATTCAGTGGGACGCCACAACACTAGTTCTATAACTGTTGACCCTATTGTATGTGCACAAATACTTTGGTACAGGGATGATGGTCGATCCCTCGAAATTTCTGCTTTATACTTCTCATAGTTAACCACAAAAGTATTGCATCTAAGAATTCGGTGTAGCATTTGACATAACTGTGGAATTGTGCAAAAACAATAATTAATAGACATTAAAATGAAAATATTAAGTATAATAAATATAGCCATAGACATGGACAGCCTCAAAAAAATGGCCACTCTGTAAAATATGAAAATTTAACAAAGTTTTATTTAATACCAACTTCCAAAACGGAGGAGGTTCTCAATTCGTCGGAATCGTTTTTTATGTATGTTCACCGATTACTCAAAGACGCCTGAACCGATTTGGAATTGTTTTTTGTTTCAAAGGGTATACTTCCCAGATAGTCCCATATAAATTTTATCGAAATCAGTCGAGCGGTTTTTAGAAAAATCATCAATAAATATTTTCTTTAAAAGAAATTGTTTAATCGAATATGTTATTAAAAACTTTTTTCTTACATATTAACTGCTTATTACGTCTACACTAAAAATGGAAAAATAAAAACTTATTAACAAAAAATAAAAACCGACTTCCAGGCACTAAAATGTAAAAAATAACTACACGGAGGTTTTCATTTAGAATAGATACCAAATCATCAGATATTTTCGAAGTTGGTGCCAGCCTACAATATTTTAAGATATGAATATCTAATAGGTAAATATGTATCTTACGTATTGAAATATATTAGATTTGCTTTGCATCGGCTGGCACTGACTTCGAAAATATCTGAAAAGGTATATATTCTAAATGAAAACCTTCGTTTAGTTATTTTTTATATTTTAGTGCCTGGAAGTCGGTTTTCATTTTTTGTTAAAAAGTTTTAATGTCATTTGGAACAGCGACAAAGCGACTGTGTGACCAATACGTGTCTGTCTGTTTCTTGTCGGCTTGCAATAATAAAGATGCAGGCAGGGTCTCAAGAGAGATTTTTTTATAATAATTTTGATAGTCTAAATCAATGTGTCGTGCTAAGGGGGTTGTTGATACAAAAATTTAATGCCAACTTACATCATCATTATTTGATAGATTTAACACTAACAGCAAATCGATTTCACCCAATGAAGCAATATTACTTGTTTTAAGGCTATCTCTTGCAATTACTGAATAATTCGCCTGTATTCCAGGAATTTCAGAGAGAATTTGATTAGTATCAGCAAATCCAGAGACACTATTTTCAAAAATTTCTATAATATTTAAATCGTGTTTATTTAAATTTTCAGCACATATTTGTATATAAGTAGAGAGTGCTGATACTTTCTGAAAAATAACATAATATTTATAATTATTATTGAAAATGTACATGTATTCATAAACAAATGTTATTATTATACATACATCGATGGCGCTTGTAGAAAAGTGTGGAATAAATTTTAGGGTTTTTAGTCCAACATTTTTACAGATAGTTGGCAAATCATGAAATCTTATATTTTGCATGATTATACCACCGCATCTAAAACAAATATCGTCATATGAATATTGATAAAATATAAATTATAGGAAAAAGGAATGCAAAATAAAGAATCATACCCATAAATATGTATGTATATCGTATCATACCTCGTATAATCATGAACATCAAATATCCTCGCAGGTGTAACTTTTATCCCATCTATTTCATACATTTCATCGAAATGCTCGTTTACGTCAATTATTATTTTTCTTACAAAATGTGGCTGAGAAACGGTTTCATGAATTCTTCTGAGCGCATTTAATTGGAGCATACTGTCAATCATGGCCACCCAATTGTCTTCCCATTTTATATTAGCTTCAGATAATGACAAACTAGCATTGTAAATACTACGAAATACACCTCTGTAAATTTAAGTTTTTTTTAAAAAGAAGCTGTTGCACAATTTTAAAAAAAATCTTTAATATGTTAGGTTACTTACGAATAATTATAATCCCTTATAGAAAAGAGTTTATAAATATCATCTGATTTAAGTTGCATTTCTTCCTTACAATTTAAATTAACTTTGTCTTGTTTGTCTTTTTTTAGCTCTCCAGTTATATAACCTGTTATGATTGTAGAACTTTCATCTAATACCTAAATTATAAGAAAATTATAGATTATTAATATACTAAGTTATTTAGAAGAACCATAACATATGTAAATCAATTGAACGATATTTAAATCATTAGACAAGCTTACTTCAAAACGGCCATTTCCTCTATGTAAAGCTATATTTAAACGCAAGTTTCGCTGTTTATGAAGAATTGGTTGTGTAAAGAAATGTATATCAGTAAACTGAACTGACAGCTGTTTCTTCTCTACACCTAAAACCATTGCCAATGTGTCCCAAACTCCTACGAGTGCTCCAGAAAATGGATACAAGTTCTTTTCTAAAATTAAAAATAATGTTATTATTTACACAAACAAAAATATTATATATTATTAATAGGTGTTTCAAATTATGATATTTAAAAAAGGGAATAATTTTTTAATATCATCACCTCTTATGACATGTCCTTTAAAATATGCGTGATCATTATCATACGTGGATACCACAAATTTTGTAGCGGCAGCTATTTTGTTATGCGCTGATGTAAACAAAGGTAAAGACCTGTAACATTTATTTTGTTTATTGTATTATGTATTAAACTTTAAAAATATATTCAAAAACGTGCTAAGTATTCCCTGTATGTAAATTAGGTCAGTACTTATGAAAGTTTAAAGATATTATCAGTACAGTATACATAATAATATTATATCTATCTAATTTATGTTACCGGCCAAACCCGATTTGAGGCCCAACTAGTTTGTCCTAAGCAAAAGCGACTCATCCTAAGTGTGTCAGAATATACTAGTTTAGACTGGGACAATTTTGTTTGCCCTAAATAATTTGGGCTTAACTATTTTGGCCTAGGCCGAAATGATTGAATCGTTGCAAGTAACAAAATAAACACGTTGGAAGCCTAAGTACGACAAAAAGCTCATTTGTAATTTTAGTTTGACTCTAAAAATTACTTTTATTATTTCATTATAACGCTTGTGATATTTAGGGTTCTGGGTTTGAAATAAAAAAAAAGACCTAAGGAGAAGGCTAAAGCGGAAACTACGCTACGCTTCACTAGCCTTCTCAACCTACGTCATCCAAATCGGGTCTGTCACATAATAATACCACCCACTCCTCCAGAGGCCGCGTCCAATATAGTATGTAAACTGTAACCGAATCACTAGTTTGCCCTGAAACCGGGTTTGAACGGTAACATATACATATATGAAAAAAATAACTATATAAATTGTCATAATATTAAAATAAAAACTAAGTTAAACATAGTTCGATTTTGAAATTCATATTAGAACTACTACTAGCAGTTATCATAAATTATTAGTCTGGTTCACAAAACATTTATTATAATAAATAAAATAAAATATTTACCATTTTTCATTATGAGCCCATTCCACTAAATGTGACAACATTGGTGTTCCAGTCGAAACAGGATACTCGATTTTAGGATACAAAGCTTCCACTTTAGGATTAAGTCCTTCCATATAAAGTCTGCGAAATATATATTAATTAAATAATAATACTGACATATTATCGACATCAAATATTTACATTCTATTAAAAATTAAATTAATGTAACTAACTTTCCTATAGCTTCTAGCAAGAATAGTGCGTTGTCCACGTGTCCACGCCTAGTGAGTGGTATGTGCCGACATGAATCAGGTAGCGACCGCTTTACGATGGCTTGTAGTAAGCCATGTGGAGCGATCTCGATCACCACTGCATTAGCTGGGATTAACTGGGACGTCTCCTCAAAGAGCACCGAATTCTGCCATTAATATTTTTATATGTTAATAATATAAAACTTTTTCTAATGCTTAATTGCTGTTGTAGCTTATAACTTTATGTTAGGCTTTTTTTAATTTATCATCTGATGATGATGATGATGTTCTTCTAGCCGATTCCGGCTACGGCGGCCAATCTCATTGAGACTAGCCAACTACGCAGGAGATATTATAGTACACTCTCTATTCCTGTCAATCTTATACTCCGGTGGGACGGCTGCTCGACACGACCAGTGAGAGTTAAGGTGCAGGACCGATGGCTTTATGTGCTCTCCGAGGCACGGGGGTGAAACACCGCCAACTTCCCAACTCCGGGCTGTTACTGAGACTTACTATACAGAAAGACTCAATAACTAAACTTGGCCCGACCCGGGACTCGACCCCAGGACCTTCGAGTGTGCAGCCGTAGATGCTAGCCGCTACACCACCGAGGCAGTTACTATCTATACACGATATCTATACATATAATAAAACTGTAAAGTTCGAATGCCTGTTCGTGTACATAGAAAAAATGCTAAAAACCGAGTCAGGGGATGTGAGAAGAGAAATAGAACAAATCCAGATTTTTTCAATTTTTTGTTTCTCTGTTTGTCTGCTTGTACGGGCTACTCTCCGAAACTGTAGGACCGATTTGAATGAAATTTTGCATGGTGGTACCTTATATCCCCAGTCTACATTTTAGATAATTAGAAAATAAAAAAATACCCGTTAGATAGTTAAAAAACTATAGTAACTTATACAGCTTAGTGCACAACAACTTATGCACCTAATGTAGTAAAATTTGGTATGCCGATACCTTATATTGCCGGTCAAACAACATATTACATTTTATCCCGGAAAATGAACGGTTACTGTGGGATAGATCTATTTGTGCTTTTGTAGAGGTGAACCCGAGGTAAGCGAGGGTGAGCTGCTAGTTTTTTCCATAATTCAAATTCTTTTTATTTTATCATAATTGAAAGTGGCTGCAGTTTAGTATTGGGGACTCGGCCCGTGGCGGAGTGAGTGGTATTTCTGGATAGGGGACGTGATAGGGAGTTCAAATATATTAATAAATATTTTAAGGAAACAAAAGAGTCAAAAGTTATTGAGACTTAAAGTTACAACATTTCCATACATTATTTTGACATTACTACCATTTAGACACTTGGAAATGTCAAAACGTCACTTTCAATTGTCAAAATGATCTCCACATGATTATGTCTTTATTTGTACTTTGCGTAAAATTCGAATTTTTTAGTTTTCTAGTAATTTATGGCACTCGCCGGCCGCTACCGCGGCACGCTCGCTTCGCTCGCTCGGCTCATGCGTTGTGGTAACTGTTCTAACCTAACCTAACCAAGATATGACGAATAATAAATAAATAATATTTTTCTATTTATTTATTCATTATATTTTTCTATTTATTTATTAATTAATATTACCAACAGAAATGGCAAAAATAATCAAATATAATCTGTTGTCATTTAAGCGGTAATGTAAAACAAAGTGACAGTTTTGCTTTTGTCAAAATGTAAGATCATTTTGTTTGTGTTGTTGTGAAATTATTAAAATATTAAATACAATAAAGCATTAATTGTTGTGAAAATATGTATTATACATAAAAAATGATGCGCACTATTCGTTAAAGGTATGTTTATCTGTTGTAATCACTTATTTAGGTAAATAAATGTATGGAAATGTGTTAGATATGTTATAAATTTAAGTCTCAATAACTTTTTACTCGTACGTTTCCTCAAAATATTTTTAATATATTTTGACTCTCTGTCACTTCCCCTATCTAAAAATACCACCCACTCCGAATGGTGGTAAAGAAATGTATGAAAATGTATGGAAATGTTGTAACTTTAAGTCTCAATAACTTTTGACTCTTTTGTTTCCTTAAAATATTTATTAATATATTTGGACTCCCTATCACGTCCCCTATCCAGAAATACCACCCACTCCGCCAGGAGCCAGGTCCCCAATTCTACACTTGTGCCTTGAAAGTAAATAATTCCTAATACAGAATATTACTAACCAATAAATTATTTGTATGATACTCAGCTGAAGAATACTTAGCAATTTCTTCTCCCCATCTTTCTTTTGGTACCGAAGTTGATACCCATTTTTCACTACGAGGCTTTGGAGATTTGATGATTTCAGATAAATATTTAAGTAGGCCGGGACCTTCAAAAAAAGCATAAGAAATATTTAACTCATATTTATTTGAAAGTAAATATTTACATATTTGTATGTATGTAAATAAAAAAGTTATTATAATTTACATACTATACCTGCTTCAGCAATATAGCGCGAGTGATATGCAATATTTGAGCATGGCACCTCCTTAGCGAAAACACCTTTGGAAGTTAATTGGGCTACAAATTCTTCCATTACAATCGCTGGTCCTGAGATAGTACTCGAGTTAGGACCGTTATGGCATGCTACTTCTATTTCTGGAGGGCACATTTTAACCATCTGTAACAAAGAAATATTAATATGATTTAAATGTATTAAAAAATACTGAAATATTAAGTTTACAAAACATAGTTTTTAACATTGTTATTTTTACCTGTAGGTATCCAACGCCGACGGCAGCCATTGATCCTTTTATGAATGGTGTTTGCAACGATACTAGACCACGACTATAAGCAGATAAAATCATCTCTTCAGCTGTAAAACAACCATCAGCGTATGCACATCCTAATTCCCCCACACTGTGTCCTGTTAAAAATTTAAAATTATTTAAATTTCAGAATAATCTTCTAACATGTTTTTAGGTACATCATCTCAATTTAAACTGAGTTCTCAAGGTGAAGTAATATCAAAAAAGGAGAAAGTTTGTCTGGAAGTATAATGAAAAAACATTAAATACCTATAATCATATCAGGGAAAATCTCCAATTCTCTTAAAACATCGGTAAGCCCTATTTGAATTGCTGCGATTCCAACAAAGCAGTGTAAGATATTATCAAATATTGTTTTTTCTGTGGAAGTTATGATATGTACTATATCAATTCCTTTAGGTTCAAGAGCTCGACGACAACTGTTACGTATAAATAAATTCAATTATTATTTTTTGTAATTTTAATTTGTTATATAAAAGGTATTATTTTTTTAAGTAATGTTTTATTCACCGTTTGATAGCTGCAGCAAAAACTGGTATGCGCATAAGTTCTGTTCCCATTCCTGCCCATTGAGATCCCATTCCACTGTACATGAACCAAAGTGGTCGCTTGAGATTATCGAAGTAGTCACAATTTTGACATAAACTAACCGTTTTACCATCCTCATTAGTATCTTAAGTATAAAGAGATATATTGGTTAATATAGTATAATTAAGCAATTATTGAAAAAAAAACGCCACTTATTAAATAGAATGTTAATAGAACTTACCAAGGATCGTGTATCCTCTACCTAAGTGTCCGAAAATTCTACTTTTGTGAATATTTCGAAGTAAAGCTAACTCTTCGGAATCAATGGGACGTGTTTTTATATCGTTCATTATTTTTATTACTGATGATTCTTGTCTTCCTGAGAGTGTCACTAATTGTGGAATAGTAGACTTGTAACGAGATAAATCCTTAAACGGAATATTAAATTGTTTAATTACTTTAATAATTCTTTCTTAGATTTACGCGAATACTTGACATTTAAATAAAACTACCTTTTCGGATTTTTTCGCGAATTTATTTTGATTTTTGGTTCCCGACGTTTCGAATGCTTTACAACATTCATGGTCACGGGAGAGACTGAGGTGTTAGATGTCTCTAAGGTATTACATAGTTGTTACAGACAGCCTACCCACAAATAACAAAATGAATTCAAAAATTGAAAAATGGCACCATAGTACCTCACAATATTTTAACTTTTAACTTTAAACATTTTTTTTTATAATTTTAATTAGTTTATAATTGAATATGGAATATTATTTATTTAATTTGAGCTGTTATTATTATAATTATTACAATTTTAAAAATATTAATTAGTAATCTACATTTTTAGTGTTGCCATTATTATATTTATAACCATAAAGAAAATATCATAATATAATAATTATTTAGGCCACATAATTGATCTATGTGTAATTTTTTTTTATCTATTTTTATTTAGGGACTTCTTAGCAACAGAGCTAAATGTCAGTCCCATCGTTCCCTTAAGACATGTATACCACTAATAATACTAGTACCTCTAATTATAACTTATTTTAACTTAAATTGATATACAGTTTTGGCTATCTCTGAGTTAGGCTTAGACAGTGCGCTTTGAAAAACTCCCACATCATTCCAGCAAACGATAAAACGGCGCATCAACTCCTGTCTCCTATCCGCGTTACGAACATATTCCACTAAAAAATGATGCACATCTTCCTCTACAGCGCATAAATTACAATTTGGAGAATTAGATTTTTTCATTAGAACATAAATCTGTTAAGTGGAACGTGTCCCGAACGCAGCCTAAGAGCCATAACAATTTGTTGACGCGTCAACCCTTTTTTTTTTTTAACGTTGGGAAATGCATTTACGCACGAGGTGTGGGACTCACCGGAAAAGTCAGTACTACGCACTAAAACCCAACAAAACCTTCCTCCGTCTTAATGGGGCGTCGCAGGATCGCTTACGCATTCAACTACGACGCCCCGACGGCAGGTCTGCCGAAGCAGACCACAACAACCACGGGGTTGCTCCACAGTCCACTCTACTATCAGAGAAGTACCAGGAGCAACCCGCATGGTACACTGCCCTCCGAAGAGGGCCACCTCCCACCGACGTGGGCCACCTCCCTGTGCGTTTCTTGGCTTCGTGCCCGGTTGGGTTGCCGGGCACTACTGAGCCCCCCCACCACGACAAGGTGAACGCACGTTGGGGGGGTGACGCGTCAACCCTGAGTCGCAGAACCACGGGATACGAGGAGGCTCACTTTGTATAGTCTTATACCATATTCCCTTAAGTTTTGATCTTTTGTCAAAGTACTCTCTAAAGCGGTTTACACATTCTTGTTTATATTTAACTAAAAAATCAGAATAATTTGGTCTTAAATTTATAACTGTCCCTACGAGAGGTGCTTGTTTTGCAAGAATATCAGCCTCCTCGTTTCCCGTTAGTCCAATGTGAGAGGGAATAAATTCCAATTTTAAAGACTTTCCGATAGATTGTATTTTAGTTAATTCATGTAAAATTTTGTAGGCTACAGATACTCCCCTTGTTCCTCTTACGCAACTTATAAGATGCTCCGCAGTCATTATTGATGTATTAGCAGTTATTTTAAACATTTTATTAACATTACAATTTGGATCGTAGTACATTACAAAGAACAACCAACGTTTGTTTTATCTTTAGATCCATCAGTATTCAGATAATACCACCCAAAATAATTATTATGTATTTCCTGTATAATTTCTTGTCTTAATATATTAATATCGTAACTATTTTTAGATCTTTTTATACACTTTAATTTGGAGTTGCATACATTTCTAATATTAATATTTGACATCCATGTATCTAAATTAAACATCTCTGAAGTGCTAGATGAGCTGACATTTTCATTTTTTGTTTCTAGATATGTAACGCTTAATAAAGGCTTCTTTTTATTATTCCAATACCTTTTACCCAAAGATAAACTCAAATCAGATATACATTTTAAAGTTTCATTTTCAGACCAAGACTGACATTTTAAGCAAAATTTCATAGCTAGATATAGCCTTCTTATATAAAGAGGTGGCAAACAGAGATCACTCTCCATCACATGAATAGGAGTAGACCTAATATATCCTCCAATAATACGCATAGCTTGGTTTTGTATTTTATCTAGCTTGCATAAGTGAACATTAGCACTATTGTTATATAATAAAAACTTTTTAACAAAAAAATAAAAACTGACTTCAAACAAAAGCACTAAAAAGTAAAACATAACTGATTGGTAGTTTTCATTTACTATACATACCTAATCAAATATTTTCGAAGTCCAGACCGAACAGACCGAAGATCAATAATATCAACGGAAATAGAAACACTTGCAAATTTAAAGTTAATATGACAATTAGAAGTAGGTTAAATTCATCATTAGCTGTTTTTCCACCCTTAGGGGTGGTATTTTTTTTTGAAATTTAAATGGGACCAATCTGGAAGTATACCCTTTCAAACAACATAAAAATTGTCCAAATCGGTTAATAAATGACGGAGTTCTGAGGTAACAAACATAAAAAAAAAAAACAAAAAACATACAGTCGAATTGAGAACCGCCTCCTTTTTGAAGTCGGTTGAAAACGAGCCATAGTCTATTCTACTTCTTATCATAGATATGTACACTGTACGAAAATGCTGTGGATGTATCCCCCATCCAGGACCGGCTAGTGCCTTAAGCAGTTGTAAAAACCTTTTAGTTTTTGAACATATTTCATTTATGTGTGCTCCCCACCTAAGAGACCTATCCAAATGAAAGCCTAAATATCTAATACATTCGACAGTCTCCAAGTTCAATCCATTAATAGTAATATTTATATTATGTTTACAATATCCTCTACTAAAAACACATATTTTAGATTTAGTATCCGATAGCTGAAAGCCTAATTTATCCAATAAGTTAATTAAAATACATAAAGCATTTTGTAAATTTAAAATAGTATCTTGAATCTTTGGAAGACTAGAATATAAAACAATATCATCAGCATATTGACTTAAAAAGACATTCTGAATGGACCGAGATACGAGTATTTCTATTATAATAACATTAAATAACAAGTGGGTCTCCTTGAGCCAGACCTTTACTTGTCCATCTCTCATAAAAGGAGTTATCCTTATCACATCTTATTCTTAAATGTGTTTCATTTAAGAAATGCCACAAGTACTTGCAAATCAAAGATCCGCCTTCATAGTTATCTAAGGTAATTACAATATTTTCAATAAGAACATTGTTATAAGCTCCTTCTATAACTAAGAAACAACCCACAGCTTGAAGATTATTTGTGAAGCCTAATTGAATATGAGTGATTAGGCGAGTGAAGTTATCCAGACATGATTGTCCCTTTCTAAAGCCTGTTGTTCTTGGCGAAAAAAAATGGTTTCTTTCAACGTGCCATATTTAGTTGCCAAACGTTTATTAATCATGTTGTGAAATGTTTTAGTTACGCATGATATAAGGGAAATAGGTCTTAATTTACCATTATCGTCTCCAGGCTTAGGAATGGCTACAATCTGTACTATCTTCCATTGTTTTGGGACATAACTGGAGCTAAATATAAGATTGAACAATTTTAATAAATAACGCTTGGCAATACTAGGTAAATTAACTAACATCGAGTAAGAGATATTGTCATCTCCAGGAGAACTATTTTTTTGTTTTAAAGTATTGTCCAATTCAGAGTACGTAAATGGAGATTCTAATGCTTCATTTTTTGATCTTAATAATGGTATGTTAGGCGATACAAAGTCGGGAGCCAATGACTCTAATAATTTCTGTTTTCTCTCATCTGATGTACTTTTAGCCCTTCTCAAGCCTTTCATCTATTGCATCTTACGCCACATACCCATTACAGTTGTATTTTCATCGATATCACTACAAAAAGAATGCCAACTCTTAGACTCAACTTTAACTATTAACAGTCGGGCCTCGGTTACTTTTTGCTCTAATATATCTAGATTATGAGGGGTTGGATTTCTTCTAAGATTTTAAGTGCTAACCTCCTCTCAGCAACTATTTTAGATAATGTTTGATTCTAAAAAGGTCTGGGAACAAATTTTCGATCTAAATTATTACAGTACTTTATATATGGTATAGCTTTATCCGCAGCTAAATTTATTTGCTGAATGAACTTATCATACATAATTTGAATATCATTTGTTTCAAAATCAAATTCATTAAATTCTTTTTCTAATATATTTTTGTATTCTATCCAATTAGCATTTTTATAGTTCCTTTTTTTAGTAAACGATAATTTATCTTTATAACGGAGAGTATACTTTAACATTAAATGATCGCTGTCTAAATTTTCATTAATAGTTGTCCAATCTAAATTCATAGCTATATCTGTAGAGCAAAAAGTAATATCTGGTGCTGATTGTTGTAGTGATCCGTTAACAAATTTAACTCTGGTATAGCTTTTATCGTTAATAGATATAAAACCATACTGTAGTGAGCTGTCGAACAATTGATTTCCTCTAGAGTCTATTTTATCAGATCAACTTGTATGTTGTCCATTAAAATCTCCCGCGATTATAGTACACTTGGAAAATAAAGCAAATAAGCTATCCCAATTGGCTTGACTTGTATTAACACTAGAGGGGCAATATACAGAAACTATATTTTTCAACAATTTACAGTTCATAATTTTAACATGCACTAATTCAATACCAATATTATTAACATTAATAGAACTTTTAAAGGTTTTAAGAGACTTATGTGTAACAATTGCTACACCCCCATATGAGTCAACCCTATCATGTCTATAAACGTTATATTGACTAATATTTAAATTTGAGCCTTGCTGTAACCATGTTTCACTTACTATGGCGATATGTATATTTTCTCTATAAAGTAGAGCTTTAAACTCTGTCAGTTTCGGCCTTAAAAGTAAAATATTTACAGAGAAATCCTTTATCCTTATATTATCCATCAAAGAAGGATGACATTTTCTTAATCACTTCACCTACTTTTCTCAACGATGGAAATGAGATACAAATTTCTTCTATCACTAAGTAGAATGCATCACATATCTTTTCTTTAAAGTCTCTCTTCGATATAATAATTTCTTTCAGCTTCCTGTATAAATCTTTAAATTTATTTAAATTGTCTTTCTCTACATCCTGGTTATTGTTCAATTCTTTAGAGGATGCTGACTTTTCGGTGTGTAGATAATTAGTGTCGTCAGTATTTACATTCTGAACTATAATTGAATTCTTTTTTCTATTCCCTTTTTTTTATTACCTAGCGAACTATATGGATTCTTTGAATAACCTTCAGTATCATCATCATTCATTTCTTCTACATCATTTGACATATCTTCGTGCTCCTCAATACTTTGCATTTGTTTTGTTGTAATTAAAACATCTCTATACGATCTAGTCTCTAAGATTTTATTTGTATTAAATAAGACACTTATGCTAATCATTTTGTATTTCTGATGTTTCTGTCAATCCCACTTCCTTACTTGTATGCTGACAGTAAAATTCAAGAGCCTTTTTGTAAGTAAGACTATTCTGACACATTATTTTCCTAATCTTCTTTTCTTTTACAAACATAGGACAATTTTTATCCAGAGCCATGTGGGGTCCTTTGCAATTTAAACAAATAAAATCTTTAGACTCGCAGTTTTCATGGTCTTGTCCACATTTTGGGCATATGATTTTTTTCGTTGGGCAAGATCTACTCAAATGCCCGAACTTCCAACACCCAGAACATTGTGACACTGGAAATGTGTATGGTTCAACCTTAAACCGACACCCGTATCCTAAAATATACAGGAGTAAGGTAGAACTCTTAAAACCCATTCATTTTTATCATTTAGTCTCCGCAACCTTCTCATGCTTACAATTTGAGAATCACAATAAAAATTGTCCAATATTTCCTTTTCTTCCGTCTCTAAGTCTACATCTTTAACAACACCGTAAATAATTCTTCTTCATTGGTCGATTGACATCTGCACTCTAATTCCACCAATTTTTGGCAATTTATTAGTTGGTCAGCATCATTTTTATTACTAAATCTTATAAATGCCTTGTAGGGACCTTTGAATTTAATACTAAGTATGTTATTAATGTTTAATGATTTTATTAACTTAGGCATACCTATTTGTTTAGGTAAGGTCTGTTTGGAAGATAAGCACACTTCATATATTTCATCATTGCTAGACGAACTTCTATGTATGCGTTTACTCCGTCTATGTACCGTAATAAACTCTTCATTTTCATTTTCCGTGTCGTCACTGTTTTGTCTTTGTCTTTTCTCCACAGTGCGGGATTCCGCCATACTTGTTGCCAATACTTCCTTTTCCACTAGTTGCTCACAATTATCACTATTCAACATGGTCTCCTTTTCAACATCACTTGAACGCAATAAAATTATGTTACTTTCGTTAAATTCATCCATTATCGCAATATTCCAACATGGGGGTAGAATTACAAAATAAAACGATAAGATACTATTGACGCCTGAATAGACTGCCAACGAACCGTGCACTAGCGACGGATATCGGCGCGCGAATGGTGTGTAATTTGAAAAAGTTAAAATTAATTAAAAATAATAATTTTAATTTAAAGCTATTATTTAAAAAACAAATTATTAAGCAACACATTACTACATACAATTACAAATGAAAAAGTGAAAAATATTAATCAGAAATGCTATCATTTTGATCTACACAGTAAGAATTTACTACATCTATCTGTCTGTTATGTTTTGATTTATTATTAGATTTTATTATAATAATAACAGGATCCCATGACGATGGTAGTACCCAGCCATCTTCCCTATTGAAATTTGGATGTTTTTTTAATTTCTATGAAAAAATAAAGTCAGACATCCTTAGAGACATCTAACACCTCAGTCTCTCCCGTGACCATGATTGCTGTAAAGCATTTGAAACGTCGGGAACCATAAATCAAAATAAATTCGCGATAAAATCCGAAAAGTTAGTTTTATTTAAAATACTTTAATAATTATCAATATAACAAAAAATCACGTTCTAATGTGTTTTACATTCAAAATATTTACATAAGAGCAAATTCCTGCTACTTTATTTGCAATGGATATAAGACGTATCTTAATAGACGCCTTATCAAGTACAACAAAAATCGCAAAGTAGCTACTATATAATAAGTTTTCCTTAAAACTTATTCATATTCAAAGAAATATGTACGAAATAAGAAAATAAGTATTATAATATTCTTTTTGTCATTTACAAACAAATTCGTTGTTTTTTTTAGCATATTACTATTAAACTAGGATAAAAAAAATTAACACGTAAATTAATAACAAAAAAAACAGACTATCTGAAAGGTATTTTGCAATACTCATGAAAATTAAAAGTGAGATGACATAATATACCTTTTGCTTATAATGGCCTTTTAGTAAGATGTGTGAGTTAACGCCTGTAACCGACAGGCCGTTTACAGCTGTGTATGAGTAGTTGAAGTCCATATGATCTGTGACAATGCATATTCGACCATCACGGAGTGCCGCAACATCTTGTCGCGGTGAATCACAATGTAAATTCGCTGCGATCTTTCCAGTATGATAAGCCAGGAGAACCTATTTTTTTAAATACAAAATTTCTCAATAAATAACCAAAACACTTTAATTATCTTTTTTTATTCGTAAGCTTACTTTGGTAATGGCACATATGCCTGATGCGGCTTCTGTATAACCAATGTTAGACATGACACTTCCCACTTTTAGGGGGTCACTTCTATTTTTGCAAAAAACTTCATCAATCGCTTGTAATTCAGATTTATCAGCTTCAGCAACAGCTGTAAAAAGTATAATTAAATATAAGTGTTATCTATACATATAATAAAACTGTAGTGGTCGAATGTGTGTACATAGAAAAAATGCTAAAAACCGAGTCAGGGGGATGTAAGAAGAGAAATAGAACAAATCCAGATTTTTGTCAATTTTTTTGTTTCTTTATCTGTTTGTACGGGCTAATCTCCGAAACTGTTAGACTGATTGAAAAGAAATTTTCCTTGGTAGTACCTTATATCCCCAGTCAAAATTTTAGATACTTTTCAACCCGTGGGACTGTTCAAAAACTTCAGTAAGTTATACAGCGTAGTACACAAAAACTACACATTGGATTTTTATTAAACTTTCCAATAATATAGTTCATACATCAGAATGACAAATAGAGAACTTTTTATCTCGGAAAAATGTACGGTTCCCGTGGGATAGATTTGTATTTGTTGATCTAGAGGCGAATTCGAGCGACGCGAGGGTGAGCCGCTAGTAATTCAATAATCTTTAAATATTGGATTTATGTTACTAGATTTATGTGCTACTTATACAACTTTTTTACCTGAGCCAACTGCTTCAACATATTCCACGACATCTGGTGAAACGTCAGCTTCTTGATAGAATTTTTTTATAAAATCAGCCGAAATAGTAGGATTTCTGTAGAAACCGTATTTTGGACCACTTTCATCTTCTTCTAGTTGAGTAAACTCACATTTAATATAAGCAACTTCTGCATAAACTCTGAAATATGTGGTAAATTGTTGTTTTTTTACAGTTTTCACTCGTAAACAAATGGATAAAATGATAATTTTCTTTGACAAGGTTAATGAGGATCAGTACAGTTATAGAAAATTCCATAGAACTAGTATCCACGTTATTTAATAAGACATAAGAATGATATATCTTTTTGAATTTTCAAAATCGGACCATAACTTACGAAGATATTAAGTAATAAGCATTACACCGTTCCTGCCGGCAAAATGTACGCGAGTGCGTGTGACGTCACTATGACGGAACGAACGTAGCCGGCCCACCGCCCGGGCCTATTACTTCACAATTCGACGGAGAGCGCGCGACGGCATTAGCTACTATATTTAGTAATTACTTATTTAGTGTTCTTTCAAGTGTGATTGTGATATTTAAATATATTTAGAAAGTATCTACGTCTATACGTATAATAAAATTCTAAGTCGAATCTGTACATTAAATATTTTTTGGAAAATCTTATTGAAATAGACATTATTATCGATGCAGAGGCCGAATCTATAGTTTTTAGAATTTTTGCCTGTCTGTCTGTCTGTTACCGGATCACAGAAAAACTACTGGAGGGAATTTGATGTTAAGTATGGCTGGTTATCCGGGTCAACATATAGGATACTTTTTACAGCGGGAAAATATTTCATTTCTGAGAAAAAATACAAAAACTGGTTAGAATAAAACTACGATGATACTATATATATTTCAGCAAGATAACTTACGTACTAAATAAGGCAAACACTATTAAAAATAGCTTATCTTGAAAAAAAGAATAGCGCTATTTCATTTGGTTTTTCGTCATCTGAACGCGGGCGGAGCCGCGGGCAATGCTAGTAATAAATAAGTTGATACTTACTATTACGTGTAGTGTAAGTGTACCTATGAATTCTTTTATTTCAAAACTGCTTAATTATGAAAAACCTAACTACTTTTTTTATTAGTTTTGTGGATAAACCTACATTCCTACCTATTCTACCGTTCCCATTTTATGTATTATTCCAAGGTCAATGACAAAGGGACATACTCGGGTAAAAAACAAATAGTGAATGATAGTATTTTTGAATAGCTGTGTATGTGTATCTGCCTCAGCTATGCCTTATTGTTAGAAGCAAATAAATTAATATATATATATACATATATATATTTTATATTTCAGTTAAAAGAAGATATGGAAAATTACGTCAGTTTTACATATTAGTATACTTAATACTTTCTTAGATTTACGCGAATACTTGACATTTTAAATAAAACTATCTTTTCGGATTTTATCGCGAATTTATTTTAATTTTTGGTTCCCGACGTTTCGAATGCTTTACAGCAATTATAGTCACGGGAGAGACTAAGGTTTTAGATGTCTCTAAGGTATTATATAGTTGTTACAGACAGCCTACCCACAATTAACAAAATGAATTCACAAAATTGAAAAAGGGCACTAAAGTACCTTACAATATTTTAACTTTTAAATTTAAACATTTTTATATAATTTTATTTAGCTTTATAATTGAATATAGAATATTATTTATTTAATTTGAGCTGTTATTATTATAATTATTACAATTTTAAAAAATATTAATTATTAATTTACATTTTTTGTGTTGCCATTATTATATTTATAACCATAAAGAAAAAAATCATAATATATTAATAAACAATATTTTTTTTTATTTATTAAACAAATGATTAAGCAACACATTACTACATACATTTACAAATGAAAATGTGAAAAATATTATTAATCAGAAATGCTATCATTTTGATCTGCACTGTAAGAACTTACTACATCTACATGTCTGTTATCTTTAGATTTATTCTTAGATTTTATTATATTAATAACAGTATCCCATGACGATGGTAGTACCAAGCCATCTTCCCTATTGAAATTTGGATGTTTTTTAATTTCTATGGCTTCTCGAATCATTCTAGGGCGATATCGGTTTTCTTTCGCCAGGATTTGAGGTCTATCGAAGCGAATATAATGGCTTGGGCGGTCCTGACTATGTTTGCAGACAGCAGATGTTGTATTGCGACGGTGCTTCACATCCGCTATGTGTTCTACCACCTGTCAAGTGCCACATCCCTCTACAAGATGCAGGAGTTTACAAGCTTGATTGTGATTGTGGGCTCTCTTATATCAGACAAACAAAGAGATCCATTAGAACCCGGGTCAAAGAACACATAGCTGATGTGAAGCACCGTCGCAATACAACAACTGCTGTCTGCAAACATAGTCAGGACCGCCCAAGCCATTATATTCGCTTCGATAGACCTCAAATCCTGGCGAAAGAAAACCAATATCGCCCTAGAATGATTCGAGAAGCCATAGAAATTAAAAAAACATCCAAATTTCAATAGGGAAGATGGCTGGGTACTACCATCGTCATGGGATCCTGTTATTAATATAATAAATCTAATAATAAATCTAAACATAACAGACAGGTAGATGTAGTAAGTTCTTACTGTGTAAATCAAAATAATAGCATTTCTGATTAATAATATTTTTCACTTTTTCATTTGTAAATGTATGTAGTAATGTGTTGCTTAATAATTTGTTTTTTTAAATAACAGCAAATTTAAATTTAAATTATTATTTTTAATTAATCTTAACTTTTTCAAATTACACATAGATCAATAATTGTGGCTTAAATAATTAATATATTATGATTTTTTCTTTATGGTTATAAATATAATAATGGCAACACTAAAAATGTAGATAAATAATTAATATTTTTTTTAATTGTAATAATTATAATAATAACAACTCAAATTAAATAAAGAATATTCTATATTCAATTATAAAGCTAATTAAAATTATATAAAAATGTTTAAAGTTAAAAATTAAAATATTATAAGGTACTTTAGTGCCATTTCTCAATTTTTTGAATTCATTTTGTTAATTGTGGGTAGGCTGTCTGTAACAACTATATAATACCTTAGAGACATCTAACACCTCAGTCTCTCCCATGACCATGATTGCTGTAAAGCATTCGAAACGTCGGGAACCAAAAATCAAAATAAGTTCGCGAAAAAATCCGAAAAGATAGTTTTATTTAAAATATTAGTATATTCTTACATTGCAGATTTTGTATTTTTTCTCAGAAGTGAGATGTTTTCCCGCAGTAAAATGTATCCTATATGTTGACCCGGATAACCAGCTATCATAATACCAAATGTCATCAAAATCCGTCCAGTGGTTTTTCCGTGATGCGGTAACAGACAGACAGACGGACGGACAGACAGACAAAAATTCTAAAAACTATAGATTCGGCCTCTGTATCGATAATAATGTCTATTTCAATAAGATTTTCCAAAAAATATTTCATGTACAGATTCGGCTTGGTTACAATTTGATTATATGTATAGATATCTACTCGTACTAAATAATTAGTATAGTTATGTAGTTATGTACATCAAAATGATCTTCACAGCAATGTCTTGTAGCCTGGGCAGAGGGTGGAGTTTTATCATCTCTTTTTACAACGGAAAACCATTTTTTACGAAGTTTTGGGTCCCTCGGTACGTTAAAATATAATTTATTTTTCTGGCGTTTTAAAAGTAGTGTTTGTACATTTCGGCACTATACTATATTTATACATAATTAAAAAGGTAAATTAGACACAAATCGGACACTTGATTCGTTTCAAAGTCATTAAAACACTGCGCGCCTTATTGCTGCCAGCGGCTTACTGGCGGCGTCCGTCATTATGACGTCACAGCTATCGCGGCGGCCACGCGGTGAACTTCGCTAGTAATTTCTTTATAACTTCGTCAATTTTTGTCGTAAAACAAAAAATTTTGCACTGTATGTTAAGGATTTCTTAGCTCTATAAATATGCATTCTCAACTAAAAACGTTACGGATCCTCATTTCTTTATTTTAAAGAATCTCCCTTCGTCTTTTATGTAACTTTCTCCCAATTTATACCAAAATTGGGTTAGCACAATCGCTCTTATTCCCGATTATTGACTATGCTGATATCTGTTATCTTAATATTAAAGAAGATCAATTAACTGAGCGACTCCAAAATTTTTGTATTCGGTTTATATTTGCTTTGCGTGTTTATATACTATATTTTATGACCATACCTCTGAATTTCGTAAAAAACTCAAGTTCCCTATCCGTCTTCGCAGAAATACTCATATTCTTCATATTCTTTACTATATTCTGTTCGATCCGTCCACTCCACAATACCTTAAAGACCGTTTTGAATTCCTTTGCGATTCCCATTCTCGCCATCTGCGTTCTGATCAAACCCTAATCCTGAAAATCCCTTCCCATTCCTTTTCCTTTTATAGCAATTCCTTTAATATTACGGCCGCTCGCCTTTGGAATTCCCTTCCCCGAGATGTTAGGTTTGCAAAAACTCTAAGGAATTTTAAAAAGCGTCTACAAGAACACTTCTACATACTTTAATTCCTTATTGTCTTTACGATTTTATTGTTCTTGTAGTATGTGTATATATAAATAGGAAATGTCCTTGTTAGTATTAAAATATCTCTTGCCGTTGACGTTTGGTTATTATATTTACAAATCTATATCCATCTATTCATATTATTTTATAAACAAAAATTACGTATTTATATTATTTACATAAACCTACCTAATATATTTTTTTGTATATACGTATATATTGTATCACATGTATGTATGTACATATCATTTTATTTATAACTCTGTGTTCACACCCCTTCCACTTCACACTTAACTTTTTCCTACAACTAAAAGTTTTCCTGGAAGAAATCGCTGATTAGCGATAAGGCCGCCTCTGGTACAGTTTCCTGTTATTGTATTGTTTTTGTATTCTTTTTGTGTGTGCAATAGTTTTTATATTGTTATTTTTTTTTTTTTCTAAACATAAACAATTATGCAAAACATGAAAACATACCTTAGTGCATCTTTAGCTTTTTGCAAGAAAAGGACATTGACTGATTCCGATTTAGAACATCCAGCGGGATTACTATCAAATGACTTTGTTTTACCATCCATACTTAGTTTCATGATTCTGAAAAACATTTATTTATAAGAGTATAATATACATATCTATTCAGGGTGGAACAAATCGATGGGACATGGAAGAAAACTATCTTAAATATTGAAGTTATCAAGATTTACCCAAAGGACACTTTTCTTTATATTTAAAAATAATAATAACTGCATTTAATTTTTTTTTAAAACAGCTTACCTGAACCGTGAATCGAACCAAATAAAAATGCAAAAAAGGACACCGTCACTATTTTATCGAATTAATCGATAGGGTCTATGGGAAGGATAAAATCTCTCGACCAAACATTGCGTCTTAGAATTAAAGAAAACGATGAAATCTTACAAATTGTATACATCGACTCTAACATCGTGGAACAAACACACAGGACATAGGAGAAAAGTGTCTTAAGCACTGAAAATATCAAGTTTCAGTATAAAATTCCCATTCCAATTCGGATAAGAGGCTGTATGATAAGTGCCTTCAGATCTTCTTTAAATACAACAAGGAGCCATACCAAATAAAATAAAAAAAAATTTAAAACCGACTTCCAGCCATTAAAATGTAAAAAATAACTAAACCGGGGTTTTCATTTAGAATAGATACCTAACCAGATATTTTCGAAGTCGGTGCCAGCCGACAATATTTTAAGATAGGTAAATATGATTAGGTATGAACTCTAATTATAGTTAAAATATTATACATTTGATTTGATTTTCTTTGCATCGGCGGACACCGACTCCGATAATATCTTATTAGGTATCTATTCTAAATGAAAACCCCCGTTTAGTTATTTTTTACATTTTAGTGCCTGGAAGTCAGTTTTAAATTTTTATTATTATTTTTTATTATTTTTCCAATGTTAGTGTAGACGTAATAAGCGGGTAATTTGTAAGAAGAAAGTTTATTAATAACATATTCGATTAAACAATTTTTGTAAAAAAAAATATTGTTGATTTTTTAAAAACCGATTTCGATAAAATTTATATGGGAACCCCACCTGGGAAGTACCCTTTGAAACAAAAAATATATATTTCCAAATTGGTTCATCGGTTTTTGTCGTAAATTATACATATGTAGTATATAAGTATGCTTCAGCTGTTCTAATTTACTATTTAAAAAAAATATGTTCGTTTTATTATTACCTCCCATAGTGGACAGAGGATTGTGGATGCAAACACAGGCTGCCTGCTCCAACAATTGCGGCATCACATTCTCCTCGAGTAATAGCGAGGTAAGCCTGCTCGAGTGCACAAGTAGAACTGCAGCAAGCCTCATCTATAGCCATAGATGGCCCTTTGGCATTCAGCCAGTACGAGATTCGATTAGCAAACATTGTTTTACAACATCTGTAAAAAAATATTATAAAATGAGACTCCTTACTGTTTATAGTAGAAATAACTTAATAAAAACTATAAAACCCCTAGCTTGTCGCACAGTATCCAATGATCTTTTAGATATACATATACGTTATATTAATGTTCATAAAACTAGCTAAACAGTGTTCCAAATCCAGCGACAGCACACATGCTCACACATTCATTATTTTATTTAAACTATAAGAAAAAACTAAACTATAAGAAAAAAAGACAGCTATTGTCATTCGCTCCAGTTATGACAGGAATATGTTGTCTTTTTCTTTAAATTACGCAATGATGGAGTCTATATTTGTTTACAAAAATTATTAGCCAAATAAAATATAATAATTTCAGCTTACTTGGTTGTGGTATGTGATCCCTCGAATTTTGTTCATTTTACTCGAAAATAACTGAGGCCAATGGAGACTGTAGCCTCCACTTGTGCGCTTCACTTTTAGAGTGCTAGTACCGTTTCTACCTTTTTTTTTATACCACGTCGGTGGCAATCAGGCATGCGGCCCGCCTGATGGTAAGCGGTTAACGCAGCCTATGGATGCCTGCAACACCTTGGGCATCACATGCGCGTTGCCGACCCTTTAAAAACCTATTTACTCCCCATTTGAAGGACCCCATACTGTAGCCCTCTGGGAAAACCTCGGCAGGGAGTTCATTCCACAGCGAGATGGTCCGTGGGAGAAAGTTCCTCTGAAATCGAACTGTACGGGACCATTTGGGCTGCAATGTGTGAGCATGAACTCGCTGTCGATGGCGAGCGGTGCGGTGATAGAAAGTGGCCGTGGGCATCATTTCGAACAATTCTTCGGAACACAACCCATTGTACAAACGATAGAGCACACATAGGGATGCAAAATCTCTTCTTAGACTTAGGGGCTCTATATCGCTTGTGAGTATTGGATCGTCGACAATTCTCACAGCTCTCCTCTGAACCGAGTCAAAAGGCCCAAGCTGGTATGCCGGTGCTCCCGCCCAGAGATGCGAGCAGTAGTCCATATGGGGACGGACTTGCGATTTATATAAAAGCAGTTTTTGTCCCGGGGTGAAGTACCGCTTCGCTCTATTAAGCACACCTAGCTTTTTGGATGCCAGCTTGACCTTGTCTTCCAGGTGACTTCGGAATTGGACGTCGCTGGATATGTCGACACCAAGAATACCAATACTGTTGGAGATGGTTAGGGGTGTGTCCTGGAATTGAGGGGCCACAGTAAATGGGGTTTTCTTAGCGGTGAACGCACAAACTTGTGTCTTGGAGGGGTTAAATTGGACTAAATTGTCCCGACCCCAATCGGAGACTCTGGAAAGAATACTCTCGATTTGAGACACAAGTTGTTCGCGACTTTCTACCACAGCGGAGCGAGGGATGTTTGCACGGCCTGTGTAGAAAGCGTCTCCAGTGCTGTCATCGGCATAGCAATGAATGCCATCAATAGACAGCAAGTCATTGATATGCAGAAGGAAAAGCGTCGGAGACAGCACAGAACCTTGCGGGACGCCAGCGTTTATATCTAGTTTTTCCGAGCAGCAGCCATCAACGACGACTCTGATGGATCGACCAGATAAAAAGCTGGCAACCCATTTGCACAAACCCTCGGGTAGTCCGTACGATGGCAACTTCGAGAGAAGACCCCGGTGCCAGACCTGATCGAACGCCTTTGCTATATCTAGGCTAACTGCCAACGCCTCACCTTGACTCTCGATGGCTGAAGCCCACCGGTGTGTCAGATATACTAGAAGGTCACCAGTCGAGCGACCGTGGCGAAAGCCGTATTGCCGGTCGCTGATCAAATCGTGTTCCTCTAGATATCTGAGGAGCTTGGTATTAATAACACGCTCCATAACCTTGGAGAGAAGAGAGGTAATAGCGATAGGCCTGTAATTCGATGGGTCTGATCTATCGCCCTTTTTGGGCACCGGGTGCACATGGGCGGTCTTCCACGAAGACGGTACTTGCCTAGATTGGTAGGAAAGTGCGAAAAGTCGCGTTAGTACAGGGCACAACTCAGGAGCACACTGTTTGAGTACCACTGCTGGTATGCCGTCGGGCCCACTCGACTTATGAACATCAAGACTTAACAGCTCCCGCCGGACATCTCTTTGTGAGAAATTTATTTCCGGCATGGAGTGTCCACACCGTGGGATGGTTGGCGGTGCGGCGCTTTCATTGACCTTCAAAGTCGAGTTTGTAGCAAAGAGTGTACCTAGTAGATCGGCTTTCTCTTTGGCGCTATGGGCCAGGTTGCCATCGGCATTTTGCAGTGGTGGTAAGGACGACAGACAAAAGTTCCCCTCGGCAGCTTTGGCGAGCGACCAGAAGGCTCGACTCCCGGAAGGGTAACTAGCCAGCTTTTCGCCAATTCTCCCGATGAACTCGAATAAAGCTCTGACAATTGTTTTTTTACTGGACCTCGAGACGGCATTTAGTTTGCGTTTCACATCAGAAAGATTTGGATCGCTATTACTCCGAGCCGTGATCCAAGCCCTGAACGCAGTTTGCTTAAGGTATCTCGCTTTCTTACAAGGCCGATTAAACCACGGTCGTTTCTTTTTCCCGGCAGTAACTAGCGAGTTTGGAATGAAACATTCCATACCGGCCAATATTGTCTCGGAGACAGCAGCTGCGCAGATGTCGGGATCTTCTGATCTTCTGATTCATCCCAATCTGCTGACTTATACTGCCACATGCGCCGCAAGCTAGTTGGCCGAGGTGGATCTGGGCGCGCGCATGGTGCAAGAGTCCGGATAAGGCAGTGGTCGGACGAGCCAAGTGGTGCATCTACTGAGATGGAATATCCATCCGGACGTTGAGTCAGCAGAAGGTCCAGTATTGAGCTCGTATGGTCCTCAATATCTGGTATTCTTTTTGGAGAATGCACCAGTTGTGAGTAACCATAGGCCAGAGCAAATTCGTGAGCACACCTCTCCGCGTAGTCAGTGGACCGAGAACTGAGCCATTCAGTGTGGTGGGCGTTAAAGTCTTCTAAAATCACCAACTCCGTAGAGGGGTATTGCTCAAGAACTTTGTCCGTCGTCAATTGCAGGTGCTCGAAGAGTCTTTTTGTTTCCCTGTCACCGCTATGAGACCTGTATAGGCACGCATAAATACGGGTGTGGCCACCGTAGTCCACGCGCACCCACACCACAATATCGAGAGGTCCCTGTCTTCTAAATGAAGGAGACGGCGACAGCAGATATCCTCCCGAACGAACATGCATACACCCGCACGTCTTAGAAACTTATGTTCTAGTTTGTAGCCGGGATACTGCAGGTATGATGTGTCGGCCGGGCAAGATATTTGCGTCTCCATGAGGAATAGTAAGGTCGGCTGCGCAGTCTCCAGATGGTGATGGACTGCGCTGAGGTTTGCATGGAGCCCCCTGATGTTGCAGAAGTCCACATGTGTGGAGATGGGAGCCGCTGTGTAACACTTACTCTTTTTCCTTTTGTTCTTCATTCTTGGTGGGGGTGGTTTATAGGTTGTTGTGAGGATTTGTTGTGTTGATAGCTAAAGGGGCAAATTTGCAATGCAGACCAGCCACAGGCTAGCATAGGTAGTACGGGTTGTCAGCGCAGCGTACGAGAGGGCCCCCAGTCCCCCCCCCCCACTGCAACAGCCGGGTCCACCCCGGTCTCCTCCTCCAGCATGACTGCTACAGCAGGGATTTTTCGCGGGTTGGCAGTTCAGCCTCCCAGGGCGGAGATTAGGTAATCCCTGCGTTCGGGAACTCTACTGACCCGCGGGCGGCCAGCGACGAACCGTTTCACTGGGTCTCACTGACCGCTTCGCCCACACATCGCGCCTACACCGGCCGGTGACTGTGCCGTTCGCATCACCGGCCCCTCTCTATCAACACAATAAATCCTCTGGAGCTCTGGATACCTTACTCACCGCAGGAACACAACACCGTCATAGAGCAGTGTTATTTGGCTGCGATTTTCTGTAAGGCGGAGGTACTTGCCAGTCGGGCTGCTCCAATTCGAGTAGGGTATATACCCCACTGTGCCCTACCTCCATCTACCTTTTTTTATTGTATCATTGACAAACAATTTCGTGAAAGATAGTAAAATTTTATAGCGAAAATATTAATTTAAAATGTATTTGTTCTTTAGCCGGAATAAAATCTTCAAAATGATGTCACAGTCATAAATTTTTATAAAGTAACTTTAAAACATTAAATTTTTATAACTTCCGATTCTTAACAAAATTCACGGCATTACCCGCTGGGCTAATCTCAAGATTACATGAAAATTTCATAAAAACCGCTTCAGCGGTTTTGGAGTTCATAGGAAACATACACAAATCGATTTTTATTTTATTTAATCTACAATTTAAATTTATTCATTGCTCGAAAAATGAAGTCTTTTATAAAAATTTAGTAACACGCCGACTGCAGCGCCACCTACCGGATACATTTGTGAATTTAAACCTTGCAGGGACCCACTCGAACGTACACAAAAAATATCATTAAAATCATCCCTGCCGTTTAAAAGATGATCAGTGGCACACCGACTGCTGCGCCATCTACTGGGCCCGTTTGTGTTTTCAAACCATCCAGGAGCCCATAGAAATATACATACAATTTTATTCAAATCGGTTCAGTCCTTTAGGAGGAGCAGGTTAACAAACACACGTACAGATATTAAGATTAAAGGAGATATGTGACCTTCTTTATGAAACAGGTATAACTTTGCATTTATAATATAACTATCAAACAACTAATATAAACAGTAATATATGTATAAGTTTGTGTATTTGTCTGCTTGTTTGTTCCTTCTTCACGATGAAATGGTTAGACGAATTTGGATTCTGGTTTTACACATTGACACACCCGAGCTAACCTAAGAGTAAAAATCTACATACAACAACAAGAAAGACTGCTAGTGAAAATTATTAAATGGTCGGCGTTTATAGCCACACCTACCCTGCAATACCAAGACCTGTTCTAGAATTTTCGTTGTAAAAGTAAACTTTTTCGGTTTCAGCAAAGGAACTGCCAATATATACGCCTACTTTCTTCCCGGAGAGTTCCACTGGGCTGATTCCTACAACATATGTTGGGCACAATTTTAAATATAAATATATATTTATTAACTTATTTCAATTAGGTTAATACAATATATGTAAAAATCATTGAAAATGAGAATAAAATTTAATATATTTAAACGAGCAATTCTTGTATGTATGTATATATAATCTGAATCTCGGAAAAGGAACGATTTTCATGAAATTTAGTATACAAGGGGTTTCGGGGGCAATAAATCGAAGATTAGACTTATGTCTGGGAAAACGCGTGTTTTCGAATTTTCATGCGATTTTTTTTGCATTATTCCATGCAAAATATTATGTTCGATAATTTCGCACGGATAATATCGTCGAATATATAAGCATCATGGTCAAAAATTTTACATTTTTTTTAATATGTATTCAAGGTTTTAGTTTTTTTAAAGAAAAATAAAATTGTACTTCAGCCCAAAAACACCGAGCGAAGCTCGGTAGCTCAGGTACAGGAATAAATATATATATATATATCATCATGTTCAGCCTGTTTTCGTCCACTGCTGGACATAGGCCTCTCCTATGGCACGCCACTGAGCTCGATCTTCAGCTCTACGCATCCAACCGCTGCCAGCCAGTTTACGTATGTCGTCGCTCCACCTAGCTGGAGGGCGTCCTACACTACGTTTGCCAAGCCGTGGTCTCAACTCTAGAACCCGTCTACTCCAACGGTCATCGGTTCTGCGACATATGTGACCAGCCCACTGCCACTTCAACTTGCTAATTCTTTGAGCTATGTCGATGACTCTGGTTCTCTGTCGGATCTCTTCATTTCGAATCCGATCCTTCAGAGAAACTCCGAGCATAGCCCTCTCCATAGCACGCTGAGCGACCTTAAATTGGTGGACCAATCGCACCGTCAGTGTCCACGTCTCGGCTCCGTATGTCATAACAGGTAGGACGCACTCGTTAAAGACCTTTGTCTTTAAGCTTTGTGGTATTGGCGACGAAAAGACCCGACGAAGTTTATTGAATGCTGCCCATTCCAGCTGTATTCTTCTTTGAGCTTCTTTCTCGAAGTAGTTTTTACTGACTTGCAGTAATTGCCCAAGGTAGATGTAGTCTTGTACTACTTCGAGAGTTGTTCCATTGAGAGCAATCGGTCCCGGTGTTACATGTGTATTGAACATGACCTTGGTTTTGTCCAAATTCATCCGGAGACCGATGTGTTTTGAAGAATCAGCTAGGCTTTGCAGCATGTGTTGCAGGTCTTCCACGGTTTCAGCCATGATAACGATGTCGTCTGCAAATCTCAAGTGCGAAATGTACTCACCGTTTATGTTTATTCCACGTCCTTTCCAGTCCAGACTCTTAAACATATCCTCCAGTGCAGTTGTGAACAATTTGGGGGAAATTACGTCCCCTTGTCTCACTCCTCGATGCAGGAAGATAGGTTCAGACTGCTGGTTCTGGACTTGGACGGACATTGTTGCGGCGTCATACAGACATTTCAACACTTGAATATATCACCAATCGACTTGGCACCGTTGCAAAGACTCTAAAACAGACCAGGTTTCGATAGTGTCAAAGGCTTTCTCATAGTCTACAAATGCTAGACACAAGGGCTCATTATACTCTTCTTGCATCTGTATAATCTGCCGCACTGTGTGAATGTGATCTATGGTGCCGTATCCAATTCGAAAACCAGCCTGTTCAGAGGGTTGGAAATCGTCGAGTCTACGCGTGAGACGATTCGTGATAACTCTAGAAAACAACTTATAGATATGGCTTAAGAGAGAGATAGGTCGATAGTTTTTCAGCAGGGTTTTGTCACCCTTTTTGAAGAACAAGACGACCAAACTCGTGCTCCATGCCGTAGGAGTTCTCCCCGAAAAGAGGACGGAATTAAATAAGCGCTGGAGTTGTTTTAGCGCAGGAGTTCCACCTGCTTTTAGGAGCTCCGTTGTAATTTCATCCTCCCCGGGGGCTTTTCCATTTTTAAGTTGTTTTAGAGCCAACATGATTTCGTCTAGGCTGACTTCTGGCAGATCTTCTGTGTAGTGGCGGGTAAGCGTGGCTCTGGGATCTTCGTTATTAGACGTGGGACGGGGCGCTTGCGATGTATATAGGCGACCATAGAAGTCCTGAACTTCTTTCAGAATCTCCGGCTTAGAGACGACGACTTTTCCGCTAGTTGTGGTCAGCTTCGTCAGATGGTTACGTCCCAGCTTCTGAACAAAGACTTTGGACCCCCGATTTTTCTCAATAGCTTCCTTGAGTTGCATGTATTGGAGTTTCGGAGGTCACGTCTTACTAGCTTCGATATTCTTTTGTTCAAAGCTCGCTGGTTTGACGGAGTAACTGCCGTATCTTCACGTCGCTTCTTCATTAGCTGCAGAGATTCCTCAGAGAGTTTGGACTTCTTACCGGTGCGTTGCATCTTGCAGATCTTAGTCCCTTCTTCCCGGAGAATACCCACTACTTGGTCGAGGTCTTGGTCAATGTCAACGTCTATTGTGGTTTCCAGGGCAGCGAATCGGTTCTCCAGTTTTAGCTGGAACGTTTCAGACCCAGCAGGGATTTGAAGCATATTGGGCCGGAGCGTAGACTTTATCAAACGGTCCCGTTCAAGCTTGTAATCAATACCTAGAGTGCCTCGGACGAGTCGGTGATCGCTTCCGGTGTTGAACCTATTGATCACGGAGACATCTCTAAATATGCGCTTCTTGTCCGTCATAATAAAGTCTATCTCATTTTTTGTCATAAAATCGGGGCTTCGCCAGGTCCACTTTCGGTGGGTCTGTTTCCTAAAGAAGGTATTCATCAAGAACAACCCCTCCTTTTCCAGAAAGTTGACAAGCATTTGCCCCCTATGATTTCTGCTTCCAAATCCATGTGGCCCTACTACCGATTCACCGCTTGTTTGTACTCCCACTTTTGCGTTGAGGTCCCCCATGACAACATTAAAGTGGGCCTTATAGGTGGTATGTAAGGCTTTTGAGATATCTTCGTACATCTCTTCCACTTCGTCATCCGAGTGTGTCCAGGTCGGCGCGTACACTTGGATAACCTTGAGGCTATACCTCTCGGTTAGCTTGATCACAAGGTATGCAACCCTTGGTGATACACTGGAGATTTGTATAACGTTGCCAGATAGACCCTTGTGAATTAAGAACCCGACACCGCCTTGGGATGGTTGGTCTCCCTCTCTAAAATACATAAGATGGCCCGATTCCAAAGTTACGGTGTCCTCTCCCTTTCTTCGAACTTCACATAACCCCAGGATGTGCCACCTTATGTTTTTTAGTTCTTCCTCTAATTGTGCCAGATGTTCGTCGAGCCGTAGCGTGCGTCCATTAAACGTAGCCAGCGTCAGTCGTTGTTGGCGGCCTACCGTAGCCCGGGGATTCTTAGCACCCCCTACCCCGCCGTTACCATGGCCGCCGCCTTGACCAGGAATAGCGAGGCGACCGGGAACTAGGGGCCGTTTCGTTCGTAAGCTTGCCATATATTGTATATATATATATATATATATATATACTAGCGGCTCACCCTCGCTTCGCTCGGGTTCGCCTAGAAAAGCACAAACAGATCGATCCCACGGGAACCGTTCATTTTTCCGAGATAAAAAGTAACCTGTTGCTTGACCGGCAATATAAGGTATCAGCATGCAAAATTTTACTAAATTAGGTGCAAAGTTGTTGTGTACTAAGCTGTATAAGTTACTATAGTTTTTTTAACTATCCCACAGAAACTGTGTACATAATACGTTACAAATAAACATAAACCACTATCCCACGTTAACAGTACATTTTTCTTATGGGATATTATGTAACCTATTTGTTATTCTGATGTATGAACTATATATATACTCGTATATATATATATATATATATATATATATATATATATATATATATATATATATATATATATAAATAATTGTAAAGTTACATCAAAATCCAATCAATAGTTGGTATCAGCATGCCAAATTTTACTAAATTAGGTGCATAAGTTGTTGTGTACTAAGCTGTTATAGTTCTTTAACTATCCCACGGAAACTCTTTAATTTTCCGGGATTAAAAGTATCTAAGATGTTGCCCGGGGATATAAGATACCACCTTGCAAAATTTCATTTAAATCAGTCCAATAGATTCGAAGATTAGCCCGTACAAACAGAAAAACAAACAAACAGCTCGCTCGGGTTCGTCCATACCTACGAATATGTTATATTATCTTTTTAACCATTTGTCCAAATTATATGCAGTATACAAGCAAACAGACAAACAGACAGACAAACAAAATAATTGAAAAAAATCTGGATTTGTTCTATTTGTCTTCTTACATCCCCCTGACTCGGTTTTTAGCATTTTTTGCTATGTACAGACATTCGACCTCTACTGTTTTATTGTAGTATAGATTATTATTATTAAACTTACCAGCGTCATACATGGCTTGGTAGGCTTGTTCTAAAATTTTACGTCCCATGGCGTCCATAGTGTTTCCTAAGCGATAATGGACTTTAAAAAATTGTGCATCAAATAACGACAGCTCAGGCACTTTCCCAGTGTACTGAGAGACTTCAGGATGATCATATTCCCAACGACAGTTTTCCGCATTTACAGGATTGATCTATCGGTTAACAAAACATGGTAATTACTTATTCTTAGTCAACATTATTACACAATTTAGTTAGCTTCTTATCGCCTCAGTTTTCGCCTACAAAATGGGCATTGCAATTCAGAGCAGAAACGGCGCTATTTAATTTATTATATTCCTGCCGCTTTTCTACTCAAGACATTTCATGTACAACAATTATTAAGTGTATATTTATTTTTAGGTATGTATATATACCGTCAGTGACCAGTTTCAGTCATTTTTTTAAGTGACATAAGCTTTAATAGATTAGGAATCTAATGTAAACGAAACACCTCGTTTAGTTTTTCCTTACTTTTAAGTCGTTCTATATATATATATTTTCAAGCTTTTATACTTTGCGTCTTTAAATACTTTACAAATGCGGAACTGCAACTCTGATAATCTTCTGTGACTAGTTATACATTAAAATATTCGAAAAGTTAATTGAATTGTAGTGAGATTTAAAATTCAAACTATAATCAAGATTTAATTCTTTTATTTTAAGTTTACTCTATTAGATTGAATTAAGATTTTAAGATAATATTTTACCGCATTTTCGCTTATTACGAAACTTTACCAACACTTTTACAATTTTTAACACGCTTCTATTAGCTCCACCTAGAGCGGTGCTCGATATCAGTTATTATGAATGTTCCATTGATATGATTTCTAAAAGTAGAATTGATATAAAAATATTGTACAAAGCACGCTTTTTTCGCAATAATATTAATACTCTCGTTAATCACTTTCTTCTTTTAGTAAAAAATATTTTTACTTTTTAGTTCAGTACATCATTAAAGCGTGTTTTTTTAAATTATACTTATATAGCTAAGATGAATAAATAAATGGTTTAATAATTATTTTTTGTTGCTCATTAGCGTCCGGCAATCCAGAAGGGCGCGAAGCCAAGAGACACACAGACATGTGGAATACTTCGGTGGGCGGTGTAGGGCCGCCGTGGTTGCGTAAGTAAGTGATCATACAACACCCTGTTAAGACGGGCGAGTTTCTATCGCATTTTATTGGGTAGTACTGGTTTTTCTAGCCAGTGAGTCCCACATAATCACCTGTATATATACAGGTTGTACCTATGTGTAAATGCATTTCCTAACAGTAAAAAAAGTGGTTGCAAGAAATAAAAAAAAAATATAATTGCTGAAAATTTGAGGAAAAAAGTATAAATAAAATTTACTTATTTAAATAAAAATTAACTGTATAGAAAAAATTGTTGATAAAATTGAAGCTCGTGAATACTTAACAAAAAAAGAGAAAACCATTTAGAAACAGAGGAGAAACTGAACTGTTTTGTCTTTATCTATTTATATGTATATACACGTACCTTATTATATAAAATATTTGACAAATCCTTCACGTTACGGGATTCAGGATATAACCCTGACATTCCCGTTATGAAGACTCTATTTCCAGATTTTCCACTTTCTACCTCTGGCTCCACAAAAGTTTTATTTGCGTTATTGGCTTCCATTGTCTGAAATACGGACGAAATATTTTTATATTTATTTAACTAACTGCACTGTTATTCTAACTAGAACGAAGAATGAAGTAAGTTTTGTAACTGACTGGAACAGAAATTCTTCTAACAGATTTTTAAGTGTGGATTAGCTTTATATAAAGTGGGTGCATTCATTTAAATTTTTGTATATTCATTTTTATTTAACCTTTGCCTGTTACCTATAGCGAATACTAATACTACTAAACTACTGAATATAATATTATGTTTCAAATCTTTTCGCATTCGGGTTTTTCTTTATTTTTATAATATATTTTTTTATTTACAGCTTTTTAGTTTTGGTCAATTAGACATTTTCAGTTTATTTATGTTTATTTAACAAGCGGGTCACCCTCACTTCGCTCGGATTCGCCTCTAGAAAAACAAAACCAAATCTGTCCCACTGGAACCGTACATTTTTCCAGGATAATAAGTAGCCTATGTGTTATTCTGGTGTATGAGCTATTTTCTTATAAAGTTTCATTAAACCATTTAATAGTTTTTACGTGAAAGAGTAACAAACATTCATACATCTATAAATTCAGACATCCTGACAAATTTTCGTATTTATAATTTTAGTAGAATTTCTTATCCTAAATTACTTTTCATATATCAAATTATACATATTTTTGTAATCGCCTCTTAAAAATGATACCCACTCGATTGAATCGGACGAAGCAATTTTTTACAAGACACAAGTTAACGCCTTAGATCCGCCATTTTAATTTTTAATGATATCTATAATATACCCTATGACACTTGCGTTTAAATCAAGACGAATCTAATGACGTATGAATTATCAAATCGGTTAAGCCTAATTACGAGTGAACATAAGGTCGGACACACATACAGGTCAAACACATAACCCTCCTTTGGGTTTCGCCGCAGTCGGTTAATAAACAGGATTGAAATGGTTGCTTACTAGGTACTATATTTAATATAAATGCGAACTTTAGTTTGTGCGTATATGTTTGTTATATCATACTGAACAGCTGGACGGTTTTCGATGAAATTTAGTACACAGATAGACTAGAGCCTGTATAATTGAAAATCAAACGAACTTACCAAGTGAAGTTCGATCACAATTATGTGAGCAGCTTCATTCGACGCGATTTGGATTCACATATTGTAGATGTATTTCTAACTATCAGCCTAGCACGGAATTTTATAGTTTTTTTTTTTTTTTAAGTAGCAACACTTTATTTCAAATATCCTACTTCCTAATCCCCACCTATCCATACTTCCTCTTTGCAATATTTCGTGTGGCTTGTCATTTAGTTTAAAGATTATTACCATTTTATATTTGTCGTTTTTAATTTGTTAAAACTAGGGCTGGGTATATACGAAATTATATTAAGTCCTTTTGAAGGTAGAAATGTAATTATGTTAATATTTTATTATGTAGGGTGGGTTTATATAAATCGCGTCGAATGAAGCTGCTCACATAATTGTGATCGAACTTCACTTGGTAAGTTCGTTTGATTTTCAATTATGTTTCGCAGCTTCATTCTTTGCGATTTGGATTCACATATTGTAGGATGTTCAGAGAAATATAGCAAATATAAAATGTAACTATGAATGTAATATGAAAACAGGTAAGTATTAAAAGACATGTAAGTATGAACATAAGTTTTATTTATCATTTTGTGTATTTAATTCTTTCTATACATTTAATTATATTTTAATTCTTAACATTTTCAGAGGAAAGTACCGAATGAGCAAAATTATCAACAATAATTTCTTTATTATAAAATCTGGCAAAAGTTGCAGATGATTGACTCCAACCGGCAGTCTTTCTAATTACATCTATATTAACACCAAGTTTGTTGGCTATGGACGTAGCTGCGTGTCGCGTACTATGTGCGGTAAAAATAGAAGTGTTTATGCCACTTTTATTAAGTGTATCCTTTATCCAGTGGCTTAAGGTCTGTGAAGTTAATTTTTTATATGGTTTTTTATAACTAATAAATAAGAAAATATGTTTAGAATCACGTAAGGAGCTAGTTTTATTTATGTAATCTAACAAACACTTTGCTGGGCATATACATTGTTTTTCATTATAGAATGGCAATTTCAGAATAGGTTGAAATGAATTTGGTCGAGATGTTTTTACAAGATCAGGAATTTTTATCATAATATGTGAGTCATGTACTTCAATATTAGGAATCTTTATCAAAGCTAGAGTCTGTACGCGATGTGCTGTGACCAGAGCCAACAAAATTATAACTTTTTTCGAGAGAATTTCAAGATCGAGACCTTCATGTGGCCACTGTGCAGACAAATAATTAAGAACAATACTAGGGTCCCACGTAATACTATATTTAGGTTGAGAAGGTCTAGTTCTGAAAACCCCTTTCATAAATCTTTTAATACAATCATCCTTAAGAATATTAGGAAATAATAGAGATAAGGCAGATTTGTGTGAATTTATTGTTCCATACTTAACTCCTTTATGAAAACATTCACTCATATAACAGGAATAGACATATAGGAAAAATCGTGATTTTTATTCTTACAAAACCCTTTTTTTTTTTTTTTTTTGTCGGGAAATGCATTTACGCATACCACCTGATCCCCCAGGTGGTGATGTGGGGCTCACCGGCTAGAAGAGCCGGTACTACCGACATTCCCCTCCCCTCCGCCTTAATGGGACGCCGCAGGATCGCTTGCACATAACTACTACGGCGCCCCGGCGGCAGGTCTGCCTAAATAGGCAGACCACCAAACCAATGGGGCTGCTCCACAGTCAACTCTGCTACGCCATAGAGGTACCCGGAGCAGCCCCATTAAACCTAACCACCGCCCACCGAAGTGGGCCACCTCCAATCGGCTGCAGAGGACAGGGAGAGCGGCAACGAAACACCGACACTCCTCTTCCCCTGCAGCCCCACCGCGTCCGCCATCAAACGGTGGCGGCCCCGTCTAGGCCGCGGAAGGTAGGGAGAACGGCGCACCGAAATACCGGCACTCCTCTCCCGCCGCGGCCTACTCCTCCGCCGGATGCGGGCCTGCGACCACAGTCCCGCAACCGGCACCCATCATCCGGTTGTGGGACCAAGCGGTCCCACCACCGGTGGCCGCAACGTCTTCGGCTCGAGTCCTAGACGAGCGGCCCCACCCAAGCCATTTGGTCCGCGCCGGATTTCTCCGGTACCACCCGCCGCCCTAAGCGGGTGGCATTCCCCTATCCGCCACCTGGGGACGCGCCCGGTAGGAGTTGGCTTCTCCCCCGGGATTCTTACAAAACCCTAACCAAGACCTTATGCAACTGTCATACTGTTTGTAAGTATTATCTGAAAGTGAATTCATTAGAATATCTACGGTTCTAGATGTCAGACCCATTTTTAAATATGTTTTCCTGACAACTTCGCGGCTACTAAGCACAAGGTCTGATGAAGATTGTGTGATGATCTGAAAGGAGAAGTTAGTAAATTAACGTTTGGCTCAAAATATATACATGGTGAACAAATTAATTTATTAAATAAGGGGAACCACGGTTGTGTAGGCCAGTATGGAACAACTAATACACCTTCTGCTTTATCTGATATTATTTTTCGCAAAACTTTCAATATTAAAATAAATGAAGGAAAGGCATAAAAAAATATGTTTTTCCAGGACACAGAAAAAGCATCAACAGCTAGTGCATCGGGATCTCTTTTCCAAGTAATATATTTTTTACATTTTGCATTACACCGACTTGCAAATAAATCAATATCAAAATCACCAAAATTTATCGCAATTTTTTGAAATGCATAGTCTGCCAATTCCCATTCTGTGTCCTGAAACTTTTTAAGAGACAAAGAATCTGCTTCTGTATTATCCTTCGTATTAATATATGATGCAAAAATATACAATTTATGCGTCTCACACCATTCCCAAATATCTTTGCTTATTTGACAGAGATGAGGATATTGCACACTTCTCATTCTGTATAAACAGAACACGAAATGGCGGTTGTATTATCAATACGTAAAAGAATTTCTTTGCCAAATAAATTTTTTGTGAACACTTTTAATGTGAAAAAAGCTGCTTTTAATTCTAACTCATTAATGTGTAGACAAGTTTCCTCGAAATTCCAAAATCCATGGACTTTTTTACTACCACAATAACCACCCCATCCAGTGAGAGAAGCATCAGAAAAAATCTCTAAGTCATAATTGTTAAATCTAAATAGACAGTAAGAATTATCTATATTAGCTAACCACCAATTTATATCTGGTTTTAAACTATCAGGTACATTAATTATTTGATCATAAGAAGAATTTTTAAGTAGACACATATATTTATGGTACTCAAACTGCTTTGTATGTAACCAGGAATATTCTACTGCAGGGCAAACAGATATTAACAAACCTATAAATCTCGCAAAATCACGTAATTTACATTTCTTTAATCTGACAAATGTCAATAAGATTTCTTTTACTTTATATTTTTTATCATCGGGTAGTTGTAGAAACATATTTTTTGAATCGTAAACAAAACCTAAAAATTTACATTGTTGTTTAGGTATTAAGGAACTTTTAACAGTGTTAATGATGAAACCTAATGATATTAACAATTTTTTAATGTTATGAACATTATTCTGACACTCTTGAAAACTTTCTCCAAAACATAAAAGATCATCGAGATAAATTACTGACAAAATATTATATTTACTACGAATATATTCTATGACAGGTTTTAGAAGCTTTGTGAATACATATGGTGCAGTGCATAAACCGAATGGTAAACAGGTGAATTCGTAAAGACAGCCGTTATACATAAAACGTAAAAACTTCCTGTGATATTTATTTATATTAATTAAAAAATAAGCGTCTTTCAAATCTAACGCCATATAACAGTTTTTAGTTATCAACTTTGATGCAGTGCGATAATCTTCCATCTTGAAATGATCTTTTTTAATATATTTATTTAACCTTTTTAAGTTTAAAATTAACCTTTTTTCGCCATTAGGCTTAGGAACTAGAAATATTCGAGACAAAAATTCAAAATTTTCATGACTACATTTATATATAGCTCCAATTTTTAATAATTTTGCAATTGGTTTTTCATAATCATATGATTCAATTATAGAATCAGAATATATTAAAGGACAATTTACTTGCATTGGTAAAGAAATAAAGGGAATTCTATATCCATCAATCCAAGATAAAACTGTGGGATCACTAGTGATCTTATACCAATTAGATATAAATAACTTTAATCGGCCTGCGTACGGTACCTCATTTATTTGCGAGCCGACCTGCGTATCGGCAGAGGTGGTTGGTGTGAAGAGGGCGGCGGTGGTGGAGGCGGCCGCTGCATCCAGTGAGTCTGCCGTTGCGAACTGCTGTTCTGGTGCCGTGGTGGCAGGACTGCATACGGCCTCCCTGCATGTTGCCTGCCTGTTGTCTTTTGATGCAGGGGCTTGTAGTTTAAATTATTCTTGCTGTTAAAAGATTTATTATTAGAAAAGTTAGCCCTAGAAAATGGTGCTTGTGTCACCTTTAGTGCTTCAGCAGAGCGTTGTACAGTTTTTGCTGTCTTAAGTTTTTCTGACATGTTATCTCCGAAAAGAAACTTGTCAGCTTCAGAGTTCGCCAATGTATCTTTTAAGCTAGTATTGATGGAAGCAATGACAAACTTTCGCCTTGTTTTTGTTTCGTCATGATGCATATCACATAAAATTTTACAAACATCACTTTAACTTAACTTTAACTTTTTAAAACTTTTTGTTTTAACCCTTGCTCACAATTTGTAGAAATAATAATTTCAATGGATTGACCTAGCGCAGAAAGAGCATTGGCGAATCGTTTTCGTCTATTCATTAAAGAAGTGTCTCTTTTTATAAATTGTTCAAGTAAAGCAACTTTTACTTCAGGATTTAAAACAGGCGGCACGAGTAACTCGCAGTTACTAGGAACTAAATATTCCTTGGCCAATAGATCTTTTTGTTCCTTATTTAATCCTTTCTTTAATACCTCAATCCATCTGGCAGGTATGCCTTATGGATAGGTTTTCCTAGCGTGGTGTCTGATTCAGGTGCATTCCCAAGTATTTCTAAAATACCCTCATCTAGCTTATCGTCAACAGTTTTTATTGGTTCTGTAGCTGGGTCTGCAGGGAAAAGCTGAGAACCATCTTCATGCTCAGAATTGTGTGTCTCCACTGTATGGGGCAAACAGGGTGCATCACATGGTGTGAGCACACCTGTCATCTTGTCTGCTTGTAGAAACTGGTCTTCGCATGGACCTGTGAATATTTATCACATATCACTAAAAACGATCTCAGGATCGTCGAATGTGGCAAGCATGATGGTAAAAACGCATCAGCTGCCTTATATGACGGTAAAAACGCATCAAATTAAGCGTGACGGTAAAAACGCATCACTTGTGTTTATACATTTGAATTTGTAGTATATCAAATTTTAACGGTAAAAAATTAAATAGTGTAAAGTCAAAGTGAACAAAAAATAAAATTATGCAATAAAAATTGGAATATATTAATTTAGCAAAATTTTTATTTACATTTACCGTCAGTTTTTGAGAAAAAAAGTACTTACTCTGAATATCTTCGTCTGATGAAATTATTCTTCGACGATTCTGCAGTTTACTTTCCAATTTTCTTATCTTTTTTCGAATAGATTCTTCACTTTTGTCACGTTTTCTTTTCTTCCCCATTTTGATTGAGTCGAGTTTTGACGTGCGTAGGCTTCAGCACGAAAAAACATAATGACAAGCCACACGAAATATTGCAAAGAGGAAGTATGGATAGGTGGGGATTAGGAAGTAGGATATTTGAAATAAAGTGTTGCTACTTAAAAAAAAAAAACTATAAAATTCCGTGCTAGGCTGATAGTTAGAAATACATCTACAATATGTGAATCCAAATCGCAAAGAATGAAGCTGCGAAACATAATAATACAAAGGCTACTGTTAGTTATAAAATTTGACAAAAGGTGGCGCGGCGCTACTTGTGTGTACCTATGTTATTATAAATAGAAAATCCACCTAGGGATGCACCCGAGAGAAATGAGGGTAAGTCGCTAGTATTTGTATAGATTGAGAATTTTGAGGATAATAGACGTGTAGAATAAAACAAAACGATTTTTAAACTAAATATTTATTGTATTACACTGACTCGTTAAAATTGTAAAGCTTTCTCTTTTTTCTGTAATCGATTAAAAAATAATGACTGACTGAATGACTGAATAATGATTGGGTAAAAGAATTATTTTAAACGTTTTATATACATTTATTCTATTTTAACATTTAATATATTCGTAAAAAACAATTCCATAAAACATTCTAATACAATTATTTTCTGTACCCCAAGTAATAAGAGTACATTTCGGCTAAATTTGTTTTTTATGCCTTGTACGTTTATTTATAAAAAAATATTTCTCGACGCGTCGCGACGTTGTAAAGTCCTCCTATTTGAGATATATACAATTACTAGCAGAACCCGCGGCTTCGCTCGCGCTAAGACTACAAAAAACTCTAAATAGGTGGTTTCATATAAACTTTTATACCCTATTTTACCCCCTTATAACATGAATTTCGAAAAATGCTAAAACACGTATTTATTTAGTTTTATTGAAAGGAATTAATACCAAGTTTCAAGTTCTTCTGATCATTAATATTTTTTTGAATTGTATTATAACGTATTTAACCGTGGGAATTAGATAATCTCCCGCGGTAAAAAGTAGCCTATGTCACTCTTCAGCCCTCCGACTATCTCCACACAAAAAATCACGCCAATCCGTCACTCCCTTTCGACGTGAAAGAAGGACAAACAAACAAACAAACAAACAAACAAACAAACAAACAAACAAACAAACAAACAAACAAACTATACGGGTAGTATCTCTACAAACCAACCTCCATATAAAAATCGGGTAGCCTGATAACATAGTCTAGATTTAATTTAAATTTAATAAAGCCTTAAACTTTGTTTTAATTTAATACTCATATTGTATTGTTGTACTTTTTTCCTTAATAAAAATGACTAACCTGAGCATTACTTTTTTTTACAAAAATCAATTAATCATTTGCACTGCCTAAATATATTTTTAATAGGTGTTTTCTGAAATTTATAAGTATTTTACTCATGACGCAAGTTTTAAGTAATGTAGATTTCCAGTTAAATAGTAGGTAGTCCCCAGACTAATATTTTAGCCAAATTTTTAGTTACATTACCTTCGGGTAAAATTTTTAGTACCATCGACTCACTCACTTCGCTTGAGTTAGTCCCTAGATATGTTTAAGCAGTTAGTATGGTCACTATGTATTAGACTGATACAAAAAATCGACTATTATTATTTTTTTGAAGTCCCTTCTAATCTAGTATTTTAATAAATTTAGGGAAGTGCGAAAAAATGCCTGTAAAAACTAGAATTCTTAATATTAATATTTAGAAGTCGCGCATCGCATATTTCTGTCTTCCATAGAAATAAAAAGGGAATATATTTGTTTAATTTCAAAATTTTATATTTCAAAACTCAAATTATTAACGATATTAAATGAACAAAACATATTCTTGTAGGAAATTAAGCGCTGTACAAAGAACGTCGTTTATCATTTTTCTACAAACCTACTTGTTCAAAAGTTATTCAAACTGAAAGTTTAAAAAAAGTGTAATTATCACACTTTTTCCAATTTTAGGTAAAATGATAAAAAATCTCTATTTAATATTATAAAATCTTCCTTGTAAATTCTACAAATTGTGTTTTCCTGTCAGAAAAAAAACAGTAAAAACATTCTCAATTTATTAAGTTTCTTTTCGTAGTATTCGATTACTATAATATGATTTTCTCGAAGCAGACATGTCACTATCCTTGAATTAGTCTAACAACAATTAAAATATAAAGGGAATTTGGAATATACGTATGTATTTGTCCTACATTATATATTTATGTATGTGTATTTTTGAGCATGTATATATGTAATATTAATTGTAACGTCCTGTTTACGGTTTCATTAAATTAATCCTTTCACCGCAGGTTACAAGAAGGTCACAAGAATAATTAAAGCAATACGATCGAAAATATTAATAATAGTAGTAAATTAATTTTAAATAAAACTATCTTTTCGGATTTTTCGCGGATTTATTTTAATTTTTGGTTCCTGATATTCAGAATTCTTAGTACGAATAGTAGTAAGTTCATTTATAAAAAATATGTGGTTTATAATTCAGCCCTTTCAGCCAGGTGGGTGGATATCAATGAAAATTTATTTTGGTAAGGTGTAGGTTTAACTAGATTCGTTTGGGTGTGTTTAAAGTCATAGTTTCCTAAATTACGTAATATAGATATTACATGTCCTAGGATAATCGACAAAAAGAAAAATTTACCCCTTTTTTTGGTTTCCAATGAGTGATTTTTAGTTGCAGGAGTTTCTATATGCAAAAAAAATAATCTTAACCTACCGAGCTGCGCCGAGCTCCTTATTCTACTTATTTATTAGTCTATTCGCCCTTCCTTATAATATGTATATTTTATAACGGACCAATACTCGTAATAATTTTTTTATTCATCCTATTAAATGACGAATAGAGACTCCGATTATTTTTACATTAAAAATAAAATCATTGGTATAATCTATTGGAAGACTATTTATTAAAAATGATTTTAATTCAAAAATATTTATTTCAAATCTTTGGAGCTGTAACGTTTTATGTATCTAGTTATTATTATTAAATTTCGAATTCGAAACTGAACACAAATAAAGTGCCCTATGACATCACTTATTTATAATACAATCATTCTCATTCGTTGAAGGTTATGTATAATTTAGTATATATTATTAACTAGCGACTCACCCTTCCCCCAACGTGCGTTCTCCTTGTCGTAGTGGGGGGCCCAGTAGTGCCCGGCAATACAGCCGGGCGCGAAGCCAAGAAACGCACAGCGAGGTGGCCCGGTTCGGTGGGCGGTGTACCATGCGGGTTGCTCCTCGTACTTTTCTGATAGCAGAGTGGACCTTGGAGCCACACCGTGGTTGTTGTGGTCTGCTTCGGCAGACCTGCCGTCGGGGCGCCGTAGTTGAATGCGTAAGCGATCCTGCGACACCCCATTAAGACGGGGGAAGGTTTTGTTGGGTTTTAGTGGGTAGTACTGGCTTCGTCGGTGAGTCCCACACTTCGTGCGTAAATACATTTCCCAACGATAAAAAAAACCGACTCACCCTCGCTTCGCTCGGGTTCGTCCCTACTTATCTACGATTTAACGTTTAGTATCGATTTCTCAGAGATGAGATATTTTCCCGCAGTAAAAAGTATCCTATATGTTGACTCGGATAACCATCTATCATCATACCAAATTTCATTAAAATCCCTCCAGTGGTTTTTCCGTGATGCGGTAACAGACAGACAGATAGACAGACTGACAAAAAATCTAAAATTTATATATAGATTCGGCCTCTGTATCTAGAATAATATCTATTTCAATAAGATCTTCGAAAAAATATTTAATGTACAGATTCGGCTTAGTTAGAATTTTATTATATGTATAGATTACTCCTTTTAGTGTAGCTTAGCCATCTTCTAATTCGAATTCAATACATTAGAAAACATATTATAACTGAGTAAATCCGTGTCAATCATTTGAGTTCTTGTGATTGGAAAATATTTTTATATAGGTAGATAATTTTTATTTGATAAGTTTGATTTTTTTAATATGGATATTTCTCATGTTTATTAACACCTCCAGGTAAATTTCTAAGAAATTAATTAAAATTCTAAAAAATCTACTTTTAACTGACACGAAGGCGTGTCTGCGGTAGTGGAAGGATTAAATAAAAGACAGCCTAAGAACACAAGGTTAATTAATCTTCTTCGGGATCTGTAATAGTGAAATCAGAAATTTTTGGTAATTTTAAACTTAACAATTATAACCAAAAAAAAATAATCAAAAAAAAGAAATATTGGTTTAATCCAAAAAACTTTTACAAAAATGTATAAATCCAAAACATGTATTAAGTTCCACATTTTCAACCGACTTCAAAAAGGAGGAGGTTCTCAATTCGACTGTATTTTTTTTTATGTTTGTTACCTCAGAACTCCGTCATTTATTAACCGATTTGGACAATTTTTTGTTGTTTGAAAGTGTATACTTTCAAATTGATCCCATTTAAATTTCAAAAAACAATACCACCCCTAAGGGTGGATAAATAGCTAATGATGAATTTGACCTACTTCTAATTGTCATGTTAACTTTATATTTGCAAGTGTTTCTATTTCGTTTGATAGTACAGTGGTTCGGTATTGTTGACCTAATCTGATGGTAAGGCCAGAAGGTGGATAGGTGGAACTCTTCAACGGCTAATAGTAGATACTTTGAGTTTAGGCTTATTTTGTTTGATTTGACAAGCCTAACACGTTGGAATTCTTACTTTGCTACTACTGTCTACACTAAAAAGGGAAAAATAAAAACTTTTTAACAAAAAAATAAAAACCGACTTCAAACAAAAGCACTAAAAAGTAAAAAATAACTGATTGGTAGTTTTCATTTACTATACATACCTAATCAAATATTTCCGAAGTCGGTGTGCTTTGGCTAAGTAATTAAAGCCTACCTATTAAATACATACCTAATCAAATATTTTCGAAATCGGTGCCAGCCCATACAAAGCAAAGCACACCGACTTCGTAAATATTTGATTAGGTATGTATAGTAAATGAAAACTACCAATCACTTATTTTTTACTTTTTAGTGCTTTTGTTTGAAGTCGGTTTTTATTTTTTATGCATTACATACGCACTTCACATTTTCTACACAATTTATTATATTACGTAGAATAAGTAATTGTAATTCTTTGAAAATAATAATTAATTACAATTCACAATAAACATTAATTGAATATGATTTTTTCATTGTTACATATTGTTTCCATTTATTAGGGCTCTGTTGTTCGTCATTAATTCTACTTTTTATATATTATTATGATATAATTTACTGTTGTTTTTAACCTTCATGTGGTGTTCAATATTACTGATGTTACCGTGCTTTGGGTCAAAGACCAAGTAATGGTAATCACTAAAAATTAAGTCAAAAGTAATGACAATCTTTAAACGCATTTACTATACACACATATTTTTAATTTATGAAGAATTCTTATTTATTTATATATCAACTAGCATTGCCAGCGGCTCCGGACGCGTTCAGATGACCGAAAACCAAATTCTTAAGTTTTACATATTAGTATACCCTTACATTGCAGTTTTTGTATTTTTTATCAGAAATGAGATATTTTCTCGCAGTAAAAAGTATCCTATATGTTGACCCGGATAACCAGCTCACACCATCTCTCTCTCTCACCATACCAAATTTCATCAAAATCCTTCCAGTAGTTTTCTTGTCATGCGGTAACAGACAGACAGACAAAAATTCTAAAAACTATATAATATTCGGCCTCTGTATCGAAAATTATGTTTATTTCTATAACATTTTCCAAAAAATATTTAATGTACGGATTCGGCTCAGTTACAATTTTATTATATGTATAGATAATAATTTGAATATCTCAAATACTAGAAGGGCTTTGCAGCATTGCGTCGATAAATATTTTTTCTATACTATAATAAAACAGTAGAGGTCGAATGTCTGTACACAGCAAAAAAATGCTAATAACCGAGTCAGGGGGATGTAAGAAGACAAATAGAACAAATCCAGATTTTTTTCAAATTTTTTATTTCTCTGTCCGTCTGTTTGTCTGTTTGAACGGGCTAATCTCCGAATTTGTTGGACCGATTTAAATGAAATTTTGTATGGTGGTACCTTATATCCCCGGGCAACATCTTAAATACTTTTTATCTCGGAAAATTAAAGGGTTCCCGTGGGACAGTCAAACAACTATAGTAACTTATACAGCTTAGTACACAAACACTTTACAATAATATACGAGTAGGTCATACATCAGAATGACAAATAAGTTACTTTTTAATAATATTTTAACCGACTCCAAAAAAATAGAAAGTCTTACAATTTTAACGAGTCAGTGCAACAAAATGAATATTTATAAATCTCTGTTTTAATTTATACGCCCGTCTATTATCCACAAAATTCTAATCTATACTAGTACTAACGACTTACCCTCATTTCTCTCGGAAATATCTCTAGGTGCCTTTTCTATTTACAATAATATAAACGTAACTGCCTCGGTGGTGTAGTGGCTAGCATGTACGGCTGCACACTCGGAGGTCCTGGGATCGAGTCCCGGGTCGGGCCAAGTTTAGTTATTGAGTCTTTCTGTATAGTAAGCCTCAGTAAAAGCCCGGAGTTGGGAAGTTGGCGGTGTATCACCCCCGTGTCTCGGAGAGCACGTAAAGCCGTTGGTCCTGCGCCTTAACTCTCACCGGTCGTGTCGAGTAATCGTCCCACCGGAGTATGAGAGTGACAGGAATAGAGAGTGCACTTGTGTCTGCGCGTACACTTGTGCAGTATAATATCTCCTGCGCAGTTGGCTAGTCTCAATGAGATTGGTCGCCGTGGCCGGAATCGGTCAGGAGAACATCATTTTTTCATCACATAGATATCATTAAAAATCAAAATGGCGGATCTAAGGGGCCATATTTGTGACTTGAAAAAATATTTTTTGTCTGAAACAATCACGTGTGTGTCAAAATATAGGTTCTTAGGAAGTGATTACAAAAATATATATAACTCGATACATGAAAAGTAATTTAGGACAAGAAATTCGATTAGTATTATAAATGTAGAAGTTTGTGAGGATGTATGGATGTCTGGATTTATAGATATATGGATGCTTGTTACACTTTCACGCAAAAGCTACTGAATGGATTTTAATGAAACCTTACAATAATAAAGCTCATACATCAGAATAACACAAAGGCTACATTTTATAACGGAAACATGTACGGTTCCCGTAGCATAGATTTGTTTTTCTAGAGGCGAACCCGAGCGAAGCGAGGGTGTGCCGCTAGTTATTAAAAAGCTGTAATAAAAAAATAATTTATATTAATAAAAAAAACCGATTGCGAAAAGATGAAAACAAGTTGACGAAGGGACATAGTATTATGCGTTCGGAGACATACATACAAATGTACATGTTTTATATTAGCTGCGTATGTGTATGTTTCGGACTGCATAATACTATGTTCTTTCGTCAATTTGTTCTCATCTTTTCAGATCGCTTTTTACGCAGTGGGTTTTTTAAATTATTATATATTTTTATTTATTTATTTATTAAGATTCACCAGTGGTAATTACATTATTACAGTAAAAAAATATGCTATGTTACAAAGTTCTTATTGCTAAATGCATTACCTTTTAAGGTGAATACCGCATTCAAAAATAGGCGTAAAAAAGTTTTATACAAAAACAACAACTCTATGACCTTAAGAAATTAAATAAAACAAGTAAATTAAACCAATAAACAAATCTACCACATAAATCGAGATATACTTAACAAACCAAGAATATTTATTATTTATTAAGAATATATTTTTTTACATCTTTTGCGAAACTTTGGCAGCGAGTCTCTGAATAGGTCCAAGCATTTATAATCGTTCATAATTTTACATAATCGCGATACGGGTGAATTGTTCCCCAAAATAGTTCTACGAGAAGGCTTTTCGAATAAGTTCACGGGTTTATGTGGGCATCTAGGGACTCTAAAATTAAACAAAGACACAAGAAACGGGTTTATGACATAAACGCTATTAATACTTTTGTATAAGAAATGTAGATCCCGTATGTCCCTTCGGTCTTCCAGAGTTTGCATATTAAAATATGTAAGTTTCTCGGTATATGTTGCGAGTGATCTAGATTTTCCAACGGAGAAAGCTAAGTGGTAAAGAAAACGCTTCTGAATTCTTTCAATTCTGAGACAAAGGCATGCATAGTGGGGTCTCCAGACGATACTGATGTATTCCAAAATACTGACGACCAGGCTTTTGTATAGGATTATTTTTGTACGACAGTTCCTAAAAACTTTACTATTGCGAATTACAAATCCCAGCATTTTAGAGGCTCTGCTAACAATAGAGTCTATGTGCGGTATAAATGTAAGTTTACTGTCAAATATAACACCCAAATCCTTGATAGTATCCACTGTACTAAGAGGAATGTTATCTAAATAGTATTTAGTTGTAATATTAGTTTAGCATTTTGTAAACGTTATATGAAAGCTTTTATTTTTATTCAGTATCATACCATTAAGTTCGCACCATCTATACAAGCTATTCAAGTCTGCTTGTAAGGCGCTAACATCATCGGGACTATCAATGATCTTGAGAAGTTTTAGGTCATCAGCAAACATAAATGGTGTGCAATATTTCAGGCAGTTTGGAAGGTCGTTGATGAATATATTAAATAGGAGGGGACCCAAATGCGAACCTTGGGGTACTCCTGATGTTATTTCGAATTTTTAGATTTAAATCCATCAGCTACAATGTAAAAATATCTATCAGTAAGGTATGAATTCAACAAACTTAAAATTGAACCAGCAATCCCATATACGGATAGCTTCAAGAGTAAAATGGAAATTGGTACTAAATCAAATGCTTTACTTAAATCAGTGTAGATAACATCTACTCTTTTCCTTTTGTCAACCGCGTATATTAATAATTCTGAAAAATTAACCAAGTTCGTGCAGGTTGCCCTACCGGTTATAAAACCGTGCGGGTAAATACTAAACATGTGTTTTAAGTGGCCATAAAGTCGTAAATAAATTAAGGCCTCAAATACTTTACCAAACAAAGAAAGTATGAAAATTGGTCTGTAATTCATTACACTTTTTTTCACCACTTTTGAATACTGGTACTAGCTTGGCAATTTTCTACTTTTTAGGAAATGTACCCGTCTTTAATGAGTTATTAAATATTTATTGGGGGGGAGCAAGTGTCTCAGCACAGTTGATTAGGTACACAGGTGATATTTGATCAGGTCCAGCACCCTTGTAGCGGTCGAGACGTTTCAGTTTCTGAATCATCTCATCATGATCGAACTGTAAAGACGATAGGCAGTGACAACTGGATTTAATATTATTTAGGCTATTCAGAATTTCATTACTATCGTATTGATTCTGATTACTCTGAACGTAAATGGATGAAAAGTGTGATGCATGAATAGATTACAAATGCCTTGACCATCAAATACACAAGTATTATCTTTTGTCATTTCAGCAGGATATGCATTTGTAGAATTTTGTTTCTTACGTTTTGTAAATGTCCAAAAAAAATTTGAGTTTGAAGTGATTAACTCTTCAGTAAATTTAATGTAAGCGTTATAACATTGTGTCGATAGTCTTTCACATCTTTTCTCTAATAATGATAACATTATGGCATCCATCGGATTTTTGTATTTTTTATACCTTAATCGAACTATTTCTTTTTTCTTTTACTCTTTTGATCAGAGTTTTCCTAAACCAAGGAGAATATTTTTGACTATTTTGAATTGTGATTTTTGGAATTTAAAGATCCATTAATGGTCATATAAAACATCTACCATCTAATCAGTGCTACCACAAGCTGAAAGCTTATCGTTCCAATTTAAATTACTCAGGTATTCATTAATTGCCTTGAAATTAGCAAGATAGTTATATTTAACCATAGATTTCTTTGTGCATAACTTTTTTTCCACTTGTTTAGTGTAAGCAATATTTATAAGAAGAGGTGGATGAAGTGGATCAATTTTGCTTAGTTCTGCAATTGAATTATCCACACAAATCTTTGGCCTCTCACTATAAAACAAAACAAGATCTAATATTTTATTTTGATTATTTTTGATTCTATTGTATTGGTAAAAATTGTTAACATGACAAAAGTCAATTAAGGTTTTAGATAAAGCAGATGTGTGATATTCACTAGAAACGTTGTCAGCCAAGTCCCAATCTACACAACCTAAATTAAAATCGCCGACAATAAGTGAACAAACCTTATAAGTCTCAGAGAGATGATTAAAATTATTTAGGAAATCGTCTAGAACTATTTTACTAACTGGTGGAGGAATATAAACAGCACATATATTTTTTCACTTTTGTTTAATTCTAAAATAACCCACAAATCTTCACACCTACTTTCCCAGTTTTTCATTCGCTTAGAATTTAATTTATTGGAAACGGCGACTAATACTCCCCCACCACCTTTTTTATTGAATTATACTTATCCCTGTCTCTCCTATAAACATTGTAATTATTATAAAACATTTCCAAGCTATAAATGCCTGTACATAGCCAAGTTTCAATAAAAATCATAGACACCTGTTTTAATTTCAGGTGTAAACGTGTTTTAGAACCTCAGGAAATAGACATCATTGACGTGATATGTTGAGATGATAAAGCAATTTTTGACAATATTCAGAAATCTTTTGTTGGAATTGCTGCTATGCAAATTGGTCTGACTGATGTTTTGGACGAACTAGGTATTAATCCTGATAAGATTATTGGTATGTATTGTATTATTTTTGTATATAATGATTAAAAATTATTTAATATGTTGATATAGTAATAAAAAAATAACAAAAAAATAAAAACCGACTTCAAAAAAAAAACACTAAAAAGTAAAAAATAACTGATTGGTAGTTTTCATTTACTATACATACCTAATCAAATATTTTTGAAGTCGGTGTGCTTTGGCTAAGTAATTAAAGCCTACCTATTAAATACATACCTAATCAAATATTTTCGAAATCGGTGCCAGCCCATACAAAGCAAATTGTTTGAAAAAAATTGCAAAAAATTGTTTGAAGTCGGTTTTTATTTTTTTGTTAAAAAGTTTTTATTTTTCCCTTTTTAGTGTAGACAGTAGTAGCAAAGTAAGGATTCTAACGTGTTAGGCTTGTCAAATCAAACAAAATAAGCCCAAACTCAAAATATCTACTATTAGCCGTTGAAGAGTTCCACCTATCCACCTTCTGGCCTTGCCATCAGATCAGGTCAACAACACCGAACCACTGTACTATCAACGGAAATAGAAATACTTGCAAAGTTTCAAGTCAATATGACAATTAGAAGTAGGTTAAATTCATCATTAGTTATTTTTCCACCCTTAGGAGTGGTATTTTTTTTTGAAATTTAAATGGGACCAATCTGGAAGTATTCCCTTTCAAACGAAATATTGTCCAAATCGGTTAATAAATGACGAAGTTCTGAGGTAACAAACATAAAAAGAAACAGTCGAATTGAGAACCTCCTCCTTTTTGAAGTCGGTTGAAAAAGGTACCTTTTTTACTCTTTACAATTTTGTTGAAAATAATAAAAATGATAATAATTCTTTAACTATTTGTAAGTTACGTTAAGTAAAGTATATTTGAAAATCAAATGAACTTACCTGTAACTGAAGATCGATTACAATTATGTGAACAGCTTCATTCAACGCGATTTGTTAGTTAACATAGTGTAATATCGTCTTCACGCTTCAGCCTTGTTGGATGTTTAACGATAAGAGGATTTTTTTAGTGGCAACTCCTATACGTAACTGTCACCTTTCCCGCCGCCAACAACCTACGTTGGACTACTGGTAATGATCATCTCGCCTCATTTTGTTTCAATAAACTATTTCATATTTTTAAACAGGGTAAATAATATATTAGATAGGTTTTTGCCCGCAGCTACACTCGCGTGGTTTAATTAGCTTAGTTTTTATTTTTACAGAATTTTTATGTTGTCATATCGAATTTTTAATATTATGTCTAGAATGAAAATTCTAGATTCACTTATCTTAGTCTACTCTAAATTTACTTAAATTAGGTTAAAAAAACCAACCACAAATATACCACACTTATGGATGTTCTGTCTAGTTCTGGTTTTTTTTTTTTAATGTCGGGAAATGCATTTACGCCTACCACCTGATCCCCCAGGTGGTGATGTAGGCCCACCGGCTGGAAGAGCCGGTACTACCCACTAAAACCCAACATTCCCCTCCCCTCCGCCTTAATGGGACGCCGCAAGATCGCTTGCGCATAACTACTACGGCGCCCCGGCGGCAGGTCTGCCAACGGCTGACCACCACACCGATGGGGCTGCTCCACAGTCAACTCTGCTACACCAGAGAGGTACCCGGAGCAGCCCCATTAAACCAAACCTCCGCCCACCGAAGTGAGCCACCTCCAATCGGCTGTAGAGGACAGGGAGAGCGGCAACGAAACACCGATACTCCTCTTCCCCTGCAGCCCCACCGCGTCCGCCATCCAACAGTGGCGGCCCCGTCTAGGCCGCGGAAGGTAGGGAGAACGGCGCACCGAAATACCGGCACTCCTCTCCCGCCGCGGCCTACCCTCCCGCCGGATGCGGGCCTGCGACCACAGTACCGCAACCGGCACCCATCATCCGGTTGTGGGACCAAGCGGTCCCACCACCGGTGGCCGCAACGTCTTCGGCTCGAGGCCTAGACGAGCGGCCCCACCCAAGCCATTTGGTCCGTGCCGGATTTCTCCGGTACCACCCGCCGCCCTAAGCGGGTGGCATTCCCCTATCTGCCACCTGGGGACGCGCCCGGTAGAAATGGGCTTCTCCCCCGAGATGAGAAGCTATCCTCACTTAAGTCTACGTCTGCTACTTTTAACGACTGGCCCTGAGATATATTAATGGTCATTGCAAAGCAAGCTTTAAGAAGGATTTACGATAGATTAAATTCAAAGGCGTAGTTAGAAGTTATCAATGGTATTCGAGGTATGAATTCTGATTCCCCTCGAGCACATCCAGCAAACACAGTGACCACTATGATGATTAATGAATTACTCACAGTTTAATCCCATTACATAGCTTAGGTGACTCTTTCATTACAGTTGTACCAACCTTCAGAAGGAGGATATAAATAACAGGGTAATCTCTAGCTGCATTCTGTCTCTCTCGCTGAGAAGGTATACATAATTTTCCTTTGAATTCGGAATAATTTCCGTTCTCTTCTTTATATTCCACACAATAAGTGTGCACTTACGGAGAACTTGAAAAATGTTGCTGTGTTTAAATATATTCAACAACTCCAACTTCTCAGCCCAGTTTTACCCACTTAGGGGCTGATTTTCAAAATTTCTAAAATACAGTTCATTTAATTACGTTGAAGAGCATTAATACCAAGTTCATTTCAATGAAAAGTTAATAAAAAAACACAAGAAACAGATTTTATTGAAAAAAAGTTGTATATACTTATGTACGTACGCACGTAAGAAGTTAAGCTCCTTTGTTGTTAAGAGCATTTAAATAAAGCTTATTTTTTTGATGTTTTACCTTTTTTTATTGTTTCTTACTTTTTTTCGTATTCTTCTCGGCAAACCTTTTCATTTGATATCTTTATCATGGCGATGCAAAATAAACAGTCCGCCATATTAAATTTTATAATGACGTCACTTTGCTTATTGTGTTTCGCTCATCCAGCCCTTTCATTTGATACCCATATCATACGGGTCACTATGGAAATAATAAATCGCCATTTTGTAACGTCCGTCCGTATTAGATTAAAAATGGTGGTATTTAGTAAGTTGTGCAGTCACGAGAATCAAACATGTTTGCCAAATTTCAGCTCAATCGGACAATTGGAAGTAGGTCAAATTTAACTTGTAATTTTTGATTACAGACACACACTTGTAATAATTTTTATATTTATCGATGTAAAACACGTGTTGTGTTTATAGAAATATCGGAATATATATCTTGAACTAGCATTGCCCGCGGCTCCGCCCCCATTCAGATGATCAGAAACCAAATTCTTAGGTTTTACATATTAGTATACTCTTACATTGCAGTTTTGCATTTTTTCTCAGAAATGAGAGATTTTCACGCGGTAAAATGTCCTATATGATGACCCGGGTAACCAGCTATCACCATACTAAATTTCATCAAAATCCCTCCAGTAGTTTTTCTGTGATGCGGTAACACACAGATAGATATTTTTTTAAAACTATAGATTCGGTCTGTATCGATAATGATGTTCATTTCAATAAGATTTTTCAAAAAATATTTAATGTACAGATTCGACTTAGTTACAACTTTATTATATGTATAGATATACATACATCTCACTATACTAAATTAGTGTATGGGACGCGGCCCCTGGAGAAGTGAGTAGTAGTTTTGGTAGGGGAGGTGATAGGGAGTTCAAATATATAAAAATTATTTTGAGGAAACGAAGGAGTCAAAAGTTATTGAGACTTAAAGTTAGAACATTTTCATACATTTCTACACCTAAATAAGTCATTACAAAAATAAACATATTTTTTCGTGTAAAATCCATATTTTCATAACAATTAAAGTTTTATTGCTTTAATATTTTGATAATTTCACTAAAAACAATAACCTAAACACAATAATCTTATATTTTGACAAAAATGTGAATTTCTGTTTTATGTACCGTTTTCAGGACATAACAGATTACTGCTTAATAATTATTTAAGAGTTATGCATATTAAAAGTGAAAATTGTCGTCAGATTACTAAGATTCTAAAATAGAAATATGTTATTTTAAATTCATACATACATTTAGTCATTTTTATTTGATTTATCTAAAATTTTGAGTTATATAATCTATTTACATTTAGCAAAAAATTTTAAACCATTACTTGATTTTATTATCTGTGAATACTTTTCAGTATTTTTGGAGGGTAGTCACAAAATATCACGAAGTTTCATAGTGTCTGTGAATATGATCTATACTCATTAAAGGCGTTTAAGTTTTATTTTTTCTCTTTTTCATAGTTATTTTTCTCATATTGTTTTCCAGTAGTAATTAGTTTTTGTTAATTTTCGTATACGTTCGTTTCAAGTCTTTTGTTTTAATAGTATTACTATAGTTTTAAATTTAACTGCCTCGGTGGTGTAGTGGCTAGCATGTACGGCTGCACACCCTAAGGTCCTGGGTTCGAGTCCCGGGTCGGGCCAAGTTTAGTTATTGAGTCTTTTTGTATAGTAAGCCTCAGTGACAGCCCGGAGTTGGGAAGTTGGCGGTGTTTCACCCCCGTGCTTCGAAGAGCACGTAAAGCCGTCGGTCCTGCGCCTTAACTCTCACTGGTCGTGTCGAGAAGTCGTCCCACTAGAGTATGAGAGTGACAGGAATAGAGAGTGCACCTGTGTCTGCGCGTACACTTGTGCACTATAATATGGATGGATGAATAAGGAGATATTATAGTGCACAAGTGTACGCGCAGACACAGGTGCACTGGTTAGCCGACTGGCTAATCTCAATGAGATTGGCCGCCGTGGCCGGAATCGGTCAGGAGAACATCATCATCAGTGTTTTAAGTGTACTCATGCAGTTTATAAACATAAGAGACTATTTTTTATCTAAGTGTATTATTTATTTTCGATTAAGTGGCAATCCGACTTGGATAACGTAGGTTAAGAAGGCTACGCTTCGCTCCCGCCTTAGCCTTCTTGTTAGGTCTTTTTTTATGTCAACACCAGAACCCCTACTATCATTAGTGCTTTATGTTAATTTAAAATCCGGTGATAGATCTGACTCATTATTTGAAGATCATTTTTTGCATTTGGAAGCGACATTTTTACATTTCCAAGTATCAAAATGGCAGGAATGTCATAATAATGTATGGAAATGTTGTAACTTTAAGTCTCAATAACTTTTGACCTTTATTGACTTAGATCTTAACAAAGAACAGTATGGGAAACTTCGACTTTGTTTGGTGGACAAAAACTGCTCAATGTTTCCTTCTTATCCAACTTTAGTCGAAGCCAAGAAGATGTGTTGCCCACCAGATTCGAGCATAACCATTACTAACATAAGTGCAAAAGTCAATCTGCAGGACTTGTTGGATCATACTGTGGCACGTATATTAATAATTGATTCAGTTTACGAAAACAGTTTAAGAAAGTTGAAACTATTCTGTAAATGGGGTTGTGATGAGTCAGCAGGACAGAGTGAATACAAGCAAGTTTTGCCCGAAGAAAGCGATGTAATATCAGATGCAAACCTTTTTATTGCTTCACTTGTACCCATTAGACTCATAGATGAGACAACTAATACTGTTGTTTGGATGAATGAAACTTGCTCATCTGTAAGATATTGCAGACCTGTATTGTTAGAATTTGCCAAAGAAACTCCTGAAAAAACCGCGTTTGTTGTGGCTGTTATCAACAATCAAAAACAAAATCTGTCTCCCTCCCTGATAAATAAGAATGGTGAGGTAAACGAAATTACTCATGACTTATTTTTAACCATGATTGATGGTAAAGTGGCACAAGTTTTAACTAAGACTCGTTCGAGCGCTTCTTGTACAGTTTGTGGTGCTACTCCTCAGCAAATGAATAACTTAGAGGCAGTTAGTACACGAGATGTGAACGAATTTTTCAGAATTAATCTTGCTCTGCAGACATTACAGGTGTAGACGTAGAATTTATAAAACGGATGTACATAATACTACAAACTATGTCATCTGGAGTGGCTATTAATTCAAAAAAGTTCGGTGAATACGCATATAGTACTGCCCAACTGTACGTAAATATTTATAATTGGTATTATATGCCTTCGTCCGTGCATAAAATACTTATTCATAGAGAAAAAAATCTTTGAGTACTATGCTATTTTACCTATCGAACAATTGTCCGAAGACGCGCATGTTTCCCGAAATAACGATTACAAAAAGTTTAGACTTCATTATTCTAGAAAGTGTTCAAGAGTGGCTACCAATGAAGACGTGTTCCATACCTTATTGTACACTTCTGATCCATCATATATCATGTATATATCAAGTTTGAGAAACACCTCAGAAACAATATCGAAAGAACTTTTAGATGAAGCCAAGGCCCTTCTTGCTATCAACGAAAATCTGTAGGAGCTTCCTGAATTTTGCACATATTTTTTTTCTCGTTTGTTACCATTATTCTATTTTATGTAAATTACAAAAAAAAGACAAATTTTGTTAATTTTTCAATATGAATAAATGAATATAATGTTATACGGCAGATGGCTGCTTTACCGCAGAGGAAATGATTTTAGCAGCAAGCTGCCGCGGTCAAGTGTCTTTAGAGACGCCTCTTATACATGGAGCTGTGCGCGTATAGGGGGGTTTTACTGGGATTTTTAAATGAAAAAAATAACTTTGATGACCGAACAGCACGCAGTCTTACGATTTATTGAGAAAGAAAAATTTAAAATCACCGTCTGTGCTATAATGACAATATATAACGACGCCTGATAGAAAAAAAGAGCATTACGTTGGTTATGTTACTTAATTAACTTAAAATAGCTTAATGGTGCTTCAACATGCCCCCGGCCGTTGAAAGCCTGCCTTTCAACAGGAATCTTCCAGTAAGGGACAAATTCTTGAACAGGCTCTTCGTATGACTCCATTGGCAGTCTTAATATCTGCAACCCTGCTGATATTATCCGTGCCGGGATGAAGAGCAACAATTCTTCCCATCCTCCACTTTAATGGCGGCAGGTTGTCTTCTTTGACAACAACAAGTGAGTTGAGTTTCAATGAGTCTTTGGACGTGTACCATTTCACACGTGGCTGCAGCTCGGATACATACTCTTTGCTCCACCTGATCCAAAAATGCTGTCTCATTTGCTCAATTCGCTGAAAATGACTCAGGCGACTGCTAGAAGGTTCTCGCAGATCCTCGACTGGAAGTGAAGTAAGTGGCCGTCCAATCAAAAAATGTCCAGCAGTCAACGGAAGCACGTCGTCAGGGTCCGTAGATAAGGGCGTAAGTGGCCGCGAATTTAAAATACTTTCAATTTGAATTAGTACGGAGTTAAGCTCCTCGTACGTGAGATTACAATTTCCCAACACTCTAATTAAATGGTATTTGACCGACTTAACACCTACCTCCCAAAGTCCACCGAAATGTGGAGCATAGGCAGGAATAAAATGGAACTTAATTCCATGTTGGGCAACGTCTTCAGCTAAGGAGTCACAGTTAAGTTTTAAAAAATTAGAAATTTCATTGTAGGCTCCTACAAACGACGAACCATTGTCGGAAAAAAGATTAAGCGGTTTTCCCCTTCGAGACATAAACCTGCGTAATGCCTGTAAATAATTACTGCTAGTCAAGTCACCCACCAATTCCAAATGAATGGCCTTCGTAGTAAAGCACACGAATATAACTATATATACCTTTACTATTTTACATCCGCGACCTTGACGACTAGCTGACGAAATGGGTCCTGCTTAGTCGAACCCAACGTTTTGAAAAGTAAAGTCAGCTGGTGAAAGCCTGCTCATTGGCAAATTACCCATTTGGGGAACAACTGTCTGTCCTTTCAAACGTTGACATCGAACGCACTGACGGTAGCAAGCCCTAGCTAAATTACGACCGCCTAGCGGCCAATAGGTTTGCCTAATGGTACTTAATAATAGTTGAGGTCCAGCGTGCATTAACTTGATATGCTCATGTCTGAATAAAAGTTTGACAAAATGATGAGTGGACTGTAATAATATAGGGTGTTTTTTCTCGAATGAATAGTCAGAATTATGTAATCTTCCCCCTATACGGATTATTTTGTTATCATCGAGAAAAACATTAAATTTTAATAATTGATTTTTATATGGTAGTTTTTGTTTATTTATTAATAAATTATATTCGGGAAAAGATTCCTTTTGCGACTGAATTATAATTATGTTTAAAGAGTTTAAATTCTTCAGCAGTAAAGTTAGACGTAAATGTAGAACGGGTTTTGCATGTTTTAATAAAGCGTAACACATAACAAATACTACGTTGTAACCGCGTAAGATTTGAAAAACGTTCAAAATTAATTAATCCTTTATCTAAATTATGATTAGCGTCACTCGCTACAAGGCAAATATTTGACTTAATTTCAGGTAGGTTCACTGAATCCGTAGGCATGCATGGCAGTCTACTAATATCCTATCGTAAAAAGGATGGACCAAACCACCATAAATCCAATGCTTGCATGGCGGAAGGTTCTACTCCACGAGATATCAAATCCGCGGGATTATCGTCTGTAGGGACATGCCTTCAATTGTTAGATGGTTGATTGGTTTCTTCTAATATTTCGGAAACACGATTCCGAACAAAAGTATTTAATTTAATTGGTAACATTTTTAACCAGCCCAAAACAATCATAGAATTAGTCCAGAAAACAATATTAGATGCTGGAAATTGAAGGAACTAACTACTTTAATTTTGTAGTAATACTACTTTTACGCAAGACATCATGATGCGGAATGAAATATGACGTTTGGTTTGCATTAATATGACACTCGGACATGTGACCTTAAGAAATATACTCAGACATAAAATCCTTGTACATTTTGTCGAGTGGAGGTTGCTTTAAATTTCTGCGCTCTAATGACAGAAAACAGCGTTTTGCACGATGAAATGAATCACCAAGACGACTTGAAGGTTCCTTAAGCGGGATTCTAACATTAAAACAGCCGTCTGGCAAACGCGTAGTGTTATTAATAAAGTGTTCTTCGCATGTCTTCTCTTTAAATGAATAAGTTGATAACTGATGACAAATTTCTTCAAGCTGTCTAAAACGCGTAAGTTGGTTTTGTATGTCATCTAACTCAAGAGAACTAGAAGAACGGTTACTTTTAAAGTTTGTAAAGTTACATTGTATTGGTGAGAAATGAGATGACAACATATTATAGCCGCCGTTAACTGGGCCACAAACTAGCCAACCAAGTCTAGTTTATTGTAATGTTGGTTTCCTATCACCTAATATAATTTTATCAGAGCCTAACAAGCTCCAAAATACGTCAGCTCCAATTATAATATCAATGGAAGCTGGCGAGTGAAAGTACGGATCGGCTAACTGTATATTCGAAGGAATATCTATATGTACCTGTCTAGCGGGAACGTTATCGGTAATAGTAGGCAAGACAAAACATATTAAATCATCAACATAAGGTTCGTGTAACGATTCGACGTGAACTCGGCACATTTTTCTTACAGGAGATAGTGAATTATTAATTCCTTGAATAGACTTTTTTATCTTTAAATATGGTAAATTTAATTTTTTAAATAATCGTTCTGTCATTAGACAAGACGAACTACCGGAATCAAGAAGGGCGCGTGCGATGTGTTCTTTATTATTTACATCCTAACATTTAATTAACGCAGTCGACAGAAGGACGTCGCTCGAGGAGCTTGTATGCGAGTGCGCCGAGATGTTAGCCGATAGTGCAACATGCGCGTTGTCTCCGTTGTCAGTAGCGATGGAAGATGACTTGACCTTGGCCTTGCCGATTGTACATTCACCTGATTTGTTTACAACGGGATGGCTTTTATAATCATTATTGTGAATAAGCGTGTGGTGTTTGCGCTTGCAAATTTTACAACCTGGTTTTTTGCAAGAATTTAGATAGTGACCATGACGAAAACAATTAAAACAAATCTTGTAATTTTGCAATAATAAAATTCTATCGCTAACACTCAGTGCTAAGAACTGTGGACATGAATTTAAGTTATGATCGCCTCTACGCTTTGGACAACAGTGTGCTAATGAAAAAAATATTTTTTCTGTGGAAACCATTACTGGAAGAGGGGCGTGATAGTTCAACTGTTTCTAGTAGGTCAGCACGGTTACGCAGAAAACCCATGAACTGTTGAAATGAAATTGATTTAATGTTATCAAAGCGCCCTTTAAACTCCTCCCACTCTCTAAATGTTTTAAAATCTAATTTTTTACTAATGATATATATTAGAAGAGTATCCCAACTGTGAACAGGCTCGCCTAATGAACTTAATGCTCTAATATTTTTGTTTACATTGTCGATTGTGTGTTTCAATGCAATTGAGGATTCTTTCGTAATCGATTCGATATCAAACAACGCCGTGACGTGATTATTAATTAATAAGCGTTTGTTATCGAAACGTTCACAAAGAAGTTCCCATGCAACTGTGTAGTTTCGGGCGGAGAACTCAATTGCTTTAATTACTATGGCAGCCGAACCTTCCAATGATGATCGCAAATAATGAAATTTGTTAATTTCGTCCATATCGTCATTATCATGAATAAGACTAGTAAAGGTATCGCGAAATTCAAGCCAGTTAACGTAAGATCCTGAGAATTTTGGTAATGAAATGGTAGGTAACTTGACTAGTTGATGCTTTGAACTACTGTGGCTAGATTTTACATCATCCTTTTCTAATTTAGAATAATTATTTAACATAATTTTTGCCTGAGCGACTAAGTTGTAATACTGAGATTCTACAGTAGTTCTTTCAATAGATTCAACATCAAGATTTTCACATAAACATTCTAATTGTAATTGAATTTCGTTAAATTCGTCATATAAATTTTCTAACTTACCGATACGTAACTGTAACTCCATTGCCTGACAAGGGATTAACTCGAAACCTATTAAAAGACCTAAATAGGTTGCAAATGAAATAATTCTTCCCTTATAACTGCCACGTTTCTTTTTTAAATCTTTTATGTCGGTCATTTTGGAAGGCAGGTGTCGTCAACCTGGAATTTTACAACAGAACGCTAAATAATGTAACAAATATCTTTATAACAATATTCTTATGACAATGAGCATTAATCACTAAATAAATATAATTTAATTTAACTTTTGAAAGCACTGCGCTTATAATTTTGCTGTTGTATGACAGACTTAAGACTAGTATATTTAAGTGACTTATTTTACAATTCTATCTACAATGATAACTACTTACAATGATAATAATTTTAAGGTTTAACATTAAATATTGTATTAAATCTGAATAGTTAACTAATGTAATATTAATATTACTGTAATGTCATAATGAAGTACTGATTAACTATATTATACAATAATGATTATGAAATCAACCTAATGCAATGTAAATAACTCCCCCCCAATGTGCGTTCACCTTGTCGTGGTGGGGGGGCTCAGTAGTGCCCGGCAACCCAACCGGGCGCGAAGCCAAGAAACGCACAGGGAGGTGGCCCACTTCGGTGGGCGGTGGGAGGTGGCCCTCTTCGAAGGGCGGTGTACCATGCGGGTTGCTCCTGGTACTTCTCTGATAGCAGAGTGGACCTTGGAGCAACCCCGTGGTTGTTGTGGTCTGCTTCGGCAGACCTGCCGTCGGGGCGTCGTAGTTGAATGCGTAAGCGATCCTGCGACGCCCCATTAAGACGGGGGAAGGCTTTGTTGGGTTTTAGTGGGTAGTACTGGCTTTGCCGGTGAGTCCCACACCTCGTGCGTGAATGCATTTCCCAACGTTAAAAAAAAATGTAAATAACTAATTAATACGTTTTAAATTGTAGTAGTTTTAAATAAAATAAGAATAACTTGTAAATATTACATTAAAACATATTTTACTAACCTTATACAGTCTTCATATTGGTCATTAAGTTTTTACCTAGAATATTACCGAGTGTTGGGTGAAATAAATTTTATTTAACGCTTAAAAACAATTTGTTTTATTAAATTAAATCACTCTAAAGTCCAAGCCACTTTTCTTCATCCAAAACGTGTAGGTTGAATCACTTCTTTTGGACACGTTGCTCAGTTTTATAATTTTATAAAATTCCAGATAATATTCTTTAAATCCCTATATTTCCAAAGAAAATTATAATAATCCGGCTCGAAGGACCATGTGCGCGTAAAGGGGGGTTTTACTGGGATTTTTAAATGAAAAAATTAACTTTGATGACCGAACAGCACGCAGTCTTTCGATTTATTGAGAAAGAAAAATTTAAAATCACCGTCTGTGCTATAATGACAGTATATAACGACGCCTGATAGAAAAAAAGAGCATTATGTTGGTTATGTTACTTAATTAACTTAAAATAGCTTAATGGTGCTTCAACAGGAGCCATGGCCGCGGTTGGCCTCGGATATCAACAGGTTTGAAATTCCTCTAATATATATCTATCTTTAGTCCACAAATATTGTTTTCTTTCAAGTGGCATCTTTACCGAAATTTTATAGGAACATTATTTTGAATGAAGGATAAATAAAGCCCTTTTCATTTTTTATAGATCGTCAAACTGTGACCAGCCCCAGACAAAGAGATCAGAGAAATTAAAAAACATGCTAATTTCAATAGGGAAGATGGCTGGGTACTACCATCGTCATGGGATCCTGTTATAAATATAATAAAATCTAATAATAAATCTAAATATAACAGACAGGTAGATGTAGTAAGTTCTTACTGTGTAGATCAAAATGATAGCATTTCTGATTAATAATATTTTTTTCACTTTTTCGCTTTTGTTGCTTAATAATTTGTTTTTTAAATAATAGCAAATTTAAATTAAAAATTATTATTTTTAATTCATCTTAACTTTTTCAAATTACACATAGATGAATTGTGGCTTAAATAATTAATATATTATGATTTTTTCTTTTTGGTTATAAATATAATAATGGCAACACTAAAAATGTATATTAAAAATGAATAATTGTAATAATTATAATAATAACAGCTCAAATTAAATAAATAATATTCTATATTCAATTATAAAGCTAATTTAAATTATATAAAAATATTTAAAGTTAAAAGTTAAAATATTGTAAGGTACTTTAGTGCCATTTTTCAATTTTTTGAATTAATTTTGTTAATTGTGGGTAGGCTGTCTGTAACAACTATATAATACCTTAGAGACGTCTAACACCTCAGTCTCTCCCGTGACCATGATTGCTGTAAAGCATTCGAAACGTCGGGAAACAAAAATGCAAATAAATCCGCGACAAAATCCGAAAAGATAGTTTTATTTAATTTTTTTTATGGGACTAAGGGGGCAAACGGGCAGGAGGCTCACCTGATGGAAAGTGATCATCGCCGCCCATGGACATCTGCAACACCGCAGGGCTTGCAGATGCGTTGCCGGCCTTTAAGGAAAGAATACGCTCTCTTCTTGAAGGTAGCCAAGTCGTAGCGGTTCGGAAAGACCGCCGGCGATAGCTGGTTCCACAGAGTGGTTGTGTGGGGCAGAAAATGTCTTAAAAATCGCACTGTTGTGGAACGCTGGACATCGAGGTGGTGTGGATGGAATTTAATATTTTGGCGCGATGTCCGATGATGAAATTCAGCAGCCGGGATCAGTCCGAACAATTCCTCGGAACACTCCCCGTGATAAATGCGGTAGAAGATGCAGAGTGATCCAACATCTCTACGCAGAGCTAACGGATCAAGCCGATCGGAGAGAGCTTGATCGTCGATAACTCGAGCCGCCCTACGTTGAATGCGGTCAAATGTATGTCAAATATTCGCGTAAATCTAAGAAAGTATTATTAGTTAAGGTGTTTTCGCCAGAGAAGTACCGTGTTCAAATATTGCTTATCATTCTCATTATATTGCTAAAGCAGGTATGTTTATGATTATAGAGCTAAACATACCAAAAAGTTAAGATTTTTTGAAATTAGTTAATTGAACATATGAAATTATTAAGTAATATAAAATATGCGATATAATAATAATTGTGAAAATAATCTAAATTTATAACATGGGTGTTTATCCATTTAAGCTTAAGTAATTAATCAAATCAAGCTGTTTTAGAAATCTAAGCAAATAAGTAAGCAAATTAAGATAATTTAAAATAACAGGTCCTAGTCTTCTTGAAATGTTGAGAAAAGTGATCAAATCCCCAAAACCTCGTAGTAAACGTTGGGTGTCTTCTTCAGTACCTATGAATAGATGGGATGAGCCATTAGCCAAGTATTCTTCAGCTGAATACCATACGAATAATTTACTTGTAAGTTTTTTTGTTAAATATTTTATACATATAAACCTAAAAATTAAACATATAGAAAATGTTCATAGCATTTTAAGATTTCTAAATAAATTACTTTATAAGTTTTATAAATATACATACGTCTGTAATGACATATTTGTTTTTTTTTGTTCTTATAGCTATGTATTATTTAATACTATTTTTGGTTCTATATTGCCTGGTACTAATTTATAATATCGATCCCAAAATTTTTAATTATTTTAAATTATATAGCATTAGAGACTCACCATCGCTTCACTCGAGCTCGTCCTTAGGTTGTTTCCCCATACAAACTTTCATCCCCATTTTCATCCCTGTAAGCGACGCATTATAAAAAGTATTATATTTGTATATTTTATTTTGTTATGTTTTTTAGTAAGTATAAAAATGTTATTAAAGTTATGGTAAACGGTTTGTAATGAGTGTGAACGATATGAATGCGAAGGGGACGCGGGCGCAGGGGGTGAACCGATTACGTTAGTTTTCGCGAGAGCGCGCCACTTTTACTTTGTACTCATCACGAGCCGCGAGCCGACTAGATCTAAAATTCGACTTTTCTTTTACCTGCGTTATAAAGTGGTCTTCGAGCCGAATTATACTGTTATATCTATGTTCACCACACCTCCATCATCTACAATGGTCAACACGCGAAGTACAGTGCGTAAAGAACGCGAAATGTCGAAACATATGGAAGCGTCGACCAGCCAACCATCAACTTACCAGCCAAACGTGCAGACAGCTGAAGAGTCTGAAAATAATACGTTGATTAAGAAGGAAAATATAAGAAGAAACCTAGATAATAAAGCATTGTTACCTGAAAAGTGTAAAAAAGTAGATGACACGCCCGTTGAATCACCCACATCAAAAAAAAGTGAATCTAAAAAATCTACATCTTCTTCTATAAAGGCTCGAAAAGCTAAGCTGGAATTATTAGCTGCAGAAGCTAAGGCTAAAATACTGATGGAATTAATTGACAAGAGGTTGGCAACCGACTTAGCAGATTTAGAAGATGAGCAAAGTGAACCTCGAGATAATTACTCACATAGTACGGTGAACAGGTGGTTAGAACGCAGTCAGCAATAAATGGAAAAGGTGCAGCCAGTCAACGAGCATGGTAATGATTTAGGCGAGCTGCATCACCCAGGGTCAGTTCACCCTGGAACTTCACATGGAACAGTCCAGATGCTGGCTAGTGCACTAAGGGATCTCGCCGCCTCCTCCAACAATACTACTTCTAACGCTAAATTACTGAGCCGCTTAAGCACGCCTCGAGACTTACCTGCTTTCTCCGGCGACCCCATGGAATGGCTGCAGTTTAAACAAGCATATGAAGAGTCAACGGAAGTGTGTAATTTCAGCTCTAAAGAAAACCTGTGGAGAATACGTAAGTGTCTTCGTGGACCCGCCAGGGATGCTGTCGCAGCCCTCTTAATCAGTGCCACGGAACCTGAGAAAATAATGGCTACATTAGAGCTACGATTCGGTAACCCCGACGGCATTGTGATTAAGATTATGCAAGATATTAAAAAACTGTACCCAATTTCACAAGATTATCAGAAGGATATTGTTTCATTCTCAGTAAAAGTACAGAACTTCATAGAAGCCATTAGATCCGTCAAACGCGATGAATATCTACAAGGAATGAATATAGTGTCGCTCATTTTGTCTAAATTACCTACAGTCCTACTCTCAAAATGGTCAGACTATAGTTTCCCGCTTATCACCGAGGGCAAGAAGTCACGATTGGATATTTTAGCAGATTTCTTACAAGAAGAAGCGGTGAAAATCTCGACGACATCTAATATTCATCTCATCGGCAATAACTTCAACCGCGTACATAATACGGTGCTAGTGACAACAGACAATCATGACTTTAAGTGTTTATACTGCCGTGTTTCTAAACATAAGCTAACAGAGTGCAAGCGCTTTAAAAAATCACTACGAAAAGATCGGTGGCGTCACGTTAAACGACACGGCATCTGTTATAAGTGTTTACTATCGCGTCACGATCGAGATACATGTCCGGCCGCGCCGTGTGATATCGAGAACTGTGGACAGTCGCATCATCGGTTATTACATTATCCTATAACAAAAGATATTCGTTCCCCGGGTAATATAAACATTACGGAAATAACAGAAAGTGCAACAGTGACGAACATTAATTTATCTAACTGTAAAGTGTTTTTGAAAACCGTGCCTATCAATATTCATGGGCCAAACGGTGTAATTAGTGCTACCGCTTTGCTAGACGACGGGTCGACCGTATCGTTAATAGATTATGAACTTGTAAAAAAACTCGGACTAAATGGACATAAACAAATTATGCGTGTGAGTGGTGCATGGAACAATAACTCATTAGAATGTGTTTGTGAGATAGTAGACTTAAGCGTATCAAACAAAGACGGAACTATGTTTCCTATTCGCGTGAGAAGTGTAAAAGACTTAAACCTACCTGTACATGATTCAACGTCGATTGATCTTACTAACTATGTACATTCTATACCTGACATAAAAAATTGTTTAAATAATGAACTCTGTAAACCTAAAATATTAATTGGTCAAGATAATTATGATTTATTGTTACCGCTTCAAATAATAAAATTAAAAAATAGTAAATTATATGTTACACGTACTGAGTTAGGCTTATGCATTCATGGATGTTTACGCGAACTATCCCCGCTCCACCAGACCCCGCCCATTAAGCGAGTACATCATTCAGCGTTATTCATTACTAACGATTCAGATAGAGAATATGAAAATAAGTTACGAAATTTAGAAGAACAAATACGAATATCATTTACAATCGAATCAATGGGCATCAGCATGAGACCCAGGAAAAATCCAGAAGATCTTCAAGCTATACAATATTTAGAAAAAACATCTGTACTTAAAAATGGAAGATGGCATGTCGGTTTACCCTGGAAAGATCATAACTGTAAACTACCAAACTCGTACCCTAACGCCGCACTAAGATTAAAAGGAGTACAGAAGAGACTGAAGACAGATAAAGCTTATGCTAGAAGATACACTGAAAGAATAAACCACTTACTTGAGAACGACTATGCTAAAAAACTTACCTGTCAAGAAGATACCTCGAAAACCTGGTACCTTCCGCACTTTGGAGTCGATAACCCTAATAAAAAGAAATTACGTCTAGTTTTCGACGCCGCTGCAAGGACCTGTGGAGTTTTGTTAAATGACTACCTCCTGAAGGGTCCGGACCTACTTATGGCATTATTTGGCATCATGTTGAGATTTCGAGAGAATAAAATAGGCATAACCGGAGATATACGAGATATGTATTTAAGAATAAAAATTTTACCTAAAGATCAAGATGCTTTAAGATTTCTTTGGAGGGACAACCAAGAACAAAATGGCCCTATTGATATATACACTATGACGTCTTTAATTTTTAGTGCTAATTGCTCGCCCTTTATTGCTCAATTTATAAAAAATAAAAATGCAAAGCAGTATGAGTCATTATACCCGGCCGCCGTGGACGCTATTCATAAGCAACACTATATGGATGACTATATAGATAGTATAGAAAATGAAGCTACGGCTATTAAAACTATACAAGATATTATATATATACATAAAAATGGTGGCTTCGAGATAAGAAACATAACGAGTAACAACGAAGCGGTATTAAACTGCATTCCACAAGAGACCTTAGGAACGACTGCAGTAAGGTTCAAAATTGAACAGCCAAATGAGGGCGAACGTACACTTGGATTGATTTGGTATCCGAAAGAAGATCTGTTGTCTTTTGACGTTTCTTTTAAGAAGATTCCTGTAGATATAATAACAGGCGACACGCGACCTAGCAAGAGACAGATGCTTAAAGTTTTAATGTCAATTTTCGATATATTTGGATTTCTTTCGCCTTTTACAATCAAAGGAAAAATTATGTTACAAGACGTATGGAGATTACAATTAGATTGGGATGAAAAAATACCTGATACTATTTATGAAAAATGGATTGAATGGCTACAATTATTAAAAGAAATTAATCAGCTGCGTATCCCAAGGCATTATGTAACGGCCGCAAGAGTAAACGAGACGGAACTACGCTGCACTTCCGATGCGATTACGCATACGTCACCCGAGCGGCCGCCGTTGCCAGTGTCTTGTATTAGTGAATCTCTCGCGTGCGCGTCTAACGGGCAGATAACTTCATGTTATACAAACCTACAGCTACATATATTTTGTGACGCTTCGACTAAAGCAATGTGCGCCGTAGCTTACTGGCGTTGGACAGTGAATAATCGCTATTATGTTACGTTCGTCGCGAGTAAATGCAAAGTTGCTCCGCTTAAATATCAGTCAATACCTCGCATGGAATTACAAGCTGCGTTGCTTGCTGTGAGATTAGCAGATACTTTATGTAAAGAACTTAAACATAAACCTTACGAAAGATATTTTTGGTGTGACTCAAGTGTTGTACTTCATTGGATTCGAAACAATATGCGCAATTATACAGCGTTTGTCGCTCATCGCTTAGGAGAAATAGATGAATTGTCAAAACCAAACGAGTGGCGTTACATACCTACGAAACTTAATAGTGCGGATATCGCCACCAAGGAGACTTGTGATTTATCTGTGTTAAAGAATGAGTGGTTTTATGGTCCGGCGTTTCTTCGTGATCGAGATACTGAATGGCCAGTAGACACACAGCTACCGGAGACGCCCCATCTGGATCTCGAATATACTATGACCATGCAAACATACAATAAATCCTTACCAGCTGTTCCTGATCCTGAAAGGTTTTCATCTTGGTTACATCTATTGAATTCAACCTGTAAAGTACTTACCTTTATTAATAAATGCAAGAAACTGGATACTAGCGTTGATGGATACACAAGGGCGGCTGCTGAGCGATGGCTAATAAAATACTCTCAGCTACAGTCCTTCCCTGGGGATATAGCCAACCTGGAAAATAAAAAAGAAATAGATAAAAAAAGTAGATTACTTACCTTATCTCCTTTTCTGAATGAGCACGGAATCCTATGCGTGGGAGGCCGTATAAATGCAGCTACCGAGGTTCCTCTGCATCTGAAACAACCTGTTATATTAGATGGACGTCATCACGTTGCCCGGCTTATTGCACGATATTACCACGTGAGAGCGGCGCACGGTCACAATGAAGCTGTTGTTAATGAACTGAAACAGAAATATTGGATATTAAAATTAAGACCGACAGTAAGAAGAGTGGCTTCACAGTGTATGTTTTGTAGAATAAGAAAAGCACAACCGTGCCCACCCAGAATGGGTGATTTACCTGCGGCCAGAATGGCATCCAGATGTCGCCCTTTCACACATTGTGGTATAGACCTATTTGGACCAATGGAAATTACTGTAATAAGACGCAGAGAGAAAAGATATGGTGTATTATTTACATGCCTTACCGTAAGAGCTATTCATATAGAACTAGTACCTTCGTTGACCACGGACTCCTTGATCATGGCCCTCAGACGCATGGCTGCTCGTCGAGGCTGGCCTCAATTTATTTACTCAGATAACGGTACGAATTTAAGAGGTGCCGATAACGAGCTGAAAAAGGCAACGCTCGACTTGGATGAACATATATTAAAAGCTGAGGCCGTCAACTATGGAACTACATGGACCTTCATTCCTCCAGCTAGTCCTCACTGGGGTGGAGCTTGGGAGCGCCTCATTCGTTCTGTAAAAGACTCATTAAAAGTTGTCTTAAGAGAAAGGGCGCCGCGTGAAGAAACCTTAATAACGTTAATGACTGAGGTTGAGCAAATAGTTAACAGTCGACCCCTTACACATGTGACGGTTGAGCCCAATAGTAATGAAACAATAACCCCTAATCATTTTTTGTTAGGTTCATCATCCAATCTACCTATTGTAGGTGTCTTTGATGATTCCGACTTATATTTACGAAAACAGTGGAGACTAACACAGAGGTTAGCTGACATGTTTTGGAGGCGCTGGGTGAGAGAAGTGCTACCTACTATGCTGCCCAGGCAGAAGTGGAACCGCGACACAGAACCATTAAGAGTCGGGGACTTAGTATTAATCGCTGACCCCGAAAGCCCTAGAAATACCTGGCCCAAAGGCATCATACAAAGAGTAATCCCCGGAAAGGATGGCCGGGTACGAGTGGTTGAAGTAAAAACCAAAACCAGCTTGCTACAACGTTCGGCAGCACGCGTCGCTAAAGTACCTATGGATGTTGAGTGCTGATGTAGCACTGGGGTGGAGATATTGTAAGCGACGCATTATAAAAAGTATTATATTTGTATATTTTATTTTGTTATGTTTTTTAGTAAGTATAAAAATGTTATTAAAGTTATGGTAAACGGTTTGTAATGAGTGTGAACGATATGAATGCGAAGGGGACACGGGCGCAGGGGGTGAACCGATTACGTTAGTTTTCGCGAGAGCGCGCCACTTTTACTTTGTACTCATCACGAGCCGCGAGCCGACTAGATCTAAAATTCGACTTTTCTTTTACCTGCGTTATAATCCCCTTTAGAGATGGTTTCCAGGATAAAATCTATCCTATGTCCTTCTAGGGTCTCAAACTATCTTCTTACAAACTTTCATCTAAATCGATCGTAGTTTTGGAGCCTATTCGGTACAAACAAACAAGAAAAACTAAACCTTGCCTGTTTATAATATTAGTATAGATAAGTAGCAACTTACCCTCGCTTCCCTCGGATACGTCTAGATGTGGACATATAGCGTTACTATATTTCAAAAGATATTTTTAAGAGGAATAATTCCGTAATATATTGTTTTCATATATATTGGTTTACGGAGCACACACCAGTAAAACTCCCAGTCGGCATGATTTGAAATGACATTCATCGGAATGGCGAAGATGTGGGAGAAAGTCAGTCATATTTCATATCAATCAAGTCATATTTCAGCCAATTTATACACAACCTTAATAAGTTATACACTTAAATCTTCCTCGTGAATTACTTCGTTCTTTGGCGAAAACAGTATAAAAATCCATTCATACAGACAGACAGGCAGACGCGGCGGGGGACTTTATTTTATAATTATGTAGTGATATAAATTTTCAGTGAATTTCATCTTTTAATTTTATATTTACCCGCAGTGTATTAAGGCAAAGCTCAAGCCTGGAATAACAATTTTGTACATGGAGGTGCTGGGGCTCTTGGCCAGGCAGTTATATCGATTGCTTTGGCATATGGCTGCAAAGTTTTTACTACTGTGAGCGATATCAAGAAAAAGAGATTCCCAGAGCTCAAAGGTATGATTGGCCATTGATGCTCTTCAAAATAATTTTATGAAAATAGGAAAATTCTCTAAAAACAATCAATTATTCCTATTTCAGAAAGTTATATTGGAAATTCACGTGATGTAAGTTTCCGAGATATGGTGCTACACGCTACAAAGGGTGATGGTTGTAATTTAATCATAAGTTGTGTTAAATATGCCTTTAAAAATGTAAGTAATTCTCTAATATATATTAAGAGCACTAGTAGTTATAATATAAAGAAAGTTTTTCTAATAAAGATGTTTGGATAATATCTGTTTTTCATAACTATTGAATGAATTTGTTTGATGCTTGCAGGTATAATATTTTCACTAGGGTGAATTTGTAGCTTATAAAAAAAATATTTTGAAATAAAAAAATTGCTCAATATTTTGAGATGGCCACTGATTTTTAAAATAAATAATGAATTAAAATTTTTGGTTTGAATGATATTTTTTTCGCGCGATCATTTTTGAAAGCATTTAAGAATTAACGAATATAGTCATTTTCTACTTAATTTTCACTCTAGTACAAAAAAGTAACTAGACATTTTTTCAACTTCTCTTAAAATTGCAATAATTTCAATATTACAGTGAAAGTTGGATAGAAATGACTATATTCGTCAATTCTTAAATGCTTTCAAAAATGATCGCGCGAAAAAAATATCATTCAAACCAAAAATTATAATATACCAAATATAATAATAATAATATAATAATATACCAAAAATGTTTTCAAAGATGACCAGTCGAATTTTTTTATTAATTATTTTAAAAATCAGTGGGCCACCTCAAAATGTTGAGTAATAAAACTTTTTTATTTTGAAAATATTATTTTGTACCGGCTTATAAGCTACAAATTCTACCTCCAAGCTAAGAAAAAAAATTTTTTTTTCGCTCCACCCTATTTACCATAATAATTTTATACAATTTACCATAACACTTACTGTTTTTATTTATAGTTGTTTTGCAAATAATTGTGATTTATTAAATGAGCAAAATGATTGAAATTTTTAATACTTGTAAAAGCAGTGGCGACTACTTATCTTTTTTTAAAAAACCTCATTATATAAACATACTATGTAGTTTTAGCCCAGTCGTCGAAATTCGATCATAATTATCATTGAAAATTTGAGGAAAATATATATGAATAGAATTAACTTATCTATAGAGCAAAATAACCGTTTTATAAACTTTTTATTCATTCAATAGATAGTAAGCAAAAAGAACTGGTTAGCAAACAGAGGGAACAAAAAAATAAAAACCGACTTCAAAAAGCACTAAAAAGTAAAAAATAACTGATTGGTAGTTTTCATTTACTATAAATACCTAATCAAATATTTTCGAAGTCGGTGTGCTTTGCTTTGTATCGGCTGGCACCGACTTCATCTAAAACATACAGTCAAATTGAGAACCTCCTCCATTTTGAGGAAGTCGGTTGAAAAAGGCACTGAACTGTTTTCTCTTTACCTATTTACAATATGTAGAACATATTTTATAGCCACATTACTAGAGTATTTATATACTTTTTCGATTCATTTTTCAAAATAATTTCAGACCACGATTCAGTGTTGCAGACTATCTGGTACTGTAATTGATACAACCTTATTATTGACTAAAGAAAATTATGACCTCAGCATGAAATATTTGGCAAAAGGAATATCATACTCCACCATGAACTTATTGTCAATGTTGGGAGATGAAGAAGAGGACTTACAGGCACAAGTAAAGAAAATATTTTCTTGATATAAAATAATAATTCAAAATTGTTCATATTAACTTATAGTTAAAATAAATTCAAGAAAATTACTTTGTTACTGTAATTTACAATGATTTTCAGTTACACAGTTTGTAAGTTAGTGTATAATAGAGAAGTTGCATTAACTTTTTTGCCACAAATTTATATACAAATGAAAGAATAATACATTTAAAATATATTTAAATATTTTTTGTTATTAAATATTCCAATTTTTAGTAATTATTAATAAAAAAAATGTTAAATTTTTGAACGAAATAAAACGACTTGTGATTGGTATTTATATGTGATATTTTTTTATATTCGGGTCACCATGTACATGTGCACATGGTCATCACCATCATCAGAGCAATTTTTCTACGTCAATTAAATAATTTCAAAACGAATAAAACTTATAATATGCAATAACATTTTTTTTGATTTTGACAACGTAAACATGTGTTTTATCATTTCGCCATGCGGTGGCGTTACTAAAACGATATAATGACGTCGTCATTATATCGTTCGTATCGTCAAAAACGTCATTGGCGTTTGAATTTCCATTAAAAACACTTTTAATTGTAAAATTACATGAAAAATCAAGTTTAAAAAAAATCTTAACATTTTTCAGTAAGTTTTAAAAAAATATTAAAAACATGCATTTTAAGTAGCTAAGTTATAGACTGACTTCTTTGCACCAACCATCCATGCAATCTTACTAGTTTCTTTCTGATATATGTACCTTGCCTGGAAGAGATCACTTTAATTGACAAGATCGCTCTTACACCGAAATAAATTTTTGCATATTTTTGTTCTTTTTAAATTGTATTTTTTTTGGTGTAATAAAAGATTAAATAAATGATATAAGATGAAGTTGGCAATTTCATCTATTTTACGTCTATAACCTAACCTGAAGATGTGAATTTAGCAGAAAGCAGGCATCGAACATTGTCACTTAATACGTCAAATTAATTTTATAGAAGTTACAATTAATGCTCACCTAAGGTATTGCTCGTAGATACGTCAGGCCACTGTCTCGTGTGACATATTCCCCACATGATGTAACACGTGCATATAGTCTTCAAGCTGGAAGCCGTCATCGTGGACGTGTACTACTCGACTTACAAAAGGATCTATCTTATGCTCAGACAAAGTAAAATTATTTTTTATCATCAGTCATATTACTTAAAATTTAAAAGCGATAAAACTAATTATTTATTATTTTTTTTTAGAATAGCTTGTTCTACTTAACTACGACAGTTGGTAATATCAGAGAACGAATTGCTGGCATTAAAATTAGTCGACAGACTAGTGAACCGTGGGGCTAGAAAGATAATATTAGTTTCTTCGACTGGATCATCATATTGTCTGTCCCAAAAATTACGGTAACTGACATAATTATTTACAATAATAAATTATATAATTTATTATTTAATATTGCAATTATTTACGAAAACGAATTTTCTAGAACTTGGGCCAAACAAGGAGTACAAGTACAAGTAATTCCTGGAAATATATTTAATCCAAATAACATTATTAATTTACCAGCTGAAGATAACTCGTTAGCGGGCATTGAGGGAATATTTTACATAGTTTCTTCAAATGCAATAAGTGAAAATAGTAACGAAATGTTGGAGCAGATCAAACTAATATCGCAAAGATTGTTCGTCTCATTTTTGTCGAAACGAATTATTGTATTCGAAGAGATTGTGAAATAAAAGATGTCGTCCTTTGGATTACTGTATTTGATTAGCCACAAAATACTGAGTATGACGACAAGAACAATGGGAGTAAGAATAAGTAGTTTTAATGTAAAATCACTGCCTTATATAGCTAACGTTCTGTCACTTCACTATATTGTCTATTGAACTCACAGATTATACAAATCACTTCACATCGATGACCGTCTAATTAGTCACGGACCACACGATGTGGGCGGTTGTAAAGTTGCCACGCAATAAAGTGCCAGACGTGTCTTAACATACTCCCCCCGTTGAAGAATCTAATTCTTCAACTGTGTGTCTTAATCGTTGAGCAAGGGGCAGAGGCAAACCAGAGGGCGACGATAACAACCCGTAGTGGTCCGAACATCCGCAACGCGAGAAATCCCGTCTGGCCCCGGGTACAGCTTGGCCACTCGTCCAGTACTCCAACATAGCGGTGGCAGAGAGTCTTCACTTAGAAGCACCAAATCTCCAACCTTCAGTTTAGCCTTATTTGTTCTTCATTTGGTTCGTATTTGTAGTTCGCAGATGTACTCCTTTTGCCACCTCAGCCAGAAATGTTGTTTAATTTGCTCGAGGCGTGCGTAGCGTTTTAATTGTGGTTCCTTTTCATTCTCCAAGGTGCGAGCTGGCAGCGCATTCAGTGGTCTTCCAATTAAGAAGTGCCCTGGGGAGAGGAAAAGGAAATCGTCAGGGGATGTGGATAATGGACACAAGGGACGACTATTCAAAATAGCTTCCACTTGTGCAAACAAAGTTAAAATTTCTTCGAAAGTTAAATGAGAGTTCCCCATGACCCGTCTAATGTGATATTTTGCCGATTTTACACCGGCCTCCCATATGCCGCCGAAGTGAGGAGCGTAAGACGGAGTGAAGTTAAATTTAATGTTTTGTTGAGCTGTAAACTCAGTCAACACGATGTTTTGTATAGCGGTGAATTTACTAAGTTCCCTTGCCGCTCCTACAAAATTGCGTCCGTTATCGGAATAGATCTCCGTTGGCCTACCGCGGCGCGAAACAAACCTATGCAAAGTCATAATGAAGGCATCTTTAGAGAGGTCACTAACGGCCTCTAAGTAAGGCTCTCATTTAAAACGAAGGCAGATAAATAAACATAGATAGCATTTCATTAATCTGGCCCCGCGGCCTTTACGATTTACAATATAGAATGGTCCGGCCATATCAGTTCCAACGGACTTAAAAGGAAAGTCAGGAGTAATGCGTTGTGAAGGCAATTTACCAATTTTTGGCAATAAGGTATTACCCTGTACTCGTCGACAACGCACACAATTACGAACGGTAGAACGTGCTAATAGTCTACCCCTAATTGGCCATACTGTTTGTCTAATTGTAGCTAGCAGCAGTTGAGGACCGGCATGCATATTACGAATATGTTCATATCTAAACAATAATTTACACAAATGATGTGAGGAATGTAAAAGTATTGGATGAATTTTATCATAGGAAAAATTAGAAGTATCTAGACGTCCGCCAACTCGCAATAAATTATCCTCGTCAATATAAGGTGATAAATTTAAAATTTTAGATTTAGAACTTAATTGCTTATTATTATGTAAAATTTTGTATTCTACAGAAAAACTTTGTTGCTGAGTTATTAAACATAATGATTTAAAAGATTTATTTAGTTCATCGACAGTTAGTATACCAGAGAACCTATTCTTGAGATTTCTTAAATTGTTTATAAACCGAAGGACACATGCCATTGTTCTTTGTAATCTGTTGAAGTTAGAAAATCGTTCAAAATCAATTAATTCAATAGGTTCTGTGATCATTACCGTAGCTGTGAATTTCACATCAGGTAAATCAATGTTGTCACAAAACTTTAAAGCAGGCCACTCATTCTGATCTTTAGTCAAGAATGTTGGTCCGTGCCACCACAAAGTTGAATTTTGCAACTGAATTAAAGTAGTAGCTCGTGAAATTAAATCAGCAGGATTATGATCGGTAGGTACATAGCGCCAAGCAGATAATTTGGTATTTTCCTGAATTTTCCCTACTCTATTAGCCACAAAGGTTTTTAGTCTAGTTGAGTCACTACTGAGCCATCCCAGGACAACACTAGAATCAGACCAATAAGTGACAGAATAAGGAGTGAATCTAATAGAATTTATAACAGCTTTGCCTAAATGACTTGAAAGTAAGGCGGCGCATAATTCTAATCAAGGAACTGAAACAGGCTTTAAGGGGGCTACCTTTGATTTTGAGCACAGGAGCTTTACTGCAATGTGATTATTTGAAGAGGTAACCCTAGCATAGATACAAGCACCATAGCTAACCAAAGAAGCATCACTAAAACAATGAATATCAATAATTTGTGGTGACTCACTAAGGACGAATCTAGGAATTTGAAAATTAGAAATTAATAACAAATCCCTAGAAAAATCCCTCCAAGCGTTTTCAATGTCTATCGGTACTGGTTGATCCCAATCGGATTTAAGCTTCCATAATTTTTGTAACATAAGTTTTGGCTGCATGATGTATGGGCTCAACAAACCGAGTGAGTCAAAAATCTTGAATGCATCAGACATGATGCTTCTTTTTGTAATAGTATTTCTCAAAGGAGGAATATTAACTGGAAAATTTAACATGTCATTATTTGGATTCCAACCTAAGCCTAGAGTACTCGAAGCCTCACTTAACATAAAATTTTCTTGCAAATTTAAATTACAATTATCAAAAATAGAACATAGATTACTTTTGTATTTACGTAATTTAAAACAGCCTTTGTCTAATTCTTGTGCAACTGAAATTTGAATATAATTTAGTTCCTCGCTATCATTTGAACCTGTTATGAGGTCATCGACATAAAAATCCTTTTGTATAATATTTTTAATAAAACTATTGTCGCATTCCTCTCCTATCTGCCATAGACACCGTGTACTTAAATAGCTGGCACTTGCTGTTCCGTAAGTGACAGTGTTCAACTGCATTGTTTTAATTGGTAAAGATTCATCTTCTCTCCACAAAATCAGCTGTAAGTTTCTGTCATCTGGACTGACCTCTATTTGGCGATACATTTTTTCTATATCCCCGGTTAACAAATATTTATATGTTCTAGCTCGGATTAATATGGAGAAAAGAGAATCCTGGATGTTAGGTCCAACCATTAGCAAATCATTGATTGAAAAGCCAGAAGAAGAGGACGCGGAACCATCAAATACGACCCTGAGTTTAGTCGATTCGCTGGATGCCTTAAAGACAGCATGATGACACAGAAAATAAGAAGGATCTGGTAAAGCAACCGTAGATTCCGACAGATGGCCTAAGCCTTGGTATTCTCTAATGAATTGAATATATTGAGACTTTAATGAGGTATTTTTTCTGAAACGTTTTTCTAAATTTAATAGTCGCCTTTTTGCCAAGTTATGTGTTTCACACAAACAATCAAGAGAATCGCGTAATGGAAGTGTGCTATATTAAAGTTATATTTAATCTGTGCTCGGTGGCGCCAAGACTTTTGTCATGCGATGGTCGGGAACCAATCAGAAGGAAGATAGTAGGTTAGACTTAGGCGTGGCACTGGGGATTAAATAATATATTATAATAAGTAACAGTTAAAAGAAATTAACAGTGTAAAGAATTAAAGCCTTAAAAATTATTAATGGTGTTTTCATAAACCACACAGGAAGCTTGACACTAAACCTGCCGGAAGGAAGCCGTAAAGTGTGAGACCGGAAGTGGTTCTCACAGGCTAATTCTGTTTCGCTTAGAATTGTTTTTTGGGGAAACTCTTCTAGCTCCCAAAATTTTGCTAGTAAATTGTCGATTTTGTTTTCGTTTGGGAAGTTGTCATTAATGACTGAATTATGGCAAAGTACTTGTTTAGCTTGATAAGAAATAGGACCACCAATTAACCAACCACAACTGGAATATTGTAGCATAGGCTTGTTTGCACCTAAAGAAATACGGTCGTTTTTCATGAGTTGCCAGAAAAGATCGGCTCCTATTAGTATATCAATAGGAGCTGGCTGATTGAAATCGGGGTCTGCTAAATGCAAGTGCGATGGTATGTTTAATTGTTGTATATTTATAGGTGCCTTAGGCAGATTCCCAGTCAGCCTATGAAGCACAAGACAATTTAATTTTGTCTTAAAATTATTGTAAATGGATTTTAATTGGATCACACAGCTTTCCTTGATTTGGTTGTCTGAGTGACCGATACCAATGACGTTAACAGAAATTGGATTTGAATTGATTGCAAGTTTTTGTTGAAGAGATTTTGTAATGAAAGATGACTGACTGCCTGAGTCCAACAAGGCCCGTACTTTAAGAGGCTCATTAGTCGTTGGATTCAAAATGTATACTTGGGCAGTAGACAAAATAACTTGATTTGAATTTTTGTTTGAATAATTTGCTGAAGTCTCAGAGACATCACCAGAGGCATTGTTGACCTTTGGTGTATCAGCTGGATGCAATAAAGTATTGTGTTGTTTCTTACATATCTTGCATGGCCCTAATCGACATTCGACTAAAGAGTGACCCTGCCTTAGACAATTAATACATAATTTGTGCTTTGAAATATCGTTTAATTTATCCTTTCTGGACTTGGATTTGAATAATTGGCAATCATAAATCCTATGATTTTGATTGCAGACAATGCACCTACGCGAACTGCTATTGTCGTTTGGATTTGTAGTAATAAATGACTTTGAAATAGGTCGATCACGCTGATTATAATGATGATAACTAACAGGCTTTGAATTTTGAATTCTATTATTGTTATTATGAAAACTAGAACCTTGATCATTCTTATTGTGACGTGTACATTCAAGAACATAAGCCCGATCAATTAAAAATTTATTAAATTCGGTTAAACTAGGAATTTCACCTAAACTATTGCGTTGCTCTTCCCATTTAACAAGTGTTTGCGTATCGAGTTTAGATGAAACCAAATATATAATAAACGTGTCCCAGTGATCAGTAGATTGACCTAGGTTAGCTAAAGCACGTAAATTTTTTGAAACATGATCGACTAAAGAGCGTAATGAAGTATCCGATTCGCGGTTTATTTTCTCAATATTGAATAATGATTTAATGTGATAATTTACAAGTAACCTTTTATTATTGTAACGTTCATAAAGTAATTGATAAGCGCTGTTATAGTTGGCTGCGGAAACCTCAATGTTTGAAATTACCCGAGCTGCATCGCCTTCCAAACAAGAAACTAAATAATGAAACTTTTGAATTAATGAAATGCGGCTATTGTTGTGAATTAAATTATTGAAAGTATCTCGAAACTCTAACCAACGGAAGAATGAACCATCAAATTTTGCAATTTGTATTTGCGGCAAGGTTATAGAATTTTCATTATTATGATCGCGACCACAATGAGCATCTTGGAATAAGGACTCACGGCGTCTCTTATCCTGTTCTAAATTCTTTAATTCATTTTGTTCTTCAATAATTTTTTTGCCATCGCGGTACATAATATGATATCTTGCTCAATGCGTTCACGTTCATCGAGCTCTTCGTCTAAAGTATCAGCATTTATTAATTCAATTTGAGTTTGCAGCTCATCATATTTAGCGGACAGACTCTCAAAGCGACTGACCTTCAGTGAAAGCTCAGCCACTTCGATACCCGCCAATTGAGATTGCCTTGTAATCTTGTCTAAATAATTTTTGAATTTAGTAATTTGTCCCTTTATAGAACTGCGCTTTACTATTAAAACCTTTATCCCGGACTCCTTGTACATAGTTGATACTGAAGGTTCGGACATTGTGAAAAATATGGATAAAAAATACTTTATGTAATTATAGTAATGCAGTAATAGTAAGCAAAAATTATAAAATAGAAAACTGTATGAACTAGAACAATACTAGAGTTATTTGTATATGTATATGAATATGAATTATGTAAACTACAATTGAATTTAAGTTACTTAATTACAAGACACCTCAAAAGGAAAATAAAATAAAATGAAATAATGCAAATGTCTTATCTGACGCTCCTCAATCAACGACACATAGCAGACTGGCGCGGCGCAGCAAGACAAGATGGCGAAGCCCCGACCACGTGGTGCGCCTCATGTACCGCAACGCTGAAATAGTCGGCCAAATCGTCTAAGTATCGCACAAATATATGGATTGAGGCTTATTATCGCCTTTAGAATTGAATTATGTTTTCAACTAAATGTATTTTAATGTCAGAAATTGATGCTGTTGACTCTAAATCTACTATAATAAAATATTAAGTTTGTTTTATATATATAATATAAGGAAAGTTAAATTTAGAATAATATAGTGTTGTGATTTATTAATTTTAATGCCAAAATTGTTCGATATATTCAAATTAACCTATATTTATTGTTATTAATTGAAGTTTCAATAAAATTATATTTTATATTTTAAGTTTGCTTTTATAAATTAAATACTTAAATGGCTTAATATGATTTAGAGATTACGCCGGAAGTAGTTGAAGTTCCATTATAATTATTAAAAAGGTGGGTGGATTGAAATTAAAATTATTATATAAGGAGTGCTTTTTATGATTGGGATTCATTCTAATTTAGTAAGAGTTACGGTGAAGTTATGCTGAAACTGTGTTGTGTAATTTTAGTAAAAGCAGTGATATATGTAGTGTTAAGTGTGGTGTAATTCTTATATGTGAATCTATAATTATTATACGTTTGAAGTATATTCTGGTGGTTTTCATTATATATCAGAAGTGGGATGACCCACGAGCCATGCCCGGGAGAATAGAACGTGAGTACAATAATCTTAATTTCATTTATTTACTTCAAATGACACAATTCACTATTTATAATAGCTTTATTGCTTAAGCTGAGAATTTGTAGTTGAACTGAGGATTTATTATATAGATTAGTCATGTATGTATGCTACTATTATCAACCATGTAGGAGACTTGTAAAAGCAATAGGTTACAGCCATGTAGATATGCTATGCTAAGCATGCATTAGCCATGTATGTGTGCTATGATAGCCTTGCATAAGTACTTCAGTTATGAGCCATGTAGATAACGTAAATGACTATATGATACAGCCATGTAGGTGTGCTAGGGTAGACATGCATTAGCCATGTAGGTGAGCTTTGCTAACCATACATTAGCCATGTAGTTCTGCTATGCTAACCATGCATTAGCCATGTATGTGTGCTATGATAGCCTCGCATAAGTGCTTCAGTATAAGCCATCTAGGTGTGCCTAGATAACGTAAATTACTATATGATACAGCCATGTAGGTGTGCTGTGGTAGCCATGCATTAGTCATGTAGGTGTGCTATGGTAGCTCTGAATTGGCCATGTAGGTGTGCTATAGTAACCATGCATTAGCCATGTAGGTGTGCTATGGTAACTATACATTAGCCGTGTAGGTGTGCTATGGTAACCATGCATTAGCCATGTAGGTGTGCTATGGTAACCATGCATTAGCCATGTAGGTGTGCTATGGTAACGATGCGTTAGCCATGTAGGTGTGCTATGGTAACTATGCGTTAGCCATGTAGGTGTGCTATGGTAACCATGCGTTAGCCATGTAGGTGTGCTATGGTAACGATGCGTTAGCCATGTAGGTGTGCTATGGTAACTATGCGTTAGCCATGTAGGTGTGCTGTGGTAACTATGCATTAGCCATGTAGGTGTGCTATGATAACCATGCATAAGTGCTTCAGTTATGACCCATGTAGGTGTGCCTTGATAACGTAAATGATTGTATGATACAGCCATGTGTGCTGTGGTATGCCATGTATATGGACTATAGAGATTGGTCATGTAGGTGTGCCGTAGTAGCAAGCATTATAGCCATCAGTTCAGCAAGTGAGGTGCTTTAGTTGACATGTAATTTTAATAGCCGTTATTTTAGTGTTACATAAAAAGTTGTTTTGGAGTTACAAATACCCTTAATTTGAAATATTTTCTTTAGAGATAAGAGTTTATAGTTGAGATTAAAATATTTGGATTAGAAGTTTTATAAAATTGAATGTCTATGATCTATCCCACGAGCTTAAAGTATGCAATTGTAAAAGGAGATTTTACTGCGTTAAAAAATATTTCTTCAGGTGGCGGAGATGGTGCAGAGAGATTTACTTCAGGAAGGCCCAGTCGGCGTCGAAGGAGGTCTCTGGTGATGCTGAAGTACCAGTTAAAATGAAACTGCCACCTGATAACCTAATAACCGAAACCCTGATGAAAATTATTCCAGCGCTTCGAGATTAATCGAAGTAAGACTAGGAACTCTATTAATGTAGTTCCAGAATTTGACTCAGATGTTAAGCGATGGTTAAAGAAAGTTAACGAATGTGTCTTAATTTATAAATAGTACGAAAATCAAATTATTCATTATTCTCTACAAAAATGTGTGGCTTAGCAAAAAGATGATATGAATCTTTACCAACGCTCAATACCTCGTGGCCAGAATGGCAGGATAGCAGGCATTCCCGAGTGATGAAATTTTTGGGAGGTTACTAGAAAAAAAAATGTTAAATCAAAATATTTTTAATACTTTCTTAATACTTCAGAATATTTTTATGATAAATTTTCATTATTAAGTACATGCGATATTGATAGACGAAAGGAAGTTGAGTTTTAATGTAGTGAACCAGATGACTTGTTTTAAAAATTCCTCTCTTATAAATAATAATACCTTTATGAAACGAGATTTTAGAAATGGTCATATTAATAATAATGTCAATTTTATCAGATGATACAAATAGACAAAATGACTTGACGTGTTTTAATTGTAACTTCGATGATTGTTCTAGATAACCCCTCCTTACACGAGATAAGTAGATAAGTTAAGTGTTTGTGTTAAAATTTCATCAAAATCAAAAAGTAGGTATATTAAAATTATTATTGTGTGCAATGAATTAATGACTAAGTATTTGAGTGCATTTATAGATTTCAGTATTTGTAGTATCATGAAATGTTTTATTGCTAATGTGCTGGAACTTAAAGGAAGTAATTAATATTTACCTACGATTAGGGGCTTTAGTAATTATACAATTAATTAAAACTTAAGTAAACTTAATTATTAGGGTTAACGAAGTCAAAGCAGAATTCATGTTTTTGATCATCGATGACCTGACAGATCTTTACTTTATAGAAGTGCCTACTGTAACAATAGTAATAGACGATGGGGCTTTTTAATGGTGGTGTTAGAATGACTCCAATTTGAGAATACTTTTTACACTAGGGCTGTTATAAAATATATTACAGTAAAGCAATAGTATTCGTTACGTCATTAACAACAGGACCTATAATCTCTAAAATAGGCACCTTATCCGCTCTTGTCAATTCTATAACGACAATTTAGACAGCTAACACCAGTAGATGTTTCGAAAATTAAGATAGGGTAGACTATAGGTAAGGTTACTTCATAGAGTATATCTGCTACATATATAAATAGAGGTACAACTCGTCGTCGAAGCTGGTAATGCTTAAAAAGCGCCATCTCTATTGTAAAGTGTGAAACTTTCTATATAGGTATATACGTAGCTATATATATATATTCATATTATTGTTCATTAATATTTTTACTTAGGTGCAAAGGGTAAAAATAAAAAAAATATATGATGTATTATAATTTATTTGAACATTAATAATGGGTTACTTTTAAAAAATGAGTTCGCGCACAATCATACTCTGAATAATGAAAAAATCTGATATATTAAAAAACTAGAAGTTAATTCCAAAATTTATTTGTCCATATAAAATTTCAAAATACTTGGTTAATCACCGTTACGAAATTGTAAATGTTCTCGGTTTCAATACCAAAACATACGAAAGCGTTGTCGCATCACATAGAAGGATTGGACAAATCTTCTGGTTCTGAATACAGCTTCTCAAGCTCGGATGACAGTGATACTGTAAAATAAAAATAAACTAAATATTACCATGTGTTTGTTGTATAGTTGTAAGTTTTATTAATATTTATAGATAATGATATATTTTTTTGCTTGTCAATTTGCATTATATAGAGAGTACTTTATAATAAATCTATTTTTTAAAATTAAAATAGGAAATCATGAACTTACCTTATGCCGAGTGTTGTGAGATTTGCGTGCTCCGGAGATAGCACGCATGTCGATGGCCGAGTGTTGTGATTTATTAATTTTAATGCCAAAATTGTTCGATATATTCAAATTAACCTATATTTATTGTTATTAATTGAAGTTTCAATGAAATTATATTTTATATTTTAAGTTTGCTTTTATAAATTAAATACTTAAATGGCTTAATATGATTTAGAGATTACGCCGGAAGTAGTTGAAGTTCCATTATAATTATTAAAAAGGTGGGTGGATTGAAATTAAAATTATTATATAAGGAGTGCTTTTTATGATTGGGATTCATTCTAATTTAGTAAGAGTTACGGTGAAGTTATGCTGAAACTGTGTTGTGTAATTTTAGTAAAAGTAGTGATATATGTAGTGTTAAGTGTGGTGTAATGCTTATATGTGAATCTATAATTATTATACGTTTGAAGTATATTCTGGTGGTTTTCATTATAATAGGTTGTTGTGAAATGTTAATTTTAATGTATTAATGAAGGACATTTAGAGGTTAAGTTGAAAATTTTTTTATATATTTGTATTAAATGAAGAAATTCTAACAAAAAAATTGAATATATGTACACATGTTTGTTTAATGTAGTAGGACAATAAAAAATTAAACAAAAAATAATTATAAATTTTGCAAAAGCGGAATGCTAAATTTGAAATACAAATGGAAATAGGAAGAAATGAATATGGATTAAAGAGAATTAGGATTGATTAGGATATAGGATTGGGAAACATGGTTATTAAAAAATAGGGAAATATAATTTGGAAAAAGGTTAGGATTAATTAGGATTGGATGGATATAGGGCACTTATCTTTTCATGCTGCGAGGTGCGGTTTTCGCTGCGTCACTGCTCGGCATAAGATGACGGCCACGTGTTCTGGTGCTGGATTGCTTATTGCTTGGAAGTCTTCTTGGAAGTCTTCTTGGAAGTCTTCTTGGAAGTCCCTGTTCGGGCGCCATATGTTCGTCTCATTTTTGTCGAAACGAATTATTGTATTCGAAGAGATTGTGAAATAAAAGATGTCGTCTTTTGGATTACTGTATTTGATTAGCCACAAAATACTGAGTATGACGACAAGAACAATGGGAATAAGAGTAAGAATAAGAATAAGTGGTTTTAATGTAAAATCACTGCCTAATATAGCTAACGTTCTGTCACTTCACTATATTGTCTATTGAACTCACAGATTATACAAATCACTTCACATCGATGACCGTCTAATTACGCACGGACCACACGATGTGGGCGGTTGTAAAGTTGCCACGCAATAAAGTGCCAAACGTGTCTTAACAAAGATTATGTTCAAATTTAAAGTAAGTATTATTATTTTAATGAAATTAGATATAAGAGACAACATTCTAATAATTTCATTATTTTATTATAGATATTTTACTATTATTACCGACTGAAAAGATGATTTTGAAAAAACAGTCTTATTTAAAGTTGATAATCAATTATTAACCTGGATTAAGCTGCCTGCTTCAAAAATAGTACATAAGGTAAATACACTATAATTATGAGGTGTGTTAAGATAGCAGTGAAAGGTTAGCAGAATCGTTCGAAACATATACAGTATTTTGTGGCTAATTTGTTGCTAAAACCCCGATTTTGTTGCTTTGTCCGACTTCGAAAGAAAAGAGTTACTGCTATCTTAACGTTAAGCTAGCAGTAAACTCACCGGGACCGGCATGGATTAAATGCAATTATACATCAGTATTTGTTGCTAATTTGTTGCTGACAAATAGTGTAAAAAAATTTGAAAAATCCCTAGAATTGGCTAGACCTGGAGACCTGTAGCCGTATCCATGCTATCTTACCATGCAGTTTTTTTAACAAGACGATGGCATGGATTTTGTTGCTGGATGCAAATAACATCAGGACCCCCCAGAGAGCCAGCAACCAAATAGAAACAAAAAATCTGCTACACCTGGAAACCTGTAGTCGACTACAAGTGTTCATGCTAACTTAGCGTGCACTTTTTTTAACAAGACGGTAGCATGGATTTTGTTGCTCATCGTAAATAGCACCAGGACACCCCAGAGAGCCAGCAACAAAAAAGAAACTAAAATTCTGCTACACCTGGAGACCTGTAGCCATGTCCATGCTAACTTAACATGCAGTTTTTTGAAGAAAACCATGACATGGATTTTGTTGCTCATCGTAAATAACACCAGCACACCCCAGAGAGCCAGCAACAAAATAGAAACTAAAAATCTGCTACACCTGGAGACCTGTAGCTTACTACAAGTGTCCCTGCTACATTAACATGCACTTTTTTTAAAAAGATAGTGGCATGGATTTTGTTGCTATTTACAAATAACATCAGGACACCCCAGAGAGCCAGCAACAATATAGAAATTAAAAATCTGCTACACCTGGAGACCTGTAGCGGTATCCATGCTATCTTAACATGTACATTTTTTATGAAAACGATGACATAGATTTTGTTGCTGCACGCAAATAATATCTGGACACCCCAGAGAACCAGCAACAAAATATGAACTAAAATTCTGCTACACCTGGAGACCTGTAGCCATGTCCATGCTACCCTAACATGCACTTTTTTAACAAGACGGTGGCATGGATTTTGTTGCTCATCGTAAATAGCACCAAGACACCTCAGAGAGCCAGCAACAAAATAAAAACTAAAAATCTGCTACACCTGGAGACCTGTAGCCGTATTCATTCTATCTTAACATGCCCTTTTTCTATGAAAACGTTGACATGGATTTTGTTGCTATTCACAAATAATATCAAAACACCCCAGAGAGCCAGCAACAAAATATGAACTAAAAATCTGCTACACCTGGAAACCTGTAGCCGACTACAAGTGTTCATGCTAATTTAACGTTTACTTTTTTTAACAAGACGGGGGCATGGATTTTGTTGCTCATCGTAAATAGCACCAAGACATCCCAGAGAGCCAGCAACAAAATAAAAACTAAAAATCTGCTACACCTGGAAACCTGTAGCCGACTACAAGTGTTCATGCTAACTTAACGTGCACTTTTTTTAACAAGACGGTGGCATGAATTTTGTTGCTCATCGTAAATAACACCAGGATACCCCAGAGAGCCAGCAACAAAATAGAAACTAAAAATCTGCTACACCTGGAGACCTGTAGCCGTGTTCATGCTATCTTAACATGTCCTTTTTTTATGAAGACGATGACAAAGATTTTGTTGTTGGACGCAAATCACATCAGGACACCCCAGAGAGCCAGCAACAAAATAGAAACTAAAAATCTGCTACACCTGGAAACCTGTAGCTTACTACAAGTGTCCCTGCTACCTTAAAATGCACTTTTTTTAAATAGAAAGTGGCATGGATTTTGTTGCTAGACGCATATAACATCAAGACATCCCAGAGAGCCAGCAACAAAATCTATGTCACCGTTTTCATAAAAAAAGGGCATGTTAAGATAGCATGAACAGGGCTACAGGTCTCCAGGTGTAGCAGAATTGTAGTTTCTATTTTGTTGCTGGCTCTCTGGGTTGTCTTGATATTTTTTGCGTCCAGCAACAAAATCTATGCCATCGTCTTGTTAAAAAAACTGCATGTTAAGATAACATGGATATGGTTACAGGTCTCCAGGTGTAGCAGATTTTTAGTTTATATTTTGTTGCTGGCTCTCTGGGGTGTCCTGATGTTATTTGCGTCCAGCAACAAAATCTATGTCATCGTTTTCATAAAAAAGGGCATGTTAAGATAGCATGATCACGGCTACAGGTCTCCAGGTGTAGCAGATTTTTAGTATCTATTTTGTTGCTGGCTCTCTGGGGTGTCCTGATGTGATTTGCATCTCTTATGTGGTATGTTTTAGAGGTTCCAAAGATAAACGTCTTCTTAGGTTGGAGACATATTTAATAATCAGAATATAATAAGTAAATTTATAATGAAGCTTAGCTTAATGGGTGGTCGACCATATATGGATGATACATGAGAGATTGATGATACATTATTAAAGTATGGCTTACAGTACTTAATGCTATACTATCACTATACTAATGCTATACTATATTATACTATACTTAATGTATAAACATTTTACACTTCACCTCCGGGGGTGAAAGAAAAAAAAATATATTTTAATATATAAATATATTTTTTTTATATTACATGTACTACCTAATAAATCGTTTTGTTCGATTCTTATGCACTATATCTATTTTCTTATCCTTAATTATTTTTACATTTGGTCCCATATCTTCTAATACAACAAATGGTCCATTGAACAGTTCGTCCAACTTACCACCTGTTTCTGACTTTACTAAAATTAAGTCATCTTTATTATAACTAATAGGATTAATATACTTATCATATTTTATTTTACGACTACGCTTACTTTCTAATAAATTATTTCGGGCATCCTTAAAAGCAACTTGCAACCTATATTTAAGTTCACTACTATAATTTTCTGGGTTATACACAGGTTCTATTGTATTAGACAATCTATTAGGAATATTGCACTGCCTACCAAATACAAGTTCAAACGGTTGGTATTTTGTTTCGGTATGGACTGTGGTATTAAAACTAAAACACCAGTATGGTAGCCAATAAGACCAAGATTGTTTGTCTTTGTCGCAGTGAATTCGTAAGAATGAACCTAAATTTTTATGAGCATTCTCCAATGCTCCGATGGATTGATGATGGCATGCTGTTGAGGTAATATTATCTATATTTAATAGTTTACATACCTGGGTTATGGTGGAAGATGTGAACTCTGTTCCTCTGTCTGTTGCTATTATTTTAGGTATGCCGAATCTTAAAATAAAATTATTTACTAACGCTCTAGCTACGCTAATTGATTCCTTGTTTTTTAGTGGATAAGTTTCTATAAACTTACTTAACTCACATTGAACTGTTAAAATATATACATTATCGTCATAATATTTTGGTAGCGGGCCCACTATATCCATAAATATTTTTTCAAACGCGTATGACGCAGTTGTCGAGAGAGTCATGGGTTCTTTAACGTATTTACAATGTTTAGATTTCTGGCATTTAGAACATTTTCTAACAAATTCTCTTACATCAGTTTCGAGACCTGGCCAGTAAAATCGTCTTTTAATATTGTTTACCATCCTACGGACACCAGCATGGCCACTGGTTGGTAGTAAATGAAAATCATTTAATATGAATGATTTTTCTTCATCGTTATCAATCCTAGTTACACTTTTTAAAATGCAAATCCGTGGTCCGGACCACTTCTTAATCGACTTTATTTCATCATTTAAATCGTTAATAAGTCTTTTATTATTTTTATCTTTTATTATGCATATTTCTTCAATATTTAACTTTTTACAGAAATTACTCAACATTGTCACAAATTCGACTCGCGAGAATTGCGTCTTAAAGTTGAGATTAATGTAAATCATCTTTTTACTAGGACAATAAGAAAAACATTCATACTCATCACTTATTCTGTTTCCCTTTCTTAATTTATCTAATTCGTAACCTACTATCAATTTCATTTCTACTGAACCACACGGCTTTCTTAATAACTCTACAACTCTTGGTTGATCAGGCCTTTCGTCTCCAGAGTTATTAAGGAAGGGTGTATCCTCTTCCATGCTATTCTCATTTACCTTTTCTATTACCTTCTTTTGCTTTCTTGTTAACACAGCCATAACTTGCTCATTTATGCCTTTTAATTCATTAGATGTAATATATATTCTTGACAAAGCATCTGCTCCTACGTTTTCTTTACCTTTTACATATTCGATTCTAAAATCATACTCTTCTAACGTTAATCTAAATTTCATTAACCGACTAGATGGATCTTTCATTCCGAATAAATATACTAATGGTTTATGATCAGTTTTAATAGCAAAATGCCTACCATATAAGTACGGTCTAAAGTATTTTACACTCCAAACTATAGCTAAAAGCTCCTTTTCTATTGTTGGATAATTTAATTCTGATGCATTTAAAGGTCTGCTTGTGTACGCAATAGGTTTCAAATCTTTATTAGTCAAAACTGCACCAATAGCGATTCCTGATGCATCTGTTTAAAGAATAAACTCATTTTCCGGAGAAAAATCTGGGTATTGAAGTATAGGGGGAGAAATCATGGCTTCTTTAAGAATATTAAATGAATTTTGACATTCCTTACTCCAAAAAAATGTAGAATTTGTCCTAGTAAGTCTATTGAGAGGAATTGTTATATTAGCAAAAGAGGGTATAAATTTTCTATAATAATTACAAAATGCAACAAATCGTCGTACTTCATCAGCATATTAGGAATGGGATAATTTTGCAACACTGAAACTTTTTCAGGGTCTGGTAATATGCCTTCTGATGAAGTTACGTGACCAAGATATAAAATTTCTTTTTTTAGAAATTGGCATTTACTTGGATTTAATTTTAAATTAACTTTTCTAAGTCTCTCAAAGACATCAATCAAATGTTTGTTATGAATTTCTAAATTTCTGCCAAAAACAATTAAATCGTCTAGGTATATGAAGCACTTTTCAAACGTAAGCCCAGACATAGCTACCGACATAACTCTACTAAACGCACTTGGTGAAATTTTTAGACCCATAGGAAGTCGTTTCATTTGATATTGGCCTAAATTAGTACAAAATGCAGTGTATTTACGTAGTTCTGGGTTAAGAGGAATTTGATAATATCCAGAATTTAAATCAAGATGGGAAAAATATATTGAACCTGAAAGTGAATCTAAAATTTCTGTGATGTTAGGAAGTGGAAATTTATCATCTTGAATATTTTCATTTAGTTTTTGATAGTCTAAAACTAAACGCCACTTTTTTTCCCCTGTTTTGTCACTTTTTTTAGGAACTAATAATATTGGACTAGACCATTCACTTTTAGATTCTTCTATTATATCATCTTTTAGCATGCTTTCAATTTGCTTTTGAACCTCAGGTTTCAGGCATTGAGGAATCCTGTATGGCTTTATATAGACTGGACTAGTATAGGGCTTTAATGTAATTGTCTGTTCATAAATGTCTGTCGTTGTCAGTTGGTCACCTGGTAAATGGAAAATATCTGCATATTTCCGACAAATAGTACTAATAGATTTATTTTCTTCGGGATTTAAATGATCTAATTTTAAGATTGATGATAGAGTATCGGCTCTTTTAACGCTTGCTACAGTTTTATTAAAATTACAAATATTATAATGCTCTAATGAATGAACCTCAGGGATGAATATAGGTAATTTTATATCCTTTTCACTAGTATTTAAAATTTTAATTGGTATCTTGCCATCCTTTATTCTTACAATCGTACTTCCTAAAAACAATTCTTTACTTAATTCTTTCGCGCAAACCACACAATCACCTTCCAAACCTGATTCTACAGCTACATAGTGTATTGACTCACTTCGAGCAGGGATAAACAAATAATCCGTAGTATAATCCGGTATTTCATAAATTGGCATAAAACATTGTTTTCTATTAGAGTGAAGACTCAAAGTATTAGAATTTAAAAATATATCACATCTAAACTTACTTAGGAAATCTAATCCAATAATGCCATCTACTTTTAACGATAAATTGGTAAAAACATAAAATTTATGATGAAATGATTCACCATCTTTTGTTTTTAATGTTAAATACACATGACCTCGAGATTTTACTTGACCTCCTATTCCATTTACTACAGTCTCACTTTTATAAATCGTAGTATTTTTATGTAGAACTTCGTTTCTTATAACAGATAACGAAGCACCAGTATCCAGTAAAAAATAATATTTATATTTATTTATTTCAAAAAGAACTATTTTTTGTTTATTATTTAAAGTAAAAATATAATCCTTAAATCCGAGAAAACTGATCCGCTAACTGATCTACGTCATCTTTTTTTATAGGTTTGCTGACTGTATTATTTGTATTTATGGGAAATACATTGCGATTATTATTACTACGTTTAGTATCCCTAGAATATTGACCGCCATTTGAATGTTGATAATGTCGTTGATTTCCACGGTTATTATACTTACCACGTGAAAAATATTTTTTATTACAATGATCACGTTGATTATGTCCCATTGTGGTAGGATACCTATTCTTAAAATTATTGTACCTACCTTGAAAACCTCTTTTACCACGAGCCGAGGATCTCTTTATGTGCATAACGTCAGAGCTCGTTGAGGTCGAGGGTAAGAAAATCTCCTCGTCCTTTGCCGCTTGGATCGCATCTTTAAGAGAAGAGTAGTTTCTAGCTGCAATTATGGTACTTAATTTACTAGTTTTTAAACCATCCGAAAACTGTTTAATTGCTGACTTTTCGTTCAAAGGCTTAAGAATGCTATAATTAGAAGTCTTTCCGTCTGCTTGAGATATTGTTAATTCTGTGTAGCCTAGCCTAGCCAACCTTGAGTAGTCTGTTGAAGACGTGCTTGAATAGCCGTAAATGATTTTTTAGTTAAAAGGTGAATTTTCATATCCTTAACAATATCTTTAACAGAAGTATAGTCTGTCAACATGCGCATTTTAGCGTTTTCGGAGAGTCTACTTTTTAAAATAAATTTAATTAATAAAGGAAAATCTTAATCTTTAAGCATATCCGCATACATTTCAATACCATCAATTAATTTCTTCGTAGTCTCCTCTACACCGTCCATAACCGGCAACAAACTACAAGCCGTTTTTAAATCGAAATCCATTTTTGTGAAATAACTTTCTGACTTAATACACAATTTTTTTATCTCTAAATATATTACATTAATATTTTCATATATTTCAATAGCTTTATTAATTATATCCGACTTTTCATTATACTTTATATTTTCTAAAATTAAACTGCTACTTGATAAAAGTTTTTCACACTCATTTAATTTATTTTCTATGATATTTCCCGTAAATCTTTTTTTACCCGATTTTATTAAGTATTTCTTTATATCAATTAAAGAGTTATATATTAAACATAATTTATCTGTCATACTAAATCTTAATAATTATAATAAACATCGAATCTTAAAATAGCACATAGTAACATTACTGACAATAAGATATCTAAGTACATCGTGTAATTTGAGCGGGAATGGAATGTCGCATCTTTCCTTCTCGGGCGGCGCGTATCATATTCGCGAGTTTACACGCGCCCAATATAATTATGCACAGTTTAAACACTTACGTGGATCACAGTTTAAGGACGCACTTACACACTTTTTTTTCATTTAGTCACCTCCTTCGTTCGATGATTTTTGAGAACCGCCGCGTCGAATCATTCTTGTAGCTCGTTGTAGTGCCAATGAATTAACTTCTTCCTGAATCCATCGCCTGTGGCATCGCTTGTAAACCTTATAAGCTCCGATGCTAGCCGCCAGCAATACAATCAACACCACAATTCCCATGAAAATGTTAGATATTCCGATGCTGGATTTTAATTCTTCTATGTAAGCTTGGTTGGCAGCTGATCCAGCAGCATTTTGTCCAATAATTATATTTTCTTTTGACTGCGATGATTGACACATACTTGGATTTACGTAGAAGAATAGGGCAGAAAAGCAGGTCTCTTCAGCAGGGTCGCCATCAAATGTGGTATGTTTTAGAGGTTCCAAAGATAAACGTCTTCTTAGGTTGGAGACATATTTAATAATCAGAATATAATAAGTAAATTTATAATGAAGCTTAGCTTAATGGGTGGTCGACCATATATGGATGATACATGAGAGATTGATGATACATTACTAAAGTATGGCTTAGAGTACTTAATGCTATACTATCACTATACTAATGCTATACTATATTATGCTATATTATACTATACTTAATGTATAAACATTTTACACTTCACATCCAACAACAAAATCTATGTCATCGTTTTCATTAAAAAATAAGTTAATGTTAAGATAGCATGAACACGGCTACAGGTCTCCAGGTGTAGCAGATTTTTAGTTTCTATTTTGTTGCTGGCTCTCTGGGGTGTGCTGGTGCTATTTACGATGAGCAACAAAATCCATGTCATGGTTTTCTTCAAAAAACTGCATGTTAAGTTAGCATGGACATGGCTACAGGTCTCCAGGTATAGCAGAATTTTAGTTTCTATTTTGTTGCTGGCTCTCTGGGGTGTGCTGGTGTTATTTACGATGAGCAACAAAATCCATGTCATGGTTTTCTTCAAAAAACTGCATGTTAAGTTAGCATGGACATGGCTACAGGTCTCCAGGTGTAGCAGAATTTTAGTTTCTTTTTTGTTGCTGGCTCTCTGGGGTGTTCTGGTGCTATTTACGATGAGCAATAGAATTCGTGCTACTGTCTTGTTAAAAAAAGTGCACGCTAAGTTAGCATGAACACTTGTAGTCGACTACAGGTTTCCAGGTGTAGCAGATTCTTAGTTTCTATTTTGTTGCTGGCTCTCTGGGGTGTCCTGGTGTTATTTACGATGAGCAACAAAATCCATGTCATGGTTTTCCTAAAAAAACTGCATGTTAAGTTAGCATGGACATGGCTACAGGTCTCCAGATATAGCAGAATTTTAGTTTCTATTTTGTTGCTGGCTCTCTGGGGTGTGCTGGTGTTATTTACGATGAGCAACAAAATCCATGTCATGGTTTTCTTAAAAAAACTGCATGTTAAGTTAGCATGGACATGGCTACAGGTCTCCAGGTGTAGCAAAATTTTAGTTTCTATTTTGTTGCTGGCTCTCTGG
>OV170221.1:22305858-22366269 GCA_921882275.1 Brenthis ino | reverse complement strand
TCCACTGTCTAATCCTCAAGAGCTACTAAAAAATCGAAACTCTTACATCTATTAGGAATTGTGTGAATAAAAACAAAAGGCATGAAATTATTAAAGGCATAAATATATATTATGAGGCCTTAACTACCATGCATTCAGTGTTTAAACCTACCAAGCATCGAAAATGGCTTGGTAGGCCTGTTCTAAAATTTTACAGTCCCACTGCGTCCATATTACTTTTCCTAAGCGATTTTTAAAAAATGGACTTTTAAAAAATTGGTGCATCAAATGACGACAGCTCAGGCAACTTTCCCAGTGGTTACTTAGCGACGTCAGGATGATCATATTGCCAAACGGACATTTTTCCTCGCAATTAACAGGATTGATCTATCGGTTAGCAAAACATGATAAGGGAGTACTTATATTCTTAGTCACCATGATAATACATAGTCTGGCCATAAAATTACTGTTTACAATTAAACATAAAATAAACATTACATTTGAATTTGGAATCTGTTATTTTTATATGATTGATAAAACACAATGAATTTCTCATTTTCGCGCCAATACATTGTAAAATATTTTGTGATATTAAAACGGAGTGGGGTGATAAAGAGAACCGAATCGCTGTGATTGCATTAAACAAAAAGGTATGGAGCCAAATTCAATTTTTAAAACTCTACAAACGCTTGGTATTAGTCAAATGTTTGTTTACCGGGCTATTGATAGGTACAATGAAACCTCCTCTGCTTGTGACAGAAAAAGATCTGGCCGTGCACGTAGTGTTCGTACCAAAAAGGTGAACAAAGCAGTAAGGGAAAAAAATCGAAGAAATCCTGTCCAAAAGCAAAAGATTTTATCTTGGGAGATGAAGATAGCACCTAGAACCATGTCGCGTTTTTTAAAAGATGACTTAGGACTTGAAGCCTATAAGCGATGCACTGGTCATTTGTTAACTGATAATTTAAAAAAGAATAGGATGGTAAAATCGAAACAACTACTTAAGCGGTACGCAAAGGGAGGTCACAGAAAAATTTTGTTTACGGATGACAAAATTTCTACAATTGAACAATATTTTAACAAACAAAATGACTGTATTTATGCTCAAAGCTCTATGGAAGCTTCTCAATGAGTCAACAGAGTACAAATTAGGCATTATCCGACTTTCAGTAATAGTCTGGTGGGGTGTTAGATATGAAGGAGTGACTGAGCCATACTTTTGAGAAAGAGGTATCAAAACATCGGCACAAGTGTATCATGATACAATTCTTGAGAAGGTAGCTAAGCACCTCACAAAAAAAAGACCATTCAAAAACAGAGGAGAAACTGAACTATTTTATCTTTGCCTATTTATGCATACACGTACCTTATTATATAAAATATTTGATAAATCCTTCACGTTATGGGATTCAGGATATAACCCTGACATTCCCGTTATGAAGACTTTATCTGCAGATTTTCCACTTTCCATCTCTGGCTCCACAAAAGTTTTATTTGCGTCATTGAATGCCATTGTCTGAAATACGAAGAAAATATTTTTATCTTTATTTAACTAACTGCACTGTTAGCTTAACTAGAAGGAAGAACTTTTGTTATTATTTTTGTATTTTATAACATGGGCTTAGAATTTAGTTTTGATTATAACTGTTACTAAATTTTAGTATCAAATATATACAAAAATAAAAAATAAATAAAAGTTAAATAGAATTCTTTGAAAACGACTACTAACAGCAACAGAAATTTCTCTAACAGATTTTTCTAGTCTGGATTAGCTTTATATAATGTTGGTGCATTCATTTAAATTTTTGTATATTAATTTAATTTATTTAACCTTTACATGCTAGCTATTAGAATTCAATTTGGGAATATAAAATATTATATATATTATAATATATTTTTGAATTTACCATTTAAATTTGAATAGAATTGAAATGGTTGCTTACTACTTAAATATAATATTATTGCGAAAGTTTGCTTGTGCGTATTTTTATTACATCACGCTGGAATGGCTGGACGGTTTTCGATAATATTTAGTTAAATCTATGCATATAATAAAATTGTAACTAGGCCGAATCTGTACATTAAATATTTTTTGGAAAATCTCATTGAAATAAACATTATTATCGATACAGAGGCCGAATCTACAGTTTTTAGAATTTTTGTCTGTTTGTCTGTCTGTCTGTCTGTTACCGCATCACAGAAAAAGCACTGGAGGGATTTTGATGAAATTTGGTATGGTGATAGCAGGTTATCCGGATCAACATATAGGATACTTTTCACCGCAGTAAAATATCTCATTTCTGAGAAAAAAATACAAAAACTGCAATCTAAGAGTATACTAATATGTAAAACCTAAGAATTTGGTTTTTGGTCATATGAACGCGGAAGGCGCCGCGGGCAATGCTAGGTATACAATAATTATCTTTATACTTAACCAACCCAATGCACTGTAAATAACTAATTAATACGTTTTAAATTGTAGTAGTTTAAAAAAAAGAGTAACTTGTAAATATTACATTAAATCAATATGTTACTATTTACTAACCTTATACAATTATATATAAGTTTTTACCTAGAATACTACCCGAGTGTTGGGTGAAATAAATTTTATTTAATACTTAAAAACAATTTGTTTTATTAAATTAAATCACTCTCAAGCCCAAGCCACTTTTTTGATCCAAAACGTGTAGGTTGGATCACTTTTTTTGGACACGTTGTTCAGTTTTATAATTTTATTAAATTCCAGATAATATTCTTTAAATCCCAATATTTCCAAAGAAAATTATAATAACCCGGTTCGTAATGGACCATGTGCGCGTATAGGGGGGTTTTACTGGGATTTATAAATGAAAAATTAAAACTTTGATCATTGATGACTGAATAGCACGCAGTCTTACGATTTATTCAATTTTAAAATCACCGTCTGTGCTACCCATATAACAATATATGACAGGACACCTGACAGAAAAAAAGAGCAATACATTGGTCTAGTTATGTTGCTTAAAATTAACTTAAAAATAGAGTAAGTAAATGGTGCTTCAACAGCTAGTATTAGTACATAAAAACAAAAAATTCTAAACCTTGGAACTTTTACCACCCAACCCCTTAAACTAGGGGATGGAAGTTTCAAATCCCCCCACCCTACCCCCCAATGTACGTTCACCTTGTCGTGGTAGGGGGCTCAGTAGTGCCCGGCAATCCAGACAAGAACTATTGTATAACTAACTAGCGACTTACCCACGCTTCGCTCGGTTTCGTCCCAGGCTTGCTTCCCAATACAAACTTTCGTCCCCGTATTCACCCCCTTAAAGGATGATTTCCGGGATAAAAAGTACTCTATGTCCTTCCCAGGATCTGAAACTATCTTATTACTAAATTTCATCTAATTCAGTTTAGTAGATCAGAGATTACCCCCTACAACGTCACAATCTCACAAACTTTACCTCTTTATAATATTAGTACAGATGAACAGAAAAGTAGTGCACATTACACAGTGAATAAATTTTTCACCTTACGCCCATGTAACGGTAGCAAAATTAATATTTTAGCCAATTTACCCGCAAACCTACCTTTTTTTTTGTTCGCTGGGGAAACCCATCATGGGGACCCTGCCGCCGTCATGGGCAGGGTACTGTGAGACTCCTACTCACTAAAACCCACAGCGGAACCCTTCGCCGCAGTGCAATGGGGCGTGCAGGATCGCTTTCGCACTCACTGCAACGCCCCTGCGGACCCGCAAACCTACCTTTTTTTTTTAACGTTGGGAAATGCATTTACGCACGACGTGTGGGACTCACCGGCGTAATACAGCCAGTACTACCCACTAAAACCCAACAAAACCTTCCCCCGTCTTAATGGGGCGTCGCAGGATCGCTTGCGCATTCAACTACGACGCCCCGACGGCAGGTCTGCCGAAGCAGACCACCACAACCATGGGGTTGCTCCACAGTCCACTCTGCTATCAGAGAAGTACCAGGAGCAACCCGCATGGTACACCGCCCCCCAAAGAGGGCCACCTCCCACCGCCCACCGAAGTGGGCAACCTCCCTGTGCGTTTCTTAGCTTCGCGCCCGGTTGGATTGCCGGGCACTACTGAGCCCCCCCACCACGACAAGGTGAACGCACGTTGGGGGGGACCCGCAAACCTACCTCCCTTAACCTAGATAATACAGCAAGTAAGTTTTGAAATTGGTTTGTTTGTCTTTCCCAGTGAAACATACATCATCTTGGAATGCAACAATACAACGTAAACCATTCAAAGTTTCCTCTATGAGATTTTCAAAATTCTCAGGTATATATTTAATTCCAAATGGAACCCGGTTATATACAAAAGTACCTATATGCGTCTTTATTGCAGTCATGGGTCTAGGATCTTCTGTAAGAAGAACCTGCTGATAGGCATGGGTTAAATCAAGCTTAGAAAATTGCTCACTCCCCACGAGTATAGCAAATTATGAGTTTACCCCATACATGTTTACAAAAATATATAGACCTTTAGCTGCGCTATTCCGCTCTGCAGGCCCTTTTTCCACTATCTGCTTACGTATCTTTGGCTATTTTTACTAAGTATATTTGGATACGTATATTATAGGTATTTTTATTACGTATATTTGGCAATTATTTGTGTAATAATGTGAGAAATTCTTAGTGTTTATTAATACAGAAAGAAGTACACTTGTAGCTTGAGTTCAATGTAAATTCTTAGGCAGGACTACAGAACCTCATAGGTTTCAGGTTAGTTTACCAAGATAAAAGATTACGAATTAAAGCACAACTTCAAATATTTTCAAAATTAAAGCGTTGCTGCCCAGCCATCGAATAATATGGATGGCTACACACTAAAGAAATAGATAGATGTAAATTTCTCAACATGACAGATCATGACGATTATGACAAGTTTCGCTTCAAGGTGTGTTAAGATAGCAGTGAAAAGTTAGCAGAATCGTTCGAAACATATACGGTATTTTGTGGCTAAAGTAAATTGTTGTTGCTAATTAGTTGCTAAAACCCCGATTTTGTTGCTTTGTCCGATTTCGAAAAAAAAAGAGTTACTGCTATCTTAACGTTAAGCTAGCAGTAAACTCACCGGGACCGTCATGGATTAAATGCAATTATACATCAGTATTTGTTGCTAATTTGTTGCTGACAAATAGTGTAAAAAAAATTGAAAAATCCCTAGAATTGGCTAGACCTGGAGACCTGTAGCCGTATCCATGCTATCTTAACATGCAGTTTTTTTAACAAGACGATGGCATGGCTTTTGTTGCTGGACGCAAATAACATCAGGACACCCCAGAGAGCCAGCAACAAAAAAGAAACTAAAATTCTGCTACACCTGGAGACCTGTAGCCATGTCCATGCTAACTTAACATGCACTTTTTTATCAAGACGGTGGCATGGATTTTGTTGCTCATCGTAAATAACACCAGGACACCCCAGAGAGCCAGCAAAAAAATAAAAACTAAAAATCTGCTACACCTGGAAACCAGTAGCCGACTACAAGTGTTCATGCTAACTTAACGTGCACTTTTTTTAACAAGATGGCGCCATGGATTTTGTTGCTTATCGTAAATATCACCTGGACACCCCAGAGAGCCAGCACCAAAATAGAAACTAAAATTCTGCTACACCTGGAGACCTGTAGCCATGTCCATGCTACCTTAACATGCACTTTTTTTAACAAGACGGCAGCAAATTCGATTAATTAAAGAAATAAATATATCTAATATTAATACCGTCACTATAAAATGTTGTAACTTAACTAATTCGGTGACGATTTATTTCAAAGTTGTCGGAATAGATGCTTCCATAGATAGGTAATGAATAAATTAACCGACTTGGTTTAACTTATATCTCATAGCTTTTTGCGGTTAGAAGAAATGCGTTGCGAGACTTGCAATTTTTTTTACAGTTATGTTTTTAATGGGATACAATTTACAATGGAACTGGAGTCTAATAATTCTTTAGCTTTCTTAGATGTATTTTAGTTATACGTAACCCAGATAACACCTTGAGTCATAATGTGTATCGAAAGAAGACCCATAGTGATAGGTACTTGAATGGTGAATCTCACCACCACCCTTCACAGTTAGCTAGCGTGGGAAAATCTTTATTTCAGAGGGCACGAGGGATCTGTCACGCGCAACACCTGGTCGGAGAGCTGCAACATGTCAAGCAAGTTCTGCGAGACAACAAGCTGTAAGTGCCGCGCCTACGTCATAGGGATCGAGTGAAACCAGCCACAGTCGAGTGCGTCCCTGCAGTCCTACCTTACATGAGAGGAGTCACTGACAAGATTGGCTATATCCTAAAGCGAGCTTCAATTAAAACTTACTTCAAGCCTACAAAGAAAATTAGTCAGTTCTTACCACCTGCCAAGTGCCACATACCTCTACAAGATGCAGGAGTTTACAAACTTGATTGTGATTGTAGGCTCTCTTGCATCGAACAAACAAAGTGATCCATTAGAACCCGGGTTAAAGAACACATAGCTGATGTGAAGCACCTTCACAATACAACATCTGCGGTCTGCAAACATAGTCAGGACCACCCAAGACATTATATTCGCTTCGATAAACCTCAAATCCTCGCGAAAGAAAAACCGATATCGCCCTAGAATAGTCGAGAAGCCATTGAAATTAAAAAAAAACATCCAAATTTCAATAGGGAAGATGACTGGGTACTACCGTCATGGGAACCTGTATTAGTATAATAAAGTCAATAATAAAATCTAAACATAACGACAGGTAGATGTAGTAAGTTCTTACTGTGTTGGATCAAAAAGACGGCATTTCAAATTAATATTTTTAAAAAATGTATGTAGTAATGTGTTGCTTAATAACTTGTTTTTAAATAATAAGCAATTTCACAAAAATTTTGAACTATTTCAAATTACACATAGATCAATTATGTGGCTTAAATAATTAATACTATTTTTTTTTTTTATAACACTTTATTGCACAAGAAAATAGTACATTAACATAAAAAAATTAATTATACATAAAGAGTGCAAAGCACTAAAAGTGATCTCTACCGTAGTAAAGGATATAAGAAAAAATGGAGCGGAAAGGTGCATAAAGTGCAAATCATTAAAACTAATATAAATAAACATACTTAAAAATTTAAATATATAAAATATAGTTTTACCATATATATTTTTATTATATATACATAACATACATATACATAATAATAAAATAATGTCTATATATAAATATATATGCATAAACAAATTACATAGTACGGCACTAATGACAGATATTTATATTTTTCTTGATGGTTATAAATGTAATAATGGCAATTACACTAAATATAGATTACTAATTAATATTTTTAAAATTGTAATAATTATAATAATAACATCTTAAATTAAATAAATAATATTCCATATTCAATTATTAAAGTAATTAAAGTTATAAAAATGTTTAAAGTTAAAAAATATTGTAAGGTACTGTTCGAGCGCCTGATGATTTTTTAAAGCAACGTATTTTAAACTACTCACAGTTAACTTTAACTTTTATTATTTTTTGTTGTACCGTGTGGGTCATTCGTAAATGAATATACTTCTCATCAAGTTGTCCTGGTACGCGGTTTTATTTTTTCCTCCGTGTCCTGTTAAGTCCCGTACAGTACCTACTTTTGTGCCATTTTTCAATTTTTTGAAGCATTTTGTTAATTTTGTGGATAGGCTGTCTGTAACAACTATATAATACCTTAGAGACTTCTTACACCTCAGTCTCTCCCGTGACCATGATTGCTGTAAAGCATTCGAAACGTAGGGAACCAAAAATCAAAATAAATTCGCGAAAAAATCCGAAAAGATAGTTTTATTTAAAATGTCAAGTATTCGCGTAAATCTAAGAAAGTATTAAATATAAAATAAAAAAAAATGACCAAAAATTAAAATAAATTTGAGGTTGACCAACCTTACACTTAGGGGTATTAAAAATAATTTACTTCCTATTCTCAGACCTACTGAATATACACACAAAATTTTATAAAAATTGTTCAAGCCGTTTCGGTGAAGTTTTGTTATAAACACTGTGATACGAGAGTTTTATATATTAGATAGTGCTATGTAGTATACCGTTGACCGTCTTGTACTTGTGTAAAGCGTTTTTTTTATTTATTTTAGGTCGATTTTTAACATCTAAGGTCATTAGCGACCACATTGGACACAGGTTACATACAATAATTTATATCACTTGGTACATATTTATCATTTTCAAAAATTTAAGAGTTCTAGTTCAACCATCTCGATTTAATCAATCTTTTAAATTATTAACCGACTTCCAAAAAGGAGGAGGTTCTCAATTCGTTGGAATCATTTTTTTATGTATGTTCACCGATTACTCGAAGACGCCTGAACCGATTTGGAAAATTTTTGTTTTTTTGAAAGGCATTTACTTCTCAGGTGGTCCCATATGAATTTTATCAAAATCGGTCGAGCGGTTTTTAAAAAAATTAGCAATACGTATTTTTTTAAACAAATTGTTTAATCGAATATGTTATTAAAAACTTTCTTTCTGTAAATTACCTGTTTATTACATCTACACTAAAAATATAAAAATAATAACTTTAAAAAAAAAACGACTTCCAGGCACTAAAATGTAAAAATAACTAAACGGGGGGTTTCATTTAGAATACATACATACCTAATCAGATATTTTCGAAGTCGGTGCCAGCGGACAATATTTTAGGTGTGTTAAGATAGCAGTGAAAGGTTAGCAGAATCGTTCGAAACATATACGGTTTTTTGTGGCTAATTTGTTGCTAATTAGTTGCTAAAACCCCGATTTTGTTGCTTTGTCCGATTTCGAAAAAAAGGAGTTACTGCTATCTTAACGTTAAGCTAGCAGTAAACTCAGCGGGACCGGCATGGATTAAATGCAATTATACATCAGTATTTGTTGCTAATTTGTTGCTGACAAATAGTGTAAAAAAATTTGAAAAAACCCTAGAATTGGCTAGACCTGGAGACCTGTAGCCGTATCCATGCTATCTTAACATGCAGTTTTTTTTAACAAGGTGATGGCATGGATTTTGTTGCTGGACGCAAATAACATCAGGACACCCCAGAGAGCCAGCAACAAAATATAAACTAAAATTCTGCTACACCTGGAGACCTGTAGCCATGTCCATGCTACCTTAACATGCACTTTTTTTAACAAGACGGCGGCATGGATTTTGTTGCTCATCATAAATAACACCAGGAAACCCCAGAGAGCCAGCAACAAAATAGAAACTAAAAATCTGCTACACCTGGAAACCTGTAGCCGACTACAAGTGTTCATGCTAATTTAGCGTGCACTTTTTTTAACAAGACGGTAGCATGGATTTTGTTGCTCATCGTAAATAGCACCAGGACACCCCAGAGAGCCAGCAACAAAATAGAAACTAAAATTCTGCTACACCTGGAGACCTGTAGCCATGTCCATGCTAACTTCACATGCAGTTTTTTGAAGAAAATCATGACATGGATTTTGTTGCTCACCGTAAATAACATCAGCACACCCCAGAGAGCCAGCAACAAAATAGAAACTAAAATTTTGCTACACCTGGAGACCTGTAGCCATGTCCATGCTAACTTAACATGCAGTTTTTTGAAGAAAACCATGACATGGATTTTGTTGCTCATCGTAAATAACACCAGCACATCCCAGAGAACCAGCAACAAAATAGAAACTAAAAATCTGCTACACCTGGAAACCTGTAGCCGACTACAAGTGTTCGTGCTAACTTAACGTGTACTTTTTTTAACAAGACGGTGGCATGAATTTTGTTGCTCATCGTAAATAACACCAGGATACCCCAGAGAGCCAGCAACAAAATAGAAACTGAAAATCTGCTACACCTGGAGACCTGTAGCCGTGTTCATGCTATCTTAACATGTACATTTTTTATGAAAACGATGCCATAGATTTTGTTGCTGGATGCAAATAACATCAGAACACCCCAGAGAGCCAGCAACAAAATAGAAACTGAAAATCTGCTACACCTGGAGACCTGTAGCCGTGTTCATGCTATCTTAACATGTACATTTTTTATGAAAACGATGACATAGATTTTGATGCTGGACGCAAATAACATCAAAACACCCCAGAGAGTCAGCAACAAAATATAAACTAAAAATCTGCTACACCTGGAGACCTGCAGCTTACTACAAGTGTCCCTGCTACATTAACATGCACTTTTTTTAAAAAGACAGTGGCATGAATTTTGTTGCTATTTACAAATAACATCAGGACACCCCAGAGAGCCAGCAACAAACTATAAACTAAAAATCTGCTACACCTGGAGACCTGTAGCTTACTACAAGTGTCCCTGCTACCTTAAAATGCGCTTTTTTTAAAAAGACAGTGGCATGGATTTTGTTGCTGGACGCAAATAACATCAGGACACCCCAGAGAGTCAGCAACAAAATAAAAACTAAAATTCTGCTACACCTGGAGACCTGTAGCCGACTACAAGTGTTCATGCTAACTTAACGTGCACTTTTTTTGACAAGACGGTGGCATGAATTTTGTTGCTCATCGTAAATAACACCAGGACACCCCAGAGAGCCAGCAACAAAATAGAAACTAAAAATCTGCTTCACCTGGAGACCTGTAGCCGTGTTCATGCTATCTTAACATGTACATTTTTTATGAAAACGATGACATAGATTTTGTTGCTGGATGCAAATAACATCAGAACACCCCAGAGAGCCAGCAACAAAATATAAACTAAAAATCTGCTACACCTGGAAACCTGTAGCTTACTACAAGTGTCCCTGCTACATTAACATGCACTTTTTTTTAAAAGACAGTGGCATGGATTTTGTTGCTATTTACAAATAACATCAGGACACCCCAGAGAGCCAGCAACAAAATATAAACTAAAAATCTGCTACACATGGAGACCTGTAGCCGTATCCATGCTATCTTAACATGCAGTTTTAAAAAAAAAACCATGACATGGATTTTGTTGCTCATCGTAAATAACACCAGGACACCCCAGAGAGCCAGCAACAAAATAGAAACTGAAAATCTGCTACACCTGGAGACCTGTAGCCGTGTTCATGCTATCTTAACATGCAGTTTTTAAAAAAAACCATGACATGGATTTTGTTGCTCATCGTAAATAACACCAGGACACCCCAGAGAGCCAGCAACAAAATAGAAACTGAAAATCTGCTACACCTGGAGACCTGTAGCCGTGTTCATGCTATCTTAACATGTACATTTTTTATGAAAACGATGACATAGATTTTGTTGCTGGACGCAAATAACATCAGGGCACCCCAGAGAGCCAGCAACAAATTAGAAAATAAAATTCTGCTACACCTGGAGACCTGTAGCCTTACCACAAGTGTCCCTGCTACCTTAACATGCAGTTTTTAAAAAAGGTGATGACATAACACTATTAATTAATTAATAACTATTATTTATTTTGATTTAGTAATTTAATTTCATAATTAGTGATTACAAATTTGTTAGATTATCAGGAAATTGTAACGCCATCTGTATTTTGTAATTTAATTTACTTTTTACGCGCAATCTAGCCAACTAGAGCAAGGAACAAAAGGAAATATAGTTATATTGATCGGACTTGGCCTTTAGAAATTTAAACTCATGTTTATACTATGGTGACACTTAGTTTTGATGTTAGAATAGAAGGAAAAAATTATTGTAGAGGTTTAAAATAAAAATATTTTTATTTAAAATATTAAAACAGTCTTATAATTTATAATACAACAAACTTAACAAATTTTACTAAATTTTAACATACCCTAATATTTGTAAATTAATTTTAGTTTTTCCTTTTTTTAATTTTTCGGCCGCCTTAATATCATTATATTCAAACCACTCAGTTCCTCTTAACCACATGGTTACAAAATGGCCACCACTTCCTAAATTTTCATGTGCAACTGCTCCTACAATCCTATATTTATTGTTTAATTCTAGTGGATTTACGAATTCCTCGGCAAGTCTTCTAATGGTATTGAGCAGTCTCCACCAGCATTAAAAATTTCAAAAAAAACCATGTTACCTGTCGAATAAAAATTTTTTTTTTTTTCGATACCATGATGTTGAATTGTACATACATACCTAGTTTTGATATAGATGTATAAAGTTGTTCTTTACAGTGTGTATGAAATATAAATGTACATGTTAAGATAACATGAATACGGCTACAGGTCTCCAGGTGTAGCAGAATTTCAGTTTCTATTTTGTTGCTGGCTCTCTGGGGTGTCCTGGTGTTATTTACGATGAGCAACAAAATTCATGCCACCGTCTTGTTAAAAAAGTGCACGTTAAGTTAGCATGAACACTTGTAGTCGGCTACAGGTTTCCAGGTGTAGCAGATTTTTAGTTTCTATTTTGTTGCTGGCTCTCTGGGGTGTCTTGATGTTATTTGCGTCCAGCAACAAAATGCATGCCATCGTTTTCATAAAAAATGTACATGTTAAGATAGCAGGGATACGGCTACAGGTCTCCAGGTGTAGAAGAATTTTAGTTTCTATTTTGTTGCTGGCTCTCTGGGGTGTCCTGATGTTATTTGTAAATAGCAACAAAATCCATGCCACCGTCTTGTTAAAAAAAGTGCACGTTAATTTAGCATGAACACTTGTAGTCGGCTACAGGTCTCCAGGTATAGCAGATTTTTAGTTTCTATTTTGTTGCTGGCTCTCTGGGGTGTTCTGATATTATTTGTAAATAGCAACAAAATCCATGTCATCGTTTTCATAGAAAAAGGGCATGTTAAGATAGCATGAGTACGGCTACAGGTCTCCAGGTGTAGCAAAATTTCAGTTTCTATTTTGTTGCTGGCTCTCTGGCGTGTCCTGATGTTATTTGCGTCCAGCAACAAAATCCATGCCATCGTTTTCATAAAAAATGTACATGTTAAGATAGCAGGGATACGGCTACAGGTCTCCAGGTGTAGCAGAATTTTAGTTTTTATTTTGTTGCTGGCTCTCTGGGGAGTCCTGATGTTATTTGCGTCCAGCAACAAAATCCATGCCACTGTCTTTTTAAAAAAAGTGCATTTTAAGGTAGCAGGGACACTTGTAGTAAGCTACAGGTCTCCAGGTGTAGCAGATTTTTAATTTCTATTTTGTTGCTGGCTCTCTGGGGTGTCTTGATGTTATTTGTAAATAGCAACAAAATCCATGCCACTGTCTTTTTAAAAAAAGTGCATGTTATTGTAGCAGGGACATTTGTAGTAAGCTACAGGTCTCCAGGTGTAGCAGATTTTTAGTTTATATTTTTGTTGCTGGCTCTCTGGGGTGTTGTGATGTTATTTGCGTCCAGCAACAAAATCTATGCCATCGTTTTTATAAAAAATGTATATGTTAAGATAGCAGGGATACGGCTACAGGTCTCCAGGTGTAGCAGAATTTTAGTTTTTATTTTGTTGCTGGCTCCCTGGGGTGTCCTGATGTTATTTGCGTCCAGCAACAAAATCTATGCCACTGTCTTTTTAAAAAAAGTGCATTTTAAGGTAGCAGGGACATTTGTAGTAAGCTACAGGTCTCCAGGTGTAGCAGATTTTTAGTTTATATTTTGTTGCTGGCTCTCTGGGGTGTCCTGATGTTATTTGTAAATAGCAACAAAATCCATGCCACTGTCTTTTTAAAAAAAGTGCATGTTAATGTAGCAGGGACACTTGTAGTAAGCTACAGGTCTCCAGGTGTAGCAGATTTTTAGTTTATATTTTGTTGCTGGCTCTCTGGGGTGTTCTGATGTTATTTGCATCCAGCAACAAAATCTATGTCATCGTTTTCATAAAAAATGTACATGTTAAGATAGCATGAACACGGCTACAGGTCTCCAGGTGTAGCAGATTTTCAGTTTCTATTTTGTTGCTGGCTCTCTGGGGTGTCCTGGTGTTATTTACGATAAGCAACAAAATCCATGTCATGGTTTTTTTTTTAAAACTGCATGTTAAGATAGCATGGATACGGCTACAGGTCTCCATGTGTAGCAGATTTTTAGTTTATATTTTGTTGCTGGCTCTCTGGGGTGTCCTGATGTTATTTGTAAATAGCAACAAAATCCATGCCACCGTCTTGTTAAAAAAAGTGCACGTTAATTTAGCATGAACACTTGTAGTCGGCTACAGGTCTCCAGGTATAGCAGATTTTTAGTTTCTATTTTGTTGCTGGCTCTCTGGGGTGTTCTGATATTATTTGTAAATAGCAACAAAATCCATGTCATCGTTTTCATAGAAAAAAGGGCATGTTAAGATAGCATGAGTACGGCTACAGGTCTCCAGGTGTAGCAAAATTTCAGTTTCTATTTTGTTGCTGGCTCTCTGGCGTGTCCTGATGTTATTTGCGTCCAGCAACAAAATCCATGCCATCGTTTTCATAAAAAATGTACATGTTAAGATAGCAGGGATACGGCTACAGGTCTCCAGGTGTAGCAGAATTTTAGTTTTTATTTTGTTGCTGGCTCTCTGGGGAGTCCTGATGTTATTTGCGTCCAGCAACAAAATCCATGCCACTGTCTTTTTAAAAAAAGTGCATTTTAAGGTAGCAGGGACACTTGTAGTAAGCTACAGGTCTCCAGGTGTAGCAGATTTTTAATTTCTATTTTGTTGCTGGCTCTCTGGGGTGTCTTGATGTTATTTGTAAATAGCAACAAAATCCATGCCACTGTCTTTTTAAAAAAAGTGCATGTTATTGTAGCAGGGACATTTGTAGTAAGCTACAGGTCTCCAGGTGTAGCAGATTTTTAGTTTATATTTTGTTGCTGGCTCTCTGGGGTGTTGTGATGTTATTTGCGTCCAGCAACAAAATCTATGCCATCGTTTTTATAAAAAATGTATATGTTAAGATAGCAGGGATACGGCTACAGGTCTCCAGGTGTAGCAGAATTTTAGTTTTTATTTTGTTGCTGGCTCCCTGGGGTGTCCTGATGTTATTTGCGTCCAGCAACAAAATCTATGCCACTGTCTTTTTAAAAAAAGTGCATTTTAAGGTAGCAGGGACATTTGTAGTAAGCTACAGGTCTCCAGGTGTAGCAGATTTTTAGTTTATATTTTGTTGCTGGCTCTCTGGGGTGTCCTGATGTTATTTGTAAATAGCAACAAAATCCATGCCACTGTCTTTTTAAAAAAAGTGCATGTTAATGTAGCAGGGACACTTGTAGTAAGCTACAGGTCTCCAGGTGTAGCAGATTTTTAGTTTATATTTTGTTGCTGGCTCTCTGGGGTGTTCTGATGTTATTTGCATCCAGCAACAAAATCTATGTCATCGTTTTCATAAAAAATGTACATGTTAAGATAGCATGAACACGGCTACAGGTCTCCAGGTGTAGCAGATTTTCAGTTTCTATTTTGTTGCTGGCTCTCTGGGGTGTCCTGGTGTTATTTACGATAAGCAACAAAATCCATGTCATGGTTTTTTTTAAAAAACTGCATGTTAAGATAGCATGGATACGGCTACAGTTCTCCAGGTGTAGCAGATTTTTAGTTTCTTTTTTGTTGCTGGCTCTCTGGGGTGTGCTGATGTTATATACGATGAGCAACAAAATCCATGTCATGGTTTTCTTCAAAAAACTGCATGTTAAGTTAGCATGGACATGGCTACAGGTCTCCAGGTGTAGCAGAATTTTAGTTTCTATTTTGTTGCTGGCTCTCTGGGGTGTCCTGGTGCTATTTACGATGGGCAACAAAATCCATGCTACCGTCTTGTTAAAAAAAGTGCACGCTAAATTAGCATGAACACTTGTAGTCGACTACAGGTTTCCAGGTGTAGCAGATTTTTAGTTTCTATTTTGTTGCTGGCTCTCTGGGGTGTCCTGGTGCTATTTACGATGAGCAACAAAATCCATGCTACCGTCTTGTTAAAAAAAGTGCACGCTAAATTAGCATGAACACTTGTAGTCGGCTACAGGTTTCCAGGTGTAGCAGATTTTTAGTTTCTATTTTGTTGCTGGCTCTCTGGGGTTTCTTGGTGTTATTTACGATGAGCAACAAAATCCATGCCGCCGTCTTGTTAAAAAAATTGCATGTTAAGGTAGCATGGACATGACTACAGGTCTCCAGGTCTAGCCAATTCTAGGGTTTTTTCAAATTTTTTTACACTATTTGTCAGCAACAAATTAGCAACAAATACTGATGTATAATTGCATTTAATCCATGCCGGTCCCGCTGAGTTTACTGCTAGCTTAACGTTAAGATAGCAGTAACTCCTTTTTTTCGAAATCGGACAAAGCAACAAAATCGGGGTTTTAGCAACTAATTAGCAACAAATTAGCCACAAAATACCGTATATGTTTCGAACGATTCTGCTAACCTTTCACTGCTATCTTAACACACCTTTAGTTTGTCATATTTAATGAAAGCTGTTTTGCCTAGGTCTTTTTCTAACTTCAGTTGGGCTTGTAACTCCTTACGTTTGTTTAAGACTTCTATTGGGTAGTCCTCTTTAATGTAATATTGAGTGCCACATAAACAATTGCCATTTTTCTGAATTTTTAGTTTCAGGCCTATTGTTCTTTCATTTCTAACATTTCTGTTTTCTGCTGTCTTATTTCTTGTTGCATGTTTATTAACAACTTTTTTATGTCCTCCACTTTATGTGTGAAGTTGGAAGTAGAAAAGCTGATTGAAAAAGAGCACCTATTATACCTAGTTGAATTACCATTTTATACAGAGTATTAAATTTTGAGGCTATAAACTTATGTTTTAATATTTTACGCTTTCACTTCGCAAATTTATTTTGTTTTATTGTCATCAGACACAGAAAAGATGGTTTTGCACTGATAGTATCTATATTTTATGTTTGTCACTTTTGTATTTGTTGGTAGGTGAATTTTTAGAAGCTCATTTGTTCTTCAGCACATCAAGACTTGGTGATGTTTACATATTGCCCATAGGTTTTATCGATTAATTTGTATCTCTTTTCTTTAGATTATTTCCACTATAATATTTTTAAACTTGATTTTAATACGGACACGTTATAGTGTAGACAGTTGTACAGTGGCGCCTCCCACCCACCAGAAGTGACAACTAACAATGCAAAAATTGTGAAAATGCAAAAGAAAATCGCATGAAAATTCGAAAACACGCGTTTTCCCAGACATAAGACTAATCTAGATCGATTTATCGCCCCCGAAACCCCTTGTATACTATATTTCATGAAAATCGTTAGAGCCGTTTCCGAGATTCAGACTATACATTGATATATATATATACAAGAATAGCTCGTTTAAATATATTTTTTTATTTATCTTATATAAAAAAAGGTCAAAATCTATCCAAAAGGGGTTTTTATGGCACATCTCATATCCTTGCCGAGTTGTTAAATCTATTCGTAGTTATGAGGATCGACTGAAATACTTCAAAATGCAATCCCTATCAGATCGAAGACACATGCTTGACAGCCTTTTTCTGTTTAAGCTTGTGAGAGGTGTATTAGACGCCGAATGGCTATTAACCTAAATCGACTTTGCCATAGCATCAAGACTACCTAGATCTAAGAATGTTTCATTATTTCATGAAAAAATATGTAAAACCAACCTGGTTCACAATGCGCCACTTAATAGAATGATAAGATCTCACAAAAAATTATGCTCAAGTTATAATATCGATATTTTTTTGATTCTTTTTATAAATTTAAGAATACCATAAAACTTAAGCTTCTTCATTCCACTAACAATGATTAATTGTTTATTGTTATTATTAATAAAAAAAAACATCTTCAAGTTTTTGTTTAAGTATATACTTTCTGTTAACTTTAATTTCAATTTTATTTTTGCTCACTAAACTATTATTATTAAGTTACTATGTTGTTATATTATTAGAATGCAGTGTTGCTTATAATTAGGGCATCATTAAGACTAGATCTTCTTTTAAATAAAACTATCTTTTCGGATTATTTCGCGGATTTATTTTGATTTTTGGTTCCCGACGTTTCGAATGCTTTACAGCATCCATGGTCACGGGAGAGACTGAGGTGTTACATGTAATATTGTAATGTAATATTGTAATGTAATTGGTGCATTTTTCATTTTGTTAATTGTGGGTAGGCTGTCTGTAACAACTATACCATGTCGGTCCTTCGAGCCGGATATTAAAGTTAAAAATAACCGGCGTATATAAAAATATTGAATTTGGCTGTGGAAAAATAAGTGAAATCACAAATTCTTCCGGGGTCATCATATCAAGACTTCGACAAGGCGTGGTTTATGGAATTTATGCAGTATTTAAGCAATTTCAATACTTAATTTCCACCCAGTACTCTAATTCAGGTAGTATTTAAGGTGTTTTAATGTATAAAGGTTAGTAAAATTATAAATTAATAATAATTCTGTAATTTTCACATTCCATTGTTTAAATTTCTTCCTTATCACAATATTCATTGTCTTAATGATATAAGTATAATACTTATAATTGAAATGATATATGTAGATTTAATATGCATTATTGATTAATTGAAATAAGTTCCAAATTACATCTAAATAATTGTAAATTAATATAATTGTAAAAAATTAATCTTTAAAATTATAAAGTTGTAAAATAAAGTAAAATTAAAACATTTATATATTTATCAGAGTTAAGAAAGTTAGATTGATTAAATTTCTTTAGTTTAAATAATAATAGTTGTTAATTTGACTTTGTATATTAAAAATTAGATACATTTCTGTTTGTTAAAATTGTTAAAAAATATAAATAGATAAATAAAATAGATAAAATTGTTTTATACTTTAAAACTGTTTAGTACTTAATCATAATAGTTATATATTATAGTTTAATCTTTTATTTGTATAACGTTCCAGGCTTTGATACTTGCTTCCCACAATGACTGACCGAGAGGAAAGAGAATTAATTAAAAAACGTGCAAGCTTTAAAGGCCGTCTTACGTTGTTTGGTAATTATTTAAGTCATTTGGAAGAATCAGTAAGCCAGTCTCAGGTAAACGAACTACAATTACGTATTAATAAAATGATTAATATTTTTGAACAATATGATGAAATACAGTTTAAAATAGAATGCATAACAGAGGACATGGAAAATCAATTAGTTGTAAGAAATGATTTTGAGTCTCAATATTATAAATTAATAGCACAAGCCCAGGGTATAGTTACGCGCTTTTCTAAACCGAACGAAGCGAATGCTGAAAGTGACAAGAGTTCGACGCGAGCTAATAATAACAATAATCTCGTTAAATTACCCACTATACAATTGCCAAAGTTCAGCGGATCCTACGATAATTGGTTAGAATTCCATGACACTTTTTCTAGTCTTATCCACTGCAATGAAGATATTGATGATATAAATAAGTTTCACTATCTAAGGGCGTCATTAGAGAGCACCGCTGCTGTCGTTATACAGTCCATTGAATTTTCAGCCAAAACTTATCCTGTTGCTTGGAAGATTCTTTGTGAGCGTTTTGATAATAAGCGTATGTTAATTCAGAATCATGTAAATGCATTATTCAACATTGATTCAATCAGTAAGGAGTCTTCTATGTCTATTAAACGTATGATTGATCAATTAAATAAAAATTTAAGAGCTTTAGATTCTTTAGGCGAGCCAACGAAGCATTGGGACACACTTCTTATACATATTGTTATTCAAAAACTAGATTGTAAGACATATCGTGAATGGGAGGAATTAAAAGGTCAGCTTAATAAGGATGAACCTTTAACTTTAAATATGTTTTTAAAATTTTTACGTAGCCGTGCAGACCTATTAGAGGCTTTAGAATTACCACGCTGTAATAGTTATTTAAATCAAACTGGAAAGATTAATACTAAATTTAAAAGTATGGTTTCTATCACAAGTTCACCTCGGGTAGGAGTTGATAGATCTCCAATAGGTTCTTCGACCCCCAAACCCTGCCCAAAATGTAAAGGTGAACATCAACTTAAAAATTGTTCACAATTTTTAGGTCTTAATAATGAACAGCGTTTAAAACTTTTACCTAATTATAAAATTTGTTATAATTGTTTACATGTAGGACATTATGCGAATCAATGTAAAAAACCAGGTTGTAGAATATGTAAACGTAAACACAATACACTTATTCACGTTACAGATCTAAAATCACAATCACCAGTTAATGCTGGATCATTATGCATTGAAAATAATGCTGTGTCTGACAAAAGTCCTACTTCTAACGTAACCTTTTCGGCATATTTAAATAATCCAACGACAAGCAATCATGATGTACTGTTATCGACTGCCCTTATCAAGTTGTACGATTCACACAACCGGGAATACAACGCCCGTGCATTACTTGATAGCGGAAGTACATCATGTCTTATTACAGAAAATATGTGTAATAAATTAAGTTTGCCAGTTGATAATGTCGAAAAGTCAGTGTTAGGAATAAATAACTGTACTTTACCTATTGGTAAGATGTGCTGTGTGCAAATGAAGTCTTTAGATAACAATTATTCTGCACATCTTACCTGTTTTGTTTTACCATCGATAATAAGCAAAGTGCCTTACGGTCACGTAGATATTTCGATGTTAAATTTAAAATCAAATATTGTTTTAGCCGATCCTAACTTTTATACGCCAGGTGATATAGATTTAATTATAGGCGCTGATCTTTTCTGGGAATTGTTAGGGTCACAAATTATTAAATTAGGTACCGGCAAACCGATACTTTTTGAGACTAGACTTGGATGGATAGTTTCAGGACCCGTATTAGGCGGTCATGTATCGAATCGGTTACCGTCACATATTAAATGTAATTTGGCACAAATTGAGTCGATAGATTCAGTAGATTCTAATGAAGTTATTCAAGAGAATTTATCAAAGTTTTGGCATCTAGAAGAGATTAATGACAAATCTTCATATTATACTGAGGAAGAAAAAATGTGTGAGGAGCACTTTGTTAATAATGTGTCACGTCTTACAGATGGCCGTTTCTGCGTTAGGATTCCCTTAAAGGACAAGGTAGATCTTTTAGGCGAATCTTATGAGCGTGCAAAAAACTGTTTTTTATCTCTTGAACGTCGACTTGATAATCAGCCTTTACTTAAGATTAAATATCACGATTTTATGTCAGAATATATTGCACTAGGACATATGTCAAAATCTGATTTAAAGCCTAATGAATTTTCTTACCTGCTTCCACATCATGGAGTGTGGCGTGATAGTAGTTCAACGACCAAATTAAGGGTTGTATTTAATGCTAGCAGTCCTACTACCACAGGTATTTCACTTAATCAAATTCAAATGGTCGGTCCCACAATACAGGACGACCTTTTAAGCATACTTCTTAGATTCAGACAACATAAATATATTTTATCTGCTGATGTAGAAAAATGTATAGGCAGATTGCTGTACATCCAGATGATAGGTGTCTTCAACAAATTATATGGCGCGTTAGTAAATTTGATCCATTAGAGATATATAAATTAAATACTGTAACATATGGCACAGCGAGTGCACCTTTTCTAGCGGTACGTTGTTTAAAACAAATTGGTCTCGACTGTGCAGATGATAAAATACGTGAAATCATTATACACGACTTTTATATGGATGACCTACTCACTGGAGCTGATACTATTGATGAACTTTTATATATTAAGCAAAATATTACCAACGCTTTAAATTCAGCTCAAATGCCACTTAGAAAGTGGAAGTCAAATGCATTAAATTTTGATAATGATGAAATTGCAACTACTTCTTTAAATTTAAATATTGGATCTGATAATCCTAATATAAAGTTAGTTCTAGGCTTAGGTTGGCAATCAGATTCCGATGAACTTTGTTTTAGTATAAATAATAAAATCCCCAGTGTCATGACTAAACGTACTATACTTTCTGTAATTTCACAAATTTTTGATCCCTTAGGCCTACTCGCCCCTTGTGTTATTAGTATGAAATGCTTATTACAGAAATTATGGCTACTGAAATTATCATGGGACGATCCTTTACCATCAGATATATCAAGATCTTGGAATGAATTTATTATCAATTTACCCTTACTTAATGATCTGCGCATTATACGTAACGTTTTAGTAGATTCTTATACATATATAGATCTTCATGTTTTCTGTGATGCTTCACAATATGCTTATGGAGCATGTTTATATATTTGTAGCGGAAATGATAACAGTGAAACTTTAGTTCGATTGCTCATGGCAAAAAGTCGAGTGGCTCCAATCAAACCTATGACCATACCGAGACTGGAGCTTTGCGGAGCACTTGTGGCGTTACGGCTTTATGAAAAGGCGATTTATACACTTCGAGTCAAGGTAAGACGTACGTTTTTTTGGACCGACTCTTCTATCGTATTGGGGTGGCTTAAAATGGTACCTAGTAAATTACAACCATTTGTACGCAACAGAGTTGGAGAAATTTTAGAAAAGTCTCCTAACTGTATTTGGAAGCATGTTCCCACTCATGATAATCCCGCCGATCATATTTCCCGTGGAGTTGATGCTAAAACTATTATGTCACTAGATATATGGTGGTCTGGGCCAACGTTTTTAAAATATAATATAAATATTTAAATATGTCTCAATGGCCTACTCATCCCAAAATTGTTGGGCCACTTCCGGAATTGCGTTCTGTTATAGCAGTAAATGTTGCAATTACAAATAATGATGATAATGATTTTATAAATTTTAGTAAATTTTCAAATTTTTCTAGGCTTAAACGCACAGTAGCATATGTTTTACGGTTTGTTCGAATTTGTAAAAAGGATTTTATCAAAGATAAATTTTTAACGGTAGATGAATTGGATAATGCATTAAATATTTTAATTAGAATATCACAAAAACAGTCCTTTCCAGAATATGACTTGTTGATTAATCATCAAAAATTACCAAATAAAAGTCAATTAATAAAATTAAACATTTTTATGGATGAATCCAATATTATACGTGTTGGAGGGCGTCTAGAACATAGTGATTTTCCTTATAATAAATAACATCCAATATTAATCCATTCTAAGCATTCCTTCACAAAATTATTATTTCATTTTGAACATAAACGCTTGCTACATGCAGGTCCGCAATTATTATTAAGCACTATTAAAGAAACATTTTGGCCAATAGGAGGCAGGAATTTGGCCAAATCATGTTACCGGAATGTCTTCGTTGCGCTCGAGCTAGGGCTAAATTAGTAACCCCTATTATGGGAAATTTGCCATCTAGCCGTGTATCTGTAAGTTTTCCTTTTGAAAATGTAGGAATAGATTATGCAGGGCCTGTTATGATTGTAAGCCGTCAAGGACGTGGATCTAGACTAGTTAAAGCGTATATTGCGGTTTTTGTCTGTTTTTCCACAAAGGCTATGCACTTAGAATTAGTGAGTGATTTAACGAGTAATTGTTTTTTGTTAGCTTTGCGTAGATTTATGTCCCGTAGAGGGAAACCAAAAAATATATATACAGATAATGGAACTTCATTTGTTGGCGCGTTTAATGATATTGCAAACTTTTTGAAAACTAACGTTGTTACTTTATCTGAGACTGTTGCTGATGACGGAATAAAATTTCATTTTACTCCAGCATATTCACCTCATTTTGGAGGTCTGTGGGAAGCAGGCGTCAAATCCACAAAATATCACTTAGTAAGAGTACTGGGCAAATGTAATCTTACATATGAGGAGTTATATACTGTACTAGCACAAATTGAAGCTGTATTAAACTCCCGACCACTGACTTATTTATCCACGGACCCTGCGGATTTGACACCATTGACCCCGGGACATTTTCTTATTGGGCGATCACTTTCGTCCCTTCCGACTCCCAACTACGAAAATGAAAATGTTCACAGGCTGAATCGTTACCAGAGAATAGAACAATTGCGTCAACAATTCTGGAAGCGGTGGAGCAAAGAATACATCTCTGAACTTCAAACAAGAATGAAATGGCAAAAGTCTGAAGCTCAATTAAAATTAAATAGTCTTGTTCTCGTAAAAGATGATAATCTACCACCACTCAAATGGAGACTTGGAAAAATAACGAACGTTCATCCAGGAACTGATGGTGTAATTAGAGTGGCAGATATCACGACTTCAAATGGAATCATCCGAAGGGCTTTCAGCAAAATCTGCCCACTACCGCAACCCGAAGATTGTTGAAAGTCCTACTTTCAACGCCTGGGGGCATGTTTATAAATCTATATTATAATTAATTATAAATTTATGTAATATTAATATTACTATTCAAATAGTTTTTAGCGCCTCTTCATATTTGAAGGCAATGTTGATTCTGTGTTAACTTTCTACCGCTAATTATTTTTTCTTCTACCGACCTTCTCTCTCTGTAAATTGATCTCGATTAAATCATTACGTGTCTGCAATTAAACCTTTCTTTTTACACCTTAAATCTGTTAATTCAAAGACATATGTAATAAATAAATAAATAAATAAGATGACAACGTCAGAAAACTACGTCAAATAAGTATGTCAGCCCAGGACGGCCAACATCCCCCCCCCCCCAACGTCCGTTCACCTTGTCGTGGTGGGGGGGCTCAGTAGTGCCCGGCAATCCAACCGGGCGCGAAGCTAAGAAACGCACAGGGAGGTTGCCCACTTCGGTGGGCGGTGGGAGGTGGCCCTCTTCGGGGGGTGGTGTAACTTTCGGGTTGCTCCTGGTACTTCTCTGATAGCAGAGTGGACCTTGGAACAACCCCATGGTTGTGGTGGTCTGCTTCGGCAGACCTGCCGTCGGGGCGTCGTAGTTGAATGCGTAAGCGATCCTGCGACGCCCTGCGACGACGGGGGAAGGTTTTGTTGGGTTTTAGTGGGTAGTACTGGCTGTATTACGCCGGTGAGTCCCACACGTCGTGCGTTTCCCAACGTTAAAAAAAAAGGACGGCCAACATCAGAATTATTCATTATAGTGGGCGTGAACTTAAATAATGTCTTTTAACAAATACAGTAGATTTAATCAACTTAGTCAGTTACACTTGACACTCAGAGCTAAGTAACAATGTTCGTAAAATAAAGCACAAATTAAACGTTACACAATTAACAATGATAAACAAATTCGGAAATAAGTAATTCATCGTATACGTGGTGCACGGGCGATCCAAATCTGACATTCCTTTTATTATTTCTCTAATACTCAACTTTATTCTTTATTTTAATTTCTTTTTAAAACCTGCCAGTTTGTATCACCCTGCTACCATCACTTCGACGCTTTACTAGAGTGTGCTGTAGAAGCCTGACTTCACACTCTAATTCGACGAGCTCGCCGAAACCTCCAGATGGCGCACTTAGCGCGCCGTCAAGTATTTTATATCAGAATGACAACATAAAGATTAAAATAATGAATCTACAATAATACATATAAATCCTATTTTATATAATTAATAATTTATATTATTTTTAGTATAACACAAGGAACCATCAGGAATCTATGACAAAAAAATGAATTGATGAGCACAGACAGCATTTAATTTTCTAAAACTATATTTGAATAGTCTACAGTCCCCAACGGATTTCTTTTAATGATTAATAACAAGCTAAAACTTCTTGAGTAGCTTCATTTTGGCAACATGCCCAACTATACTTTCTACAATAATTAAACAGTGGTAAATACAATTATGGATTGGTACAGAACATGTCAAAACGGTGATAGTCTAAAAATTACTATCAGGTTGTTTTACGATTTTAATCTTAAGATAAGCCAACCTTAAACAAGAAAAAAATGTTGTCCTACGAAACAGGTGGTTTGTATCAAATCGTCCCTCTCTCTGAACTTGTTAAAATAACAACGTCATAAACTTTATGAATAACGGGCTGATTCTCATAGTATTTATTATTTAAAATATGTATGATTGAATGATCAAACCATCTTACAAATAAAATGGTAGGATTTCTGAGTCCTCCTCTCGAATTTTGTCTTCCCCATGGACTGTAGACCAGAAGCTTTATGCCGTATACATTATTACATGTAATATATTTCTTTCAAGATCAGTACCTCTGGAGTCTGATAATCTCTTTATACTTTAAAAAATTGGTAGTAAAAGAATGTTCAATTTGCAGGTCGAAGACTTGTTATAAAACTTAAAGACAGGTTGTAAAAAACACACAACAATGATATGTTTTAATTTATTAAATAACAGCATAATTAATCCAAAAACATTAATCAATTTTGTTTTTCTTCGGCCATGCTTATTCTACTTCAGATGACATTATTGCGTCAGCATTAGTAATGTACGATTCGCACAAATTTCTTTTATCAAAAGCTTCCAGAATGTCTTCATCAAGGTGATGATTGACTATCGCACTACAACGCAAGTCATAGGCAGCATAAGCGAATGGAGATTCTAACTGATATTCGACTACCTTGCGTAGTGAATGGTTTTGCAAAAAATGTAGGTTATTATTGAAATGCCGATCACGAGTTGATGAAGGCCGGATTGATATTAAAAGAGACTGAAGTTGACGGGTTTCAGCATTATAACAACGAGCTTGTACAAGTCTTGCATATGCCCCATTTATGAGTTCTTTAGTATATTCATTTGAATGCATAACTTGGCCATATAAAATGCGTCCGGCTAGCGACAACTTTTCTGCCCACGTCGAGCTTCTTTGTAGAGCCCTGTCTAAATCCAGTATATTTTCTTTAGTAACTAAACTAAACATATGTCGTATAACGGCATTTTGTAATTCTTCCTCAGTACTGTAGTCTTCAAGCTTTTCTTCTATTACCGCTTGCACTTCATTAGGAGCACCGCCAATGCAGAACACAGTGCCAGTTATACCTGAATAGTTTAATGACTTATAAATATAATAAAACTTATTTATATATATATATATATATATATATATATAAGTATGAAATAATGGTCTACTAATCCATACAGCCGCCTAACGACGGCAGGGTGTTGTAGTGGTGTGCAAGTTGATAGGTGGATGACTGTAATATTTACATTTATGTGATAGTTGGAAAACGGTTTTAGGGTTGATGGGCATAGCCGTTACTTGCGACGAGATTGTTATTACTATAATAATTTAACATCGGAACCGTTCGCCATAAAAATTAGAATTTTTTGACATCCCTTGCATATGACAGCATTTCTGTTAAAATCAATAATATCAATGAATTTCCATAATGTGCTGTTTTGTGAAACTAAATATTAAATGTATCTATATTATAAACTAGAAAATTAAACACATACTTTTGCTGAACAATGTTCTCAAAATACAAGATGTTTTACCTTGATCTTCCAAAATTGCCGCCATTTCCAATGCCACCATTACACCACTTTCGTAACCCAGTAAGTAAACTCTATTCTTCAACTGTGCCTTTTTAAGAAGGGTCTGTGAATAATGGTAAAGAATTTGATGAATAGTGAATACCAACAAAGACATTATGATTCTAATGTACATATATGTATTTTTTTTCGTGGTGAGCCCATTATTAGCCCATATCAAGGCCTTTATTCAAGTAGAAAAATTTGTACGTTAAATCCATACACTATATATTTTATAATATTACAAATGTGAAAGTGTGTTTGTTTGTTTGTTTTGACGGATTAGTGTGATGTTTTATGTGGAGATAGTTGGACGGCTGGAGAGGGACATAGGATACTTTTTACCGCGGGAGTTTATCTAATTCCAGCGGGAAAACACGTTATAATACAATACAAAAAATATTTATGATCAGTATTACTTGAAACTTGCTATTAAGGCTTTTAAATAAAATTAAATAAATACATGTTTTAGCATTTTTCGAAATTCATCCTATAAGGGGGTAAAATAGGGGATGAAAACTTATATGAAACTACCGTTTTAGAGATTTATTGTAGTTTAAGCGTGAGCAAAGCCGCGGATTCTGTTAGTAAATTATAAATATTGATAGTTGCATTGTAATTCATATGCTACATATTGATTTGACTAATTCAATCTGCATATCAAAATTTAATTACCTGAAATGAATTGACTAAGACTTTACCTTTTTTAAAACTTCCAAACTAAATGAATTACTAACCTTTGCAAATCTGTCAGCCATTTCTTGAATAGTTTCGTTAGGTCTAACAAGGCCTGGCTGCAACACGAGAGCACCCAACTTGAGGCGCTCACACAGAATTTTGAAACGTGAATGAAGACCTTCTACTCCTGGTACCACGCACAAGTACGTTTGATTGACATCAAATTCATCTTCGCGCTGAAAGATATACATATTACGATCATAAAATAGTCGCTCACGACAAGACTGGTTGGTACGTATGAATATGTATATTAAACTAAACAAACAATAAAATTACATCAGCACGGCATCTAGCAATAAGCAGAAGTTTAAGTTATTATTTTAGTATGCGCTTAAGTAATTAATAAAAACTATTCATCATGACCATGGTGACATTATTAAAAACAATGTAACAATTAAAAATAAGTATTTTAAGTTCTTTTTTAGATATGCTTATGTAAAGATCTCCAAAAATATCTTGGAAACAAGCCCTTTATCATATTGCTGATATCTATAAAAATTTCTTCATGCGCCATGTTTCTGGAAAACAAAATTACGGTAGTATTATCACAAATGTTCTGTCTTTTGTTTTTGATGTTGATGCAGATGTGACTTGGTTCCCCCCCAACGTGCGTTCACCTTGTCGTGGTGGGGGGGCTCAGTAGTGCCCGGCAACCCAACCGGGCGCGAAGCCAAGAAACGCACAGGGAGGTAACCCACTTCGGTGGCCGGTGGGAGGTGGCCCTCTTCGGAGGGCAGTGTACCATGCGGGTTGCTCCTGGTACTTCTCTGATAGCAGAGTGGACTGAGCAACCCCGTGGTTGTTGTTGTCTGCTTCGGCAGACCTGCCGTCGGGGCGTCGTAGTTGAATGCGTAAGCGATCCTGCGACGCCCCATTAAGACGGGGGAAGGTTTTGTTGGGTTTTAGTGGGTAGTACTGGCTTTGCCGGTGAGTCCCACACCTCGTGCGTAATTTATGCATTTCCCAACGTTAAAAAAAAAATAAAGATGTGACTTGGTAACTCTTGGTAATTAGACTTATAAAATACAAGCGACTCAAACTCACTTCGCTCGGATTCGTCACTAGGTACGTTTTAACGGTTAGGTATAGAATAGACTATATATAATATATATACTATAATATATATATATACTAAATTTCATCAAAATAGGTTCAGCGAATTAAGCGTGAAACGGTAACAGTATATATATATATATATATATATATATATATATATATATATATATATATATATAAATAATGCTTTATCTTGACTGACTGATGGATCACGCCCAGTCTAAACTGCTGGTCGTGAAAACGTGAAATTTGAAGAACATAATATTCCTTATATAATGTAGGCATCCGATAAGAAAGGATTTCTTGACATTCAATCCCTAAGGGAGTAAAATAGGGGATGAAAGATTGTACGAAACTGTTATTCTACACGCAAAATGCACAAATTGCAGGTGCAGGTGATATTTAGCTTTAAGATGAAATGAAAAATAAGAAATATATCTATTAGATTTTTTGTAAATTCATTTTTTTTTAGTATACGCGAGCCGTAACTGAGGCCAAAAAGCTACAACAAAATAAAAATGACACACGGAAAAAAAAATTGCCACAAAAAAACTTTACAACATAATTCATGTTTTTATTAAAAAATGCGCCTGTGGAAGTGTTTTAATGTTTCCATAATTCAGCGTTAGAACGTATTAAAAGCGATTTTTAAGCTATTAAAACTGACAGAGTTTCAGACAAACTTTCATTCCCTATTTTACCCTCTTAGGAGACTAATTTCAAAAATCATTACTTAAATGATGCCTACAATATAAAATTAAAATCTTCTCAAAATTTTAAATGACTGTCATGATCGGTTTGGGCTGAACGTTGACAAGTCAGTCAGTGAGTTGCGACATTTTCTTTTATATACCTACAAAAAATAGGTATTGCGAGTGTACCTTGGAGAAAGACATATGATATTAGACTTTTCTGTAGGCCTTGTTAAGACCTACAATTTTTAATAGATTGTTTTGATGTACCTCTTTAGGCTTAGCCAGCGTTAGCCATATAAATTTCTAAGGACAACTCCATAGAACTAGTTATTGTGTTTTCCTGTAGGAAATGAACCTTTTTCCTGCAGTAAAAGGTGTCCTAAATGTTGACGCGAGTACAAAATTTTGTTAAAATCGGTTCAGTACTTTTTCGTGAAATCCATACACCAAAACAGACAAACAGACAAAAATTTTGATAACTATTGTTTTGGGGTCTATATTATGTACACATTATAGTCATTGTTTTTAAAAAAAATCATGTATAGATTTCTAAGTTACTGTTTTACTTTATGTACCTATGTACTGTTAACATGAGTACAAAGTCCATCTTTTGGTTCAGTAGACGTTGATGATTTGTAGGTCAAACACAAAACACACAAAAAATGTTTACTTACCATCGATGAACTGTTTATCAGTGTCGGTAAGAACACCATTTCAGTTGTGGCAAGTAGCTCATCATTATCTATGTTTGACCAGAACGTGTCGAATCCTTTAGTTTCTTTATACTCTTTTTCTATAATATTATCTTCCAATTGACGAAGTCTAATAAAACATATAACGTAAATATAGTAAAATATGCAATATAATTATTATGTAACTATTAAAACTAGTCATCATCCAGTATTCTAAAATCTTATTCATAAAATTCAATTCATATAATATAGACTTTATTTGCCTAGGCCAAAGGTTGTCTGTAACAAATTGCTAATTAATTAGCGATAAAACCGCCTTTTTTGCACGTTCTTCTAGATACTTTGTTTTCAGTTTGGACGTTATTGAGGTATTTTTTTTGTGAAAGTTACATAGATAACCTGTAAACTTCCTAAAAAAATCTATACATATAATAAAATTGTTACTAAGCCGAATCTGTACATTAAATATTTTTTGGAAAATCTTATTGAGATAGACATTATTATTGATACAGAGGCCGAATTTATAGTTTATATAATTTTTGTCTGTCTGTCTGTCCGTCCGTACGTCCGTCTGTTAGCGCATCACAGAAAAACCACTGGAGGGCTTCTGATGAAAGGTATGGTGCTAGCTGGTTATCCCGGTCAACATATAGGATACTTTTTACCGCGGGAAAATATCTCATTTCTTAGAAAAAATACAAAAACTGCATTGTAAGGGTATATTAATATGTTAAACCTAAGAATTTGTTTTTTGGTCATGTGAACGCGGGTGGGGCTGCGGGCAATGCTAGTAGACTATAAAATGAAAAAAATAATAATTATAATGCTATGTGGCCTAAATCGGTATTTAAGTAACGCTTATCATAGACTTATCTACATATGTATGTCAAACATACATGAAAACCAATAGAAAGTCTTTTTGGATGTGATTTGACAGTTCAAAATACAAGTTTAATTATACACATATGGAACGAATGGATAAGATGATTTTCTTTATTTGCTGTTTATGTTTGATTTCCCGATTTATTTAAAGAAAAAAAAATGATTCCTATGAGTAAAACCTGATATTTTCACAACTTAAGATACTTCTTCATATCCCGTGCGATTGGTCGACCAAGTTAATTAGAGTCGATATGTTTAAATAATAAAATGTCCAGATTTTCCTCAATTGTCAGATACTTATAATGTTTATTTGAGCGATTTTATCCTTACCATAGACTCTATCGGTTATTTTGCTAAAATAGTGACGGTGTATTTTACTCTATTTTTAGTGAATTCGACTACCGGTTTAGGTAAGTTTTAAAAAAAAGTTATTAGACGCAGCTGTTATTATTTTTTTTAAATAAAGGAATATTTTCTTTGAGTAAAACTTGGCAACTTCAATATTTGAGGTACTTTTACTACATATATTTAATAGTCTTACAAAATACTTACGATTTAATAGATAAGACTGATAAACTATTTTCGTCTAAGAATATGTGACACGTATTATACAAATAAGATCTAAATATTTCTAACTTAGCAGGCTCTATATCCAAATCTGCGATAATAGTATTTTTTGATATATCATCTGATATATTTATGCCTGAAAAGATACATTAACATAATTATAAAAATCAACTAATTCAAATATCGTCGGAAAAGTATAATAACTATTTTAGTATAAAACATTATTAAAGGATCTGACCTGCTTTTAAACTTAATTCATGTACCAAGGACACAGCTTCAGATTTTTTTAAGGAATGTATGAGTATAACACGTTCTTTTAGACAAATTGCTTTTTCAATGGCATCAATGGCATTTACTGCTGTAATAGCTTCATCAAATTCATTTTCATTCATCTGAAAATTGTTTCAATGTTTTTATAATAGCACTACACTATATGATGACATTTTAATTAAAATGTAGCTATTAGGTAGGTAAAGCATAGTTGAGGTGTATTTACCTTATGTACCATTTTCAAAGCAGGCAGCTTAATCCAGGTTAATAATTGATTATCAATTTTAGATAAGACTGTTCTTTCAAAATCATCTTTTGCTTCGTTAATAATAGAAAAATATCTATAATAAAATTATTAAATTGTTAAAATGTTGTGTCCAATATCTAATTTCGTTAAAATAATAATACTTACTTTAAATTTGAGCATCTTTGCGATATTAGTTTGATCTGCTCCAACATCTCGTAATTATTCTCACTCATTGAATTTGCATAATCTATGTAATATATTCCTTCAATGCCTACGAACGACTTATCTTCAGCTGCTAAATTAATAATGCTATTTAGACTAAACATATTTTCAGGAATCACTTGTACTTGTACTCCTTGTTTTGCCCAAGTCCTAGAAAATTCATTTCCATAATTAATTATAATATTTTATATAAAATTGTGTATATACTTTATTTTTGAAAATAATTATACGAAATAGGTACCGTAATTTTTCGGACACACAATTTGATGATCCAGTCGAAGAAACTAATATTATCTTTCTAGCCCCACGGTCCACTAGTCTGTCGACTAATTTTAATGCTAGCAATTCGTTCTCTGATATTACCAACTGTCGTAGTTGAGTAGAACAAGCTATTCTAAAAAAAATGTTTAGTTTTATCGTTAGTTTTATCGCTTTCATACTTTAAGTAATAAGACTTCAGGAATAAAAAGAATTTTACTTTGTCTGAACATGAGATAGATCCTTTTGTAAGTCGAGTAGTACACGTCCACGATGACGGCTTCCAGCTTGAAGACTGTATGCACGTGTTATATCTTGTGGGGAATACGTCACACGAGACAGTGGCCGGATGTATCCACGGGCAATACCTTCGGTGAGCAGTAATTGCAACTTCTATAAAATTAATTTGTCGTATTAAGTGACAGTGTTTGATTCCTGCTTTATGCTAAATTTACAGCTTTATAGAAATAAAATAGATGAAACTATACACATCAGAAATGAAAATCATTGTAAATGAGATTCACAAAGTCGATTTAAACATTAAGTTTTTAAATTTATAGTCATCTATATACTCGTATATATAATTGCTTGTCCTGACTGATTCATCAAAGCATAGCTTAAACCACAGGGTTAAAAACTTGAAATTTTTATAAAAAAAAAAAACGACTGCGTAAAAAGCGAACTAAAACGATGGGAACTAGTTGATAAAGCAACATAGTATTATGCATCTGGAGACTAACAATGCAGCTATTAGAAAACATGTACATACATGTACTTATGTCTCCGACTATAAATTATTTTTAGTTTTAGTTAGTTAGACATTTTTAGTTTATTTAACAATTGCTTATCCTAAATTACTTTAACTATATAAATTCTATACATTTTTGTATTCGCCTCTAAAAACTCTGTATTTTAATATCCCACTCGATTGATTCAGACAAAAAAAATTTTTACAAGATACACAAATTGGCATATAACATGGGCCATTTTGAATGTTAATGATATCTATATAGCCCATGATACCCGCGTTATCAAGACGAATCGAACGATGCGACGTATGAATCATCAACATCGGTTGAGCGGTTTAGTAATTACGAGGGTACATAGGATCGGATATATAATATACATACATACATATGTACATACATACAAGTCAAACGACTTTGCGGCTGGCCCCGACTTCGAAAATATCTGATTAGGTATCTATAGCATATAAAAACTTCCTTTCAGTTAATTTTTACTTTTTAGTGTTTTAATGGCATAAATGTGAACATAATATTACAAAATCGATACATATGACAACATATAAATTTAATCTATACATATAATAAAAATGTAACGAATTGCTGTCTATACATCGAAGATATATGAAAAAAAAATTATTGGGACCTTTATCAACGCAAATAGCACCCAAAACAATTATTGTTAAAAATTTTGTCGGTCTGTTTGTTTATCTGTTTGTCTGTGCGTTTGTGCACGCTTATCTCAGAAACGGCTTATCGGATTTAAATTTGGTTGTCATTAATATATTTTGGAAAGCTTCACTAAAACATTTAGTGTTTGTTTCACGTCAATCAGGTCATAAATAAAAAAGTTATGCCAATTTAAAGAATCGCGTCGAACATTTGTTAAATCTTAACCATTTTTGTACGGGCTAATCTCCGAAACTGGGATCGATTTAAATGAAATTTTGCATGTTGGTATGTCCCCGGTCAACATTTTAGATACTTTTCATCCCGAAAAATTAAAGAGTTCCTGGGGGACAGTTAAAAAACTATAGTAACTTATACAGCTTATTACACAACTACTTATGCAACTAATTAAATAAAATTTGGAATGCTGACACTTTGTTGCTGGTTAAACAAGAGGTTACTTTTTATCCCAGAAAACTGAACTGTTCCCGTGGGATAGATCTGTTTGTACTTTTCTAGAGGCGAACCTGAGCGAAGCAAACATGAGCCGCTAGTGGAAAATAAAACTGCGCACATTCTTTTGTCCACTCAAGCGTAGCTGCGGACAATAAGCTCAAGAAAATAAGAATGGCACTTTAAAGTAACTTAAAAAAATGAGAGAAAGGATGGAGACTAAGTTTCAGGTGTACATAAAATTGGAACTTCAAATATAACGTTGATGTTCAAGCCTGTTTATATGTTAGTTAAAAGCCTATATTAGCCGAGTTACATGATTCTTAAGTCGTAAACATTATATATGTATATAGTATTATATGCGAGTTGTATCATTGTACTCTCTTCCTCTAACTTTGAAAAGATAAAGTAGAAAATGTGCAAAAAATAAAGGTAGTGGAGCTTGCTAAAGGCTTTAAACGAAAATTAATTTACCGAATATACGCAAAAAATTTTTTCAGTTACTAGATATTTTGAGTTAGGATCGCAAAAATTTTTATTTTCCATAATATCTTTAAAAAATAATAAGAAACGCGAACTTATCTATGCAATTAATGTCTGTGTATAGTATTATGTTAGTAAAAACAGCACAATATTCAGTGGTGTGGAACCCTCAATGCGCTAGTCAAAATCATACACATTTGAAAATCATTACAGCCATTAAATTAATAATAATAATATAATAATAATAATAATAAGAAGAATAACTAGAAGAAATTAGGAGAGTTTGGAAAATGACGAATGTTACAATAGTACCCATAATAGTGTCCACAACAGGTGTTGTTCCGAAACTTTTATTTAATTCTTTAAGCATTCTTTCTTTGCCTAAATTCACATATTTAACTCTTCAGAAAGCTGCTATTTTAAACACCTGCAGAACAGTAAGAAAATTTTTGCAACTTTCTTCAGATAATGATGACAACACAGTACAACAAACCACCCAGAACTGATTCAGCACTTGGTTCACGCCCGTGCTGGATCATATTACCAGGCACAGTCTGAGATATCAAGTTTGATATAAAAAAATAATAATAATTTTATTGAAATACGTTAACAAAGTTATTATAATATTTACAAAATAGAATAAATGACCAAGAGCACAATACAATTTGGAACCTACCTGAACTAGGTAACAACCTGTGTTTCAGGTGATAGTTTTACCATGCATTTCTCACTGTAACAAAGCTTTAGAACAGAGCAAATTTTGAAACTTACTATATGTAAAATGACAATTATGTGAGCTTATGTAACTAACTAGACTTACATCTATTTATACGAGTATGTATTAAAATTTATAATTAACGTTATTTTAATATTTCGAGCATTTTTTCTGTGTCTATATAGTTCAAATTTTGAAGAAATTCCGATATTATTATTTTACATTTTTTATAACTTATACTATATAAATCCATTTATCTCTATTGAGTTTGTTGTACAAAAAAGCCTCTAAAAATATATAAAACCTATTAGCAAAAGCATGTTTGGTTCGTGGCTTAGTATAGACCATATCTTTTCTTCTCTTGTCTGTAGGAAGTGGGTAAAAAGGGAGTTCAGTATGCTGTTTTAATGAGGTGTGTAGTATAATTGTCGGACCGTTAGTACCTTGCATTCTAAGTAAAGCATGTTAGTGGGAAAGGAATAAGGTCGATAGGTGGCTACTTTTAGGATGACCCTTTGTGCACGTTCAAGTGCTTCGCTAGTTTTGACTATAAATTAATATGAACAATTTAAATTAATATTTTATTATCAGCAAAATACTCGTAGTTCCAACATATATTTTATTGATTTGTACCTGTATATCCTCTTCTTCTTCCTGTCCCAACATTGACAATAAGTTTATGGTGCAGTAAGACATTCCTTTTCCCAAATGTTTCATGCCAAGGTCATAATTTTCCTTAGTCAATAATAAGGTTGTGTCAATTACAATACCTGACGGTCTGCAACACTGAATCGTAGTCTGAAATGATTTTGATAAATGAATCGAATCATTGATATAGTTATTTATTAGTATTCAAATTTAGTAAAAGTTATTATTAGGTATATTATTATAAATAAATTACATATAGGTTATTTAATTTATTTAATTAATAGAAGCGTATTTACTAACGTCTTACTAAATTCCCTGATCATTTTTTAAGACATATAAGGTAGTCATGTACATATACTCCATGAAGATGTACCTAATGAAGCAGTATAATATTTAAATCTAAATAGGCAAAACAAAACAGTACAGTGTCTTATTGTCATCGGTTTTGTCAAACGATGTTCTTATTTTGTTTACTATCTAATGACTAGCTTTATAATAATAATAATAATAGCCTTTATTCAGACAGTATCTCATTTACAGGATCTAATTTAAATGTGGGTTACACTTTTTGTTCACACTGAAGGATAAGTAATAATATAACACTACACTGAATTACGCATCGACAACCCTGTCTGTATGCCCCGAATTGCCAAAGGCCTCCTCCATCTACCTCCATTTTCCTCTATCATTAGCCACTCTTGTACATGTGGTACCTACTATGGCTTTAATATCATCAATACATCTTTTATATGGTCTGCAACTTTTCCTTAACTTGTGACTTATGAACGAATTCATTACTAATTTTGACCGTTTTTCCTTCCCTCTAATAGTATGACCTGACCACTTCCATTTTCACTTTTTTATTGTTTTTATGACGTCTTTTGTGTTTGTGTGTTTCTTAATGGTTATCATTTTTATTTTATCCGATAGTCTTTTTCCCATCATACTTCTTTCTATGGAGTTTTGGCATGATTTTAGCTTTTTTATATGTGTTTTTGTGAGTGCCCAGGTTTGACAACCATAAGTGAGTACAGGTAGTATGCAACAATCAAAGCGTTTCCTTTTGATGCTTATCCCAGTTTCACTACTTTTCATAATTTCCTTCAGACTCCAGTATTGTTTCCAAGTATTTCCAATGCGTCTATCGATATCCTTTGAGGTTAAATCTGAAGGAGAAATTATCTGGCATAGATGAGATGTATTCATTGACATAGTCAACTGGTTTGTTATTGATCCAAATAGGTATCTGTTTTCCATCCGTCATAGCTTTAGTTTATCATAGTTTTTTGTGCGTTCATGACTAATCCCACCTTGCGGCTTTCTCTATCTAGGTCATTTAGCATCACCTGTAGCTCTTCACTTTATAGCGATAGGACTATCAGATCATCCGCAAATCTCAAGTGCGATAAGTTTTCCCCATTAATGGCTATCCCACATTTTTCCCAGTCTAATTGACGAAAGACATCTTCCAGGACTGCTGTAAAAAGTTTTGGTGAAAGTGGATCACCCTGGCGTACTCCTCTTTCAATTTTAATCACCTCGCCCTCCTTTTCTAATTTTATTTTAGCTTTGCTGTTATCGTAGATGTTTTTTAATATTCTAATATATTTATTTTCAACACCTTGGTTCTTAAGAGCCTGTCAGATCTTTTCGTGTTCTATTGTGTCGAAAGCCTTATTGTAGTCCACGAAACAGCAATAGAAGGTTAGGTTGTACTCTTTGCCTTTTTCGAATAATTGCTTGATAACATGAATGTGGTCTAAAGTCGAATATCCGCTCCTGAAACCTGCCTGCTCTCTTGATAGATTTTCATCTAACGTCTTAGTTATTCTGCATAGTAATATTTTTGCGAAGATTTTATAGATATTCGACGATAGACTAATAGGTCTATAATTATTTGTTATTTCTATCTCCTTTTTTGTGCAGAAGTGTTATAGTTGGTAATGTCCATTGGTTAGGTATTATCTCGCTTTGTAATACGTCGTTAAAAAGATTTTCGGAAATTGGTATTAGGTGGTTTTTATTTTTGATGAGGACCTCGTTGGTGATACCATCCGATCCTGGAGCTTTATCTTTTTTTTGAAATTTCATAGTTTTATCTATTTCTGCGGGTAATGTGTCCGGTACTTCACTTCCTCCTGTTAAGATTGATGTTTGTAATGTATTTTTCCTTGCATATAGGTCCGTGAAAAAGTAAGTAGCTATTGATATGATTTCTGGTCGCCACCTTTCGCATTTATGTTTCTTATTAATTAAATCGTTTTTCTGTTGTTTGACTGCTTTTTTGGTGCCTCCAGTTTTTTGTATGCATGTTTCTAGTATTTTCAATCTGTGTCTCTGACGGTCCTTTCACATGTGTATTTTGATTTCATTACTTATTTTAGATATTTCCTTTCTTACGGCTTTTGTCTTTCCCGGATACAAAATATTAGTTCTACTCTTGTTCTTATCAATTCTTAAGATTCATTTGCTATCCATTTTGCCCTGTCGTTTTTGTTTTCATGTTTGCTTCTTTTATTTGTGTATAGAAGTTCTTGAAAGTTGTTGTATTTATTTTGTATATCGAAATCTTTTGTATTTTAAATGAAATGTTCTAGTTTTTCTTTTAGTGTTTCGGTATTTTCCAATGCTACATTATTGATTTGCTTTGCCATAAAGGGTCTGTCTTTCTTGAGTGTGTTAAGTTATAATTTGGCTGTAACCATTCTGTGATTGCTGTTAAAGTTAATATTATTTATAACTCTACAATCTTGAAACTTTTTACTTTTATTCGTTAAGATGTAGTCTATCTTGTTTTTGTGGTGGCCATCTGGGTGTATCCATGTCCATCTGTTGCTTTCACGTTTTCTGTATGGACTGTTTAGTATTTTTAGGTTGTTTTCGTAAGCCAGTTGTATAAGCATTTCTCCATTCCTTGATCTAGGGCCCGAACAATACGGACCCATTATAATTTCCTCTCCTTCTCCTCTTTCCCGCGTTCTTGCGTTGAAATCTCCCATTACTATTAAATTGTTGCGTGAGTCGTTATTTATTACGTCTGTTAGTTTGGAGTAGAAGGAGTCTATTACTGATCTCTTAGATTTTTCACTTAGAGAGTAGACTTGAACAATTGACCACTTATCGTTTTTAGGTGGTAGTTTTATGTTAAGTATTACAATACGCTCTGAGATGCCAATGAATTCGTCAATATACGATTTTAGTTCTTTCTTTATCAAAAATCCTATTCCATATAAACCTGGTGTGTCTCGTTTGTAAAATAACATAAAATTTCCATGGTTTTCTATACTTTCCCCTAGGCATCGTACTTCGCTTCGACCCAGTATCGACCAATGTATATTTTCTAGAGCTAGGATTATTTCTACTAGACTATCATTGGTTCTTAGTGATAGCGTATTATATGTTGCAATGTAAATTATATCTTCCGTTTGACGGCATTTCTTAGAGAGAGTGTATGGTGTATTTAAGTCAATTGGAGCAGGTAGTTATAGTTTTCTTTTGATTTGAACATGTAGGTGAATTGGACTCTTCTCTTTTCCTTTTTTCTGGGTTGTCACTGTTTTTCTTCAATACTAATTTATCATGTTTTATAAATGCTGTTTCCTTTTTTCTTTTCTTCTTCAACTTGATACTGGAGCTGCTTCCGTTTTTCTAACACTCCAAATGACTAGCTTTAGTTATAATAAAAAAAATGAAAACAGTTGGGTTTTTTTATATATAGATAGGTAAATTCTATTTATATATGTTTTACTCAAATTTTCATTAGTAATTATGTTATAATTTCGAACACTGGGCAAAATCTAGTATATTTAATTAGTTTTTATACAAAAAAGATAACTTGTCGTCACTGCTTTTACAATTATTAGGACTTTCTGTCACTTTACTCACTTAATAAAACAAGATTTTTTGTCAAAACAAATAAATAAGAACAGTAATAGAAACTGTATCAAATTATTATAGTAAATATACTCTACCTGTATAGCGAGCATCATCCAAATTCATTCAATAGCTATGAACAGATATCCAAATATCTTTATTTTGATATAAATGCTTTCTTTATATTATAACACTAATAGTGCTTTTATATATTATAGGCATACTTACATTTTTAAGGGCACCTTTAACACAGCTTATGATTAAATCACAACCTTCACCTTTTGTAGCGTGAAACACCATATCTCCGAAACTTATATCACGTGAATTTCCAATGTGACTTTCTGAAATACGAAAATTATTGATTTTATTTAGAGAATTCTCCTATTTTCATTAAATTATTTAAAAGAGGATTAATGACCAAGACACCAATTATACCTTTGAGCTCTGGGAAGAGTCTTCGCAGGAAGCTCTTTTTCTTGATATCGCTAACAGTAGTGAAAACTTGGCAGCCATATGCCAAAGCAATCGATATAACTGCCTGGCCAAGAGCCCCAGCGCCTCCATGTACTAAAATTGTTATTCCAGGCTTGAGCTTAGCCTTAATACACTGCGGGTAAATATAAAATTGAAAGATGAAATTCACTGAAAATTTATATTATATGGGATATAAACATATTTATTAAAATTTGGTACCAAGCAATATAAAGCGAGACAGTATGCCAATGGAACTGTAGCTGCATCTTCCATAGTCCAATGTGCCGGCACAGGCCATAGATATTTCGGTGCCACGCTTACATGTGTTCTTATAGATTCATAATTCGCAATTCCCATTACATGGGCTCCGCTATTAAAACGACAAAGAGATAATTAATAATACCTGCCAGTCAAATAAAAAAATAGGTTTTATAGTATGTGTATAAGAAAATACTTACCTATCAGTAGTTCCACTAAAATCAAAAAGTTGCATGTCTTCATTATCGCATGAAATAACTCCCATTTTTTTCTGTACTTCAACAGCATTTACTCCAGCGTAATGAATCTGTAATATATTGATCAATTTTTACATTGAAATGAGATAAATATTTTTTGTGTAACAAAATGTATTTGGTTTTACCTTTACATTTATGCCCGCGCCTCTAGGCTCCGGCATTTCTGTCCAATGCAAGGAGTCTAGGTCACCTAACTGTCTAATATTAAGTTCTAATCCAAGACCTTCTTCGCTTAAAGTTTCTTCTGCAGGTAAGTAATATTCTCCGCCCCACACGCCCTTAAATAATTTATTTGACCATTGTTAATTGCATTATTAGAGGAAGAGCCCGTGAACGCCAGACCTTCGTCATTTTATAAAGGCTGAAAGCTTGTCAGCGCATGCTCCAAACACGGATAAGAACGATGGACCATTATGAAGTTCAGGCTATGTTGGCTTTGGCAGGTACACGGTACTTAAGAAGTGAAAAATATCGATTTAAATTCGTCAAATAATAAAGTGTGATTTTTTGGTATTACCTTCAGAATATTATTAAAAAATACGTCATTCAATGCCAGACACTTAACATCGTGGCAAACCCTTGCCAGACACCCTTTTCACGAAATCATAATTCTACTTACGTTATAGTATAAAAGCTGATTTTTATATATAATACTTGGGTAATAATTAGATGATTTATAAGACTGACACCATGAAAAATGTTCCAAACAAGTTGGAAGGCATTTCTAAGAAAATATTGCAAATGGTCACCAAATTTGAAGCGCTAAGAATTGACTTTATTTTCGATACCAAAATGAAACCAAAATGAATTTAGATCGGTATTTTACACACCTTTAGTACCGTGTACCTGCCAAAACCACCATAGCCTGAACTTCATAATGGTCCATCGTTCTTATCTGTGTTGAGAGCATGCGCTGACAAACTTTCAGCTTTTATAAAATGACGAAGGTCTGGCGTTTACAGGCTCTTAGGCCATATATTTCTACCATAACAAGAAATACGACAAGATATATTTTATCTTATAATCCTAAAATAATTTCTATAAGTTTTACTCAGTTACTCCTTTTGAAATCAGCTATCTGCCAATAAAAATCCCGTCAAAATCAGTCCAGACATTTCGGAGATTAGCCGGAACAAACAGACAGTCAAAAATTAAAAGAAGGTTTTTTTATTATAAGTACCGTATATAATTTAATATGCATTTAGTAAAAAGCTTTGTTATTTTGACATTACAAATAGACACTTCAATTTTATTAATCTATATAGACATAAAAGTATGTTGTGGGATTTAATAATAATTATACTCAAAATTAAAAAAATACAAATGAAACTTACGTTATGCAAAATATTAACGGCTAAGTCAGTAAGTGGTATTTTATCCAGATTCCGGGTACTGGAAAACTCATTATTGATCATGATTAGATTAATTTTGCGGTTATCCTCTTTTCTCCATTTCTTTACAGCTGTTTTTAAAGACGCTAATGGAGGATATGACGTTAATATCACAAGCTTTTGATTTAATTGTGTTGCAGTTATTCTTGAAGTAAGTAAAGCAAAATCAGATTCGGAGTAAACTGTTATAGGACTAGTGCTAACATTTGATTCAGTGGGACGCCACAACACTAGTTCTAGAACAGTTGATCCTTTTGTATGTGCACAAATACTTTGGTACAGGGATGATGGGCGATCCCTCGAAATTTCTGCTTTATACTTCTCATAGTTAACTATAAAAGTATTGCATGTAAGAACTCGGTGTAGCATTTGACACAACTGTGGAATTGTACAAAACCAACAATTAGCATTAAGCTTATGAAAATATCAAGTATAATAAATATAGCCATAGACATAGACAATTAACTGTGTGTTAGCCTGAAAAATCTGACTACTCTGTAAAACATGACAATATCACTAAGTTTAATTTAATTTTCCATTTTTCTCAAGAGTCTCTAAAGGTTTCAAGAAATTATTTTTTACAACAATTTTGATTATCTAAATCTATGGGTGGAGTCAAAGTTTTAAACCAACTTACATCATCATTATTTGACAGCTTTGACACTAATAGCAAATCAACTTCACTCAATAAAGCAGTATTACTTGATTTAAGACTATCTAGTGTAATTACTGAATAATTCGCCTGTATTCCAGGAATTTCGGAGAGGATTTGATTAGTATCAACAAAATCAGAGACATTATTTTCAATAATTTCCACAACATTTAAATCGTGTTTATTTAAATATTCAGCAGATATTTGTATATAAGTAGAGAGTGCTGACGCTTTCTGAAAAATAATATAATATTTATAATATGGCTGTTGCTATTCATACTTAAAACAAGGACGAATAAAAAATAATTTTGTGTGATGAGCACGAAGGTTTGTACTCCAGTCATGGGTATTTGTATTTATAATATGTATGTATTTAAAGTTTTATATAATACATAGTGTATCAACTATCTAGTATTCATAACACAAGCCTAGTAAGATACTATGGATCTATATGATGCTGTGTATTAATGTCCCAACATATTTATTTATTATTTAATTATATTTGTTGCTATTCGTCCGATAATCGGACGAAATATAATATACGTTCGACTATTGTCGGTTTGTAGGAAAATTTAACACTTTTTGTTTTCTAATATAAAATAAGTGATTTTTAGGTGCAGGAGTTTATGTTTGCAAAAAAAAATAACCTTAACCTACCCAGCCGAACTTAGCTATATACCTATCCTACTTAATTATTTATTAGTCTATTCGTCCTTCCTTATAGTTTATAGATTTTATAAAGAACGAATAATTATTTTTTATTCGTCCCATTAAAGGACGAATAGACTCTCCGTTATAATATTCTTATTGAAAATGCATCTGTGTTTATAAAAAAATAATATTATTATACATACATCAATGGTGTTTGTAGAAAAGTGAGGAACAAATTTTAAAGCTTTTATTCCAACATTTTTACAGAAAGTTGGTAAATCATGAAATCTTATATTTTGCATGATTATACCACCGCACCTAAAACAGATATCATCATAATAATATTAAAAAAATATATAAAATGTATAAATTATAGGAAAATTGAATAAAATAACTATACCCATAAAATATCATACCTTGTATAATCATGAACATCAAATATCCTCGCAGGAGTAACTTTTATTCCATGTATTTCATACATTTCATCAAAATGCTCATTTACGTCAATTATAATTTTTCTTACAAAATGTGGCTGAGAAACTGTTTCGTGAATTCTTCTGAGCGCATTTAATTGGAGCATACTGTCAATCATGGCCACCCAATTGTCTTCCCATTTTATATTAGCTTCAGACAATGACAAACTAGCATTGTAAATACTACGAAATACACCCCTGAAAATTTAATATTTTATTAAAAAAGAAGTTGTAGCACAATTTTAAAATATTCCTTCAATTTGTTAGGTTACTTACGAATAATTATAATCCCTTAGAGATAAGAGTTTATAAATATCATCTGATTTAAGTTGCATTTCTTCCTTACAATTTATATTAACTTTGTCTTGACTGTCTTTTTTTATTTCCCCAGTTATATAACCTGTTGCGATTTTAGTACTTTCATCTAATACCTAAATTATAAGAAAATTATAGATAATTAATATGCTTATTTAGAAGAATCATAACGTAAATGAATTAAACGATATTTAAATCTACTATCTTACTTCAAAACGGCCATTTCCTCTGTGTAAAGCTATATTTAAACGCAAGTTTCTCTGTTTATGAAGAATTGGTTGTGTAAAAAAATGTATATCAGTAAATTGGACTGACAACTGTTTCTTCTCTACTCCTAAGACCATTGCCAATGTGTCCCAAACTCCTACGAGTGCTCCAGAAAATGGATACAAGTTCTTTTCTAAAATTAAAAACGTTTATTATTTACGCAGAAATATTATTATTATGTACCCAAATAAAAACATTTTATTAGTATTAACAGGAGTTTCAAATTAAGATATTATAATATAATATATATATATATAAATATATATAATATAAAATAATAAAATAAAAGGAAATATATTTTTTTCTATTATCACCTCTTATGACGTGGCCTTTTAAATATGCGTGATCGTCATCATATGTGGATATCACAAATTTTGTAGCAGCAGCTATTTTTCTATGTGCTGATGCATACAAAGGTAAACTCCTGTAACATTTATTTTGTTTATTGTATTAAACTTTAAAAATATATTGGAAAACGTGCTAAGTATTCCCTGTATATATGAAAGTTTAAGTAAATTATCAGTACATCATGATATTCGATCTATGTTATATATATTATAAATAAATAATATATAACTATATGAATTAAAAATGTCACAATACTAAAAAGTGAAACATAGTTTGATAATCAAATTCAAATTATGACTAATACGGGTAGTTTACATTTACCAGTAATTAGGTTCACAAATTCTTAATTATAATAGGTATACAAACAGCTATTCATATTTACCATTTTTCATTATGAGCCCATTCCACTAAATGTGATAACATTGGTGTTCCAGTCGAAACAGGATACTCAATTTTAGGATACAGAACTTCCACTTTAGGATTAAATCCATCCATATAAAGTCTGTTAATACAGATATATTAATTAATAACACTGACATATTATCGACATTAAATATCTACATTTTATAAAAGTTTAAATAAATGTTACTAACTTTCCTATAGCTTCTAGCAAGAATAGTGCATTGTCCACGTGACCACGCCTAGTGAGTGGTATGTGCCGACATGAATCAGGTAGAGACCGCTTGACGATGGCTTGCAACAAACCATGTGGTGCGATCTCGATCACCACTGCATTAGCTGGGATTAACCGGGACGTCTCCTCAAAGAGCACCGAATTCTGCATGGAACATTTTTTATATAATAATGATATCAAACTATTAAATATTATATTTTAAATACGTTTTTTAAACTTATAAATTTTATTTATAATTCATGTTCTTTTTATTTTATCTTAACCGAAAGTAAATATTTTATTACAGAATATTACTTACCAATAAATTATTTGTATGATACTCAGCTGAGGAATACTTAGCAATTTCTTCTCCCCATCTTTCTTTTGGTACCGAAGTTGACACCCATTTTTCACTACGAGGCTTTGGAGATTTGATGACTTCAGTTAAATATTTAAGTAAGCCGGGACCTTAATAATAAAAGCATAAGAAATGACTCATATTTATTTGAGTGATTATTTATTTGTAATGTATGTGAATAAATATGTTATTATAATTTGCATACTTTACCTGCTTCAGCAATATAGCGCGAGTGATATGCAATATTTGAACATGGCACCTCTTTAGCGAAAATACCTTTGGAAGTTAATTGGGCTACAAACTCTTTCATTACAATCGCTGGTCCTGAGATAGTACTTGAGTTAGGACCGTTATGACATGCTACTTCTATTTCTGGAGGGCACATTTTAACTATCTATAGGAAAGAAATATTAGTATGAGTTCAATCTATTAAAAAATAATGCAAAATTAAATATAAAAAATGTAGTTCCTTAATATTGTTATATTTACCTGTTGGTATCCAACACCGACGGCAGCCATTGATCCTCTTATGAACGGTGTTTGCAAAGATACTAGACCTCGACTATAAGCAGATAAAATCATCTCTTCTGCTGTGAAACAACCATCAGCGTATGCACATCCTAATTCCCCCACACTGTGTCCTGATAAAAATTAAAATAATATAAAATTCAGAATAACTCTCGGATTTCTCAAGATCATCATCAGTAATATCTTAATAATTAGAAAGTTTATCTGGAAATATAATACCAGAATATTAAATACCTATAATCATATCAGGGAAAATCTCCAATTCTCTTAAGACATCGGTAAGCCCTATTTGAATTGCTGCGATTCCAACAAAAGAGTGTAAGATATTATCAAATATTGTTTTTTCTGTGGAAGTTATGATATGTACTATATCAATTCCTTTAGGTTCAAGAGCTCGACGACAACTGTAACATAAAAAAAACATCAATTTTTATTTTTCTGTGATTTTAGTTTGTTGTATTAAAAGTATTTTTTATGTAATATTTTGTTTACCGTTCGATAGCTGCAGCAAAAACCGGTATGCGCATAAGTTGTGTTCCCATTCCAGCCCATTGCGATCCCATTCCACTGTACATGAACCAAAGTGGTCGTTTGACATCATCGAAGTAGTTAGATTTTTCACATAAACTAACCGTTTTACCTTTCTCGTTTGTATCTAAAGTATAAAGAGATATAAAGGTTGATAATGATATTTAAGCAATTTTTGAAAAAAAAAACGCTGGTCATAAAACAGTATGATATCTTACCAAGAATCGTGTATCCTCTACCCAAGTGACCAAAAATTCTACTTTTGTGAATATTTCGAAGCAAAGCTAACTCCTCGGGGTCAACGGGACGTATTTTTAGATCGTTCATTATTTTTATTACTGATGATTCTTGTCTTCCTGAGAGTGTCACTAATTGTGGAATAGTAGCCTTGTAACAAGATAGATCCTTAAACGGAACATTAAATTGTTTAATTACTTTAATAATTATCGTTAATACTAGGGTTAATCAAAAAGTTCTTAGAAACGCATATATATAAAACCTTTTTGGGGATAGTTCGATATTCGTTTTAAAGAGTATTAATTAAACAATATTTATGCCATGACCATCCTCTCCATCCAAAAAAAAAATTCGAGTTGCTCCTACCGCTGGCAAAGTTATGACCTGAGTGTTCTGTAAAATCGAAGGTATTCTTTTTATTGATTACATGCGAAAACACCAGACAATTACTGGACCCTATTATGCAAATTTAATGCCGAAAGCGCGTGAAGGAATTAAAGAAAAACGTTGTCGAAAACGTGTTGTTTCCTCATAATAACGCATCCACCCATCGATCGGAAACTGCGCTCAATGCAATTCGCTGTGCTGGCTTCAATCTCCTTGACCACCGACCATATTCTCCGGAGTTAGCTCCTAGTGATGTTTACTTATTCCCAAAACTAAAAGATCATATTCGTAGAATTAAAATTCTTTTTCGGTCATGGCTGCCGTAGACGAGTTTTTTAGGAGTCGAGAAAAAGTTTTTCTTTTCGAAAGGAATAATAAAGTTACAAAACGTTATTCTATATGTATTGCATTAGAGGAAAATAATTTAGATAGAAATAAAATAAATTAGACGTTATTTTTCCCCAATTATTAGCAACTTATTTGCATTGGATATAAAATGCATCTTAATCCTGTCATATTAAGTACAAAAAAACTCGCAAAGTAGTTACTATATGATAACTACGCATATTCAAGAAAATATGGAATACGATAGGATAAATTTCCTTGTAAATAGTGGAATAAGTATTCTATTTTTATGTTATTTACATAAAAATTCGTCGAATTTCTTTTTGAATATTTGTTTAACATAATACCTATATAAATAACCAATAAGACAGAGTTACTATCTGTAAGGTATTTTGGCAAGACTCATTAAATTAAAAGTGAGGTGAGATAATATACCTTTTGCTTATAATGGCCTTTTAGTAAGATGTGCGAGTTGACACCTGTGACCGACAGGCCGTTTACAGCTGCGTATGAGTGGTTGAAGTCCATATGATCTGTGACAATGCACATTCGACCATCACGGAGTGCCGCAACATCTTGTCGCGGTGAATCACAATGTAAATTCGCTGCGATCTTTCCAGTATGATAAGCCAGGAGAACCTAATTTTTTAAATACAATATTTCTCAATAATAACCAAAAATGAATAATACTTTAATTTTACTTTTTACTTCGCTAAGCTTACTTTAGTAATAGCGCATATCCCTGAAGCAGCTTCTGTATAACCAATGTTAGACATGACACTTCCTACTTTTAGGGGATCACTTCTATTTATGCAAAAAACTTCATCAATCGATTGTAATTCTGATTTATCAGCTTCAGCAACAGCTGTAAATTTGTAAGTTTAATTTAATATGAATATTATAATTAAAGAATCTATAAATATTGGATTTATGTTACCCAGATTTATGTGCTACTTATGTAACAATTTTACCTGAACCAACCGCTTCAACATATTCCACTACATCTGGTGAAACGTCAGCTTCTTGATAGAATTTTTTTAAAAAATCAGCCGAAATGTTAGGATTTCTGTAGAAACCGTATTTTGGACCACTTTCATCTTCTTCTAGTTGAGTAAACTCACATTTAATATAAGCAACTTCTGCATAAACTCTGAAATATGTGGTAAATTTTTTTTACTATTTTTTTCCCGTAATCAAATGGATTAAATGGTAATTTTTTGTGAAGTTTACTTTTCTTATTGATTTTATAAACATAAACAATTTTGACATGGAAACATACCTTAGTGCATCTTTAGCTTTTTGCAAGAAAAGAACATTGATTGACTCCGATTTAGAACATCCAGCGGGATTACTATCAAATGATTTTGTTTTACCATCCATACTTAGTTTCATGATTCTGAAAAACATTTATTTATGAAAGTATAAACATATACATAAAATGTTTGAAGTTTCTTTTTAAAACATATTATACACATATATAGGTCAATTCTATTATATTTTTGTCAATTTTTTTTAATAATAATTATGGTCAAATTTTGACCACCAGACGAACTGAACATTCTCGATGGTTAAATAGGTGGACAGTCTGCTGACTAAGCTAGTAAAAGCATGTACATAGAATAGTAAAATATTCGTATAAAATTCCCATTCCAATACGGATAAGAGGCTATAAGATAAGAGGCTCAAATCTTAAATAAATGCAACTAAGAACCATACTAACTAAAAGCATAAGAAGTGTACAACCACTCAAATGTCCATTTAAGTCACTTGTACAGTAATTATTAAGCGTACATTTCTTTTGCATATATAATTAAGTATATCACCTCCAGGTAAATTTCTAAAAAATTAATTAAATTTCCAAGAAATCTATTTCTAACTGTAACGCCGGCGTGTCCGCGGTCGTTGAGGCAATATTTGTATTAGTTCTTTATTGTAAAAAAAACTATGTTTATGTATGTGAATAAAAAAAGCTGTCACAGATAGATACAAACATCAAACTGACCTTTTTCGTTTTTTGTCGCCAATTATAAATATGTAGTACAAACGACTCACCTATTTATTTATTTATTGTAGTTATTTTTATCATAAATGTCTTATATCTTTAAACGAGCAATTCTTGTATACATATATATATATAATCTGAATCTCGGAAACGGCTTCAACAATTTTCATGAAACTTAGTGTACAGGGGGTTTCGGGGGCGATAAATTGATCTAGATTAGTTTTGTCTGGGAAAACGCGTGTTTTCGAGTTTTCATGCGGTTTTGTTTCGCACGCAATTATTATATGTTCGCTAGTTCGCACGCTAGGATATAAAAATCGTGGTCAAGCAGCCAAAGCAAGTTTGACAACCACTGGTGTCTGGGTTCGTATCCTGGTCGGATACAAAGTTTTTACTTTTGTTTTTTTTTTTTTATTTATTAATTTTTTTAATGTTTTTTGGGCGAGTGAAGCTCGGTGGCCCAGGTACTATTATCTTATCAGACATACAGTCTACTTTCAGAATATGTAAGGAAGAGATCAAATCGCATAATATAACTCTTTTCGTTTTTAGGGGGCGGAAATGAGGTCTTATCGATACCCTTCCTTTCATATAAATCGGTTCTGTAGTTTCGGAGCATATTTGGTACAAACAAACAATTCTTTCCTCTTTATAATATTAGTATAGGTAATATAGCTTTAGTTGTTCTTATTAACTATTTGAATAAAGTTATAATGTTCGTTTTATTATTACCTCCCATAGTGGACAGAGGATTGTGGATGCAAGCACAGGTTGGCTCCTCCAACAATTGCAGCATCACATTCTCCACGAGTAATAGCGAGGTAAGCCTGCTCGAGTGCACCAGTAGAACTGCAGCAAGCTTCATCAATAGCCATAGATGGCCCTTTGGCATTCAGCCAGTACGAGATTCGATTGGCAAACATTGTTTTACTACATCTGTAAAGATATATATTTTTAAATGGTATTCCTTACTATTTAAACTATAAATCTATACATATAATAAAAATGTTACTAAACCGAATTTGTACTTTAAATATTTTTTGGAAAATCTTATTGAAATAAAAATTATTATCGATACAGAGGCCGAATCTATAGTTTTTAAAATTTTTGTCTGTGTGTCTGTCTGTCTGTTACCGCATCATCTTAGAAAAAATCATCTGTCTCATTTCTGAGAAAAAATACAAAAACTGCAATGTATACTAATATGTAAAACCTAATAATTTGGTTTTTTGGTCATCTGAACGAGGGCGGAGTCGCGGGCAATGCTAGTAATTTCATAAAAACTAAAAACCCGTAAATCAATTTCATGAAAAAATTTTATAGTGAAAATATTAATTTTAATTGTATATTCTTTAGCCGGAAAAAAATCTTCAAAGTGATGTCTCAGTCATAAATTTTTATAAAGTATTAAAGAAGATATAGCGTACCAACAGAAACAGCTTTGAAAAATAGTAAATAATATGATGATTTACAAAAGTACTCGTACATCAAAAAGAAAGTTTCACCGTTATCCAAACAAGCAAACTCAAATACGTAACCTTCAAAGATTACACATTATGAAACAGGTATAATTTTGCATTTGTCATATAACTATCAAACAGCTAAAATAAATAAGTAATATAATATGTATAAGTATGTGTGTTTGTATGTGTGTTTGTTCTTTCTTCATGAGGATGTATTTGGAGTTTGGTTTTACACATAGACACACCCGAGTTATGAGTAATATCTACATACAACAACATTTATAAATCGGTAAATTCCACTAAATTATTTAATTGACTGAAGAAAAGAGTGAAAATGAATGATCGGCGTTCATAGCCACACCTACCCTGCAATACCAAAACCTGTTCTAGAACTTGCGACGTAAAAACAAGCTTTTTCGGTTTCAGAAAAGCAACTGCCAACATATACGCCTACTTTTTTCCCGGAGAGTTCCACTGGGCTGATTCCTACAAAGGACGGGCACAATTTCAAATATACATATTATATTATTTTATTGTATGTATACATTCAACCCTTTTCAACATCCCACTGCTGGACATGGGCTTCCCTTCAATAGAGGTGAATCAGACCACAGTCCACCACGCTATCCAAGTGCGGATTAGCGGACTTCACTTGTCTTTCGAAAACTTGCTAGGTTCTCTCAGACATGCAGGTTTCCTCACGATGTTTTCCTTTCTCCAAGTGATAATCATGTAAGAAATGATTTGCACATGAAAATATCAAAGGTGCGAGATTCGGGATTTGAACCAGCTTCACTCGGTTTCCCAAGCGAGCGAGTTACCACTTGGCTACCACTGTCTCTATTTATTATTTTATTAATTTATTTCAACTCAGCCAATACAAATATATGTAATTAAAATTAAACGAAAAAGCGAAAAAAAAGTATCATGTCTACTCCTCAGGAGCAACTATAAATAAAGTGCTGCAGTTTAGTATATGGGATGCGGCCTCTGGAGGAGTGGGTGGTATTTTTTGATAGAGGAGTCTAAATATATAAAATTTATTTTGAGGAAACGAAAGAGTTAAAAGTTATTGAGACTTAAAGTTACAACATTTCTATACATAATTATGACATTACTGCACTACACTTCGCTCCCGCCTTAGGCTTCTCAATCTAAATTATCCAAATCGGATCTATCACCGAATTTAAAATTAATATAAAGCCCTTATAATAGCAGGGGATCTGGGTTTGAAATAAAAAAAAAGAACTAACGAGAAACAAAGAATAAGCGTAGCGTAGCTCCCGCCTTAGCCTTCTTAACCTAAATTATCCAAGTCGGACTGTCACTTAATCGAAAATAATTAATACATTTAGATTAAAAAATAGTCTACTTACGTTTTTAAATTATATGAGTACACTTAAAACAATACTAATACTATTAAAACAAAAACTAGAAACGAGCGTATACGAAAAGAAAATAATATGAAAAAAAAATTACTACGAAAAAGAGCAAAAAAAATATATGTAAACCTGAACGCGTTTAATGAATACAGATCGTATTCACATAAACTATCGAACTATTTTGTGACTACCCGCCAAAAATACTGAAAAGTATTCACACATAAAAAAATCAAATAAAGATTTAAAATAATACTTTCTTAGATTTACGCGAATGTTTGACATTATTAAATAAAACTATCTTTTCGGTTTATTTCGCGGATTTATTTTGATTTTTGGTTCCCGACGTTTCGAATGCTTTACAGCATCCATGGTCACGGGAGAGACTGAGGTGTTACATGTCTTGAATGTATAGTTGTTACAGACAGCCTACCCACAATTAACAAAATGAAAAATGCACCAATTACATTACAATATTTTTAACTTTAAAACATTTTTATAATGTTTTAAAGTTAAAAATGTTTTAAAGTAAAAAAAAATTAAAATTTTTTTTAAAGTTAAAAATATTGTAATGTAATTGGTGCATTTTTCATTTTGTTAATTGTGGGTAGGCTGTCTGTAACAACTATACATTCAAGACATGTAACACCTCAGTCTCTCCCGTGACCATGGATGCTGTAAAGCATTCGAAACGTCGGGAACCAAAAATCAAAATAAATTCGCGAAATAATCCGAAAAGATAGTTTTATTTAATAAAGATTTAAAAATTTTTTGCTAAATATAAATTAATCATAGAAATCAATATTTTACATAAATTAAATAAAAACTCGTAAATGTAATATGCATCAATTGAAAATAACATATTTCTTTTTTAAAATCTTAGTATTCTAATGACAATTTTCACTATTATTTTTTTGTATAAGTATAACTCATAAGTCTTACCTAATTATTACGCGATAATTTGTTGTCCTGAAAGCGGTATATAAAACAGAAATTGACAGTTTTGTAAAAATTTAAGAGTAGGTAATTTGTTTAGATCATTGTTTTTAGTGAAATTATCAAAATATTAATACAATAAAGCCTTAATTGTTATGAGAATATGGATTTTACACGAAAAAGGACATTTACTATTCGTTAAAGGTTTCTTTTGTAATGACTTATTTAGGTATTCAAATGTATGGAAATGTTCTAACTTTAAGTCTCCATAACTTTTGACTCCTTCGTTTCCTCAAAATAGTTTTTATATATTTGAACTCTCTATTACCTTCCCTATCCAAAAATACCACCCACTTCTCCAGGGCCGCGTCCCATATACTAAACTTGTGCCAAATAAAGTCTAAAAACAAAATATTTATTATGATTAAAACAAAAGGCATGACAAATTGACTTTACATACATTCAATACACGTCCAGGTCAATTTTTAAGAAATTAATTAAATTTCTAAGAAATCTATTGTTTACTGTAACGCCGGCGTGTCCGCTGTCGTGGAGAGATTAAACTTACCAGCATCAAAAATGGCTTGGTAGGCCTGTTCTAAAATTTTACGTCCCATTGCGTCCATATTGTTTCCTAAGCGATAATGGACTTTAAAAAATTGTGCATCAAATGACGACAACTCAGGCACTTTCCCAGTGTACTTCGCGACTTCAGGATGGTCATATTGCCAACGACATTTTTCCGCATTAACAGGATTGATCTGTCGGTTAACAAAACGTGATAAGTACTTATTCTTAGTCAACATTAATACATCATTTAATTGGCTTTCTTATTGCCTCATTTATCGCCTTAAAAATTGGCAATGCGATTCAGAGCAGGACTGGAACTATTTACTTTCTTTAATAAATTTCTTGCCGCTTTTCTACACACAATTTCATGTGCAATTATTACTAAGTGTATATATATATATAAACATATTTTTCTATTTTTTGATTGACATCAGTTTTAAAACTATAACATGGAAGCTAATGTAAATGAAACACCTCGTTTAGTTAGTGCCTACTTTTAAGTCGTTCTACTTTTTTTAAAGTTTTTATATTGAAGTAAAACTTCTTTGCGCGCATGAAAGTAAAATTTCTAGGTCGCGTCACGAGAAACCGTAACGATAAACGACTTCGAAAATATTTGATTAGGTATGGATAGTAAATGAAAACTCAGTTATTGAAAATTACCACTCAGTTATTTTTTACTTTTTAGTGCTTTTGTTTGAAGTCGGTATTTATTTTTTTGTTAAAAAGTTTTTATTCCTAGTTTGTTTTCAATTATACAAAATGTTTATAACTACCGGCTCACCCTCTCTTCGTTCGGGGTCATCCCTTACAGTATATGCGATAGATATAAGAATCCAGCTTGATAGAAAGAGATAAAATATTATTCCCTCCTCTTTGTCTAATATTCGTTTCAATTATATTTTTTTCTGAATGTTATATTAAAAGTTTTTATGAATTAAATAATCTTACAGATTTTAAATATAAATAACCAACGAAGTTTCATTTCTAACTTGTTTCCATAGAAACTTGATTTTTTATGGGTCTTAAAGTATTTTATAAGATAAAAAGTATAGCAGTACTGTACACAACTGGTGACAGCAGTTCTAAATTTAAAACTTTAAAAAGTTAATTAACAAATTGTATTTTTCATTTAAAATCCAAACTACAATTGAGATTTAACTGATTTCAAAATAATATTTACTACATTGTACTTTATTTCAAAATTTCAACAACACTTTTTACTATTTTTATACTTATATAGTTAAGACGAATAAGTAAATATTTTACTTTAATTATGTAAAGCAATAAAATACTAGTGGTCGCAATCCAATCATAACCATTATTGAAAATTTGAGGAAACGTTGTATGGGTATAAAAATAAAATATACCTATCTACATAAAAAAATAATTGTGTTCAAAATTTATTTTATTGATAACACTAAAGCTCATCAAGGGCTATTAAATGAAAAAAAAACAAAAAAGAAAATCTGTTCATAAAAAGATGAGAAAAACATACGGATCTGTTTTGTCTTTGCCTATTTATATAAACATAACTATAAACGTACCTTATTATATAAAATATTTGATAATTCCTTCACGTTATGGGATTCGGGATATAACCCTGACATTCCCGTTTATGAAGACTCTATCTCCAGATTTTCCACTTTTTTACCTCTGGTTCCAACAAAAGTTTTATTTGCGTCATTGGGCGCCATTGTCTGAAACACGAACGAAATATTTTTATCTATATAAAACTAACTGCACTGTTAGATTGACTAGAAAGAAGAATGAAGTAATTTTTGTTGTTATTGTTACATTTTATAACATAGGCTTAGAATTCGGATTCGGTTATAACTGTTACTAAATTTTAGTACGAAATATATTATATGTACCTCTATAAAATATAACACCTATTAGATTAAAAAGAATACTTTGAGAACGACTACAACAACAACAGAAATTCTTCTAACATAGTTTTATAGTGTGGATTAGTTTTATATAAAGTGGATGCATTCATTTAAATTTTTGTATGTTTAATTTAATTTATTTAACCTTTGCATGTTTAGCTATTAGGATTCGATTTGGGAATATAAAATATTCGGTGGTCATAAGCTAAACGATATTTTGAATTTACAATGTAAATGTAAATAGAATTGAATGGCTTACTACTAAAATATATTAATGCGAGGTTTGAGTGTATTTTTGTTTGTGTCTATGTTTGTTTGACGATACGTTTGGCTCAGTTTGCAGTGACGCTACTTGCTGTGCTAGCGGTCGTGGGTTCGAATCCCGCTGGGGGCATTCATTTGTGTGAGGACGAATGTTTGTGCTCCAGTCATGGTTAATGTTATATAGTATGTGTAGTGTATTAACTATCTGGTATAAATAAGACAGGCCTCGTAGCTTACCATGGAACTAAGATTGTTCTGTGTGTAATGCCCCAACATATTTATTTATTTATCATGCTGGACGGTTTTCGATAAAATTTAGTAAAATAGACTATAACCTGGATAATAATACATAAGCTACTGTTAGTAAAAAGAATTGCCAAAAGGTGGCGGTACCTGTTTACATAATAATTTTAATAGAAAAGACACCCCAGGGACACACTTGAGGCAAACGAGAGTAAGTAGTTAGTTGGTAGGTACTTGTATAGATTCAGTTTTAGGATAATAGGAGGGCGTAACGATTTTAACTAAATATTTACACTGACTCTCAAATCTTTAAAATTTTGGATTTTATCTTTTTTTGTAGTCGGTTAAACTATAACGACTGACTCTAATAATTGGGTAAAAGAACTTATTAAACGTTATATATACATTTTTTCTATTTAAATAGGAGAATTAATTACGAACAACAAAGCCCTAATAAATGCAAACAATATGTAACAATGAATTAATTATATTCAATGAATATTTATTATGGAAAGCATTATATTCAGAGAATTATAATTAGTAATATATTACGTTACAAATCTACAATTATAATAAATCGTATAGAAGGAAGTGCAGTGCATACACAATGCACAATAGCAATACCTGTTTTGGATTCTCATTTATGTATTTTTTTATTAAACCAATTTTGATTTTGTTTTTATTAATTGCTTATAATTTTTGAGTTTAAATAAACAAAATTCCTAATTTGATTTACAAAATTATTTCACAATTAAAGATTTATAAAATACCCTTGGCTATTAGGCTATCTTTTATTTAATAGACTTAGTTTTTAGTAAGAAATATCAATACTTGATTATGTGTAGTAAGTCACTAAGCTCGAGTATAGAAGTATGTATTCTTAATACGAGTGTGAAAGGGAAATACCCCCGGGATATCTAAATACCTGGTACTGTCTATTATTGAGTCAGTAAATCAAATATTTTGCAGTTTATTTTAGCAGTGACAGAATTGAAAATAAACTTTTTTATCATTTTGAATCGTCAATTTAATTCCAAGAGCGTCAACGTAGTCTGTCCATGAGTGGACCGGCACCGGCTCGGAAAGCAGTTCTGCTGAGAAGAGCCCGCGAGAAACTCAACAGTTGCTCTTTTAAATAGCGCAATTATTTACTACCGTTTAAAACTGTTCATGCACGTGTAAACCAATTAAGTATATTGCACGACATTAACGTACGCTATTCGTATTTTAACCGTAAACAAACTATTTAAATTGAAATATTCAGTTACTTCTCTTATTTTCAACTGACTTCCTCAGAAAGGAGGAGGTTCTCAATTCAGCTGTATGTTTTTTTTATGTTTGTTACCTCAGAACTCCGTCATTTATAAACCGATTTGGACAATTTTTGTTTTATTTGAAAGTTTCTTCCAAATTGGTCTCAATTAAATTTCAAAAAAAAAAACCACCCCTAAAATAGCTAATGATGAATTTAACCTACTTCTAATTGTCATATTGACTTGAAACTTTGCAAGTGTTGCTATTTCCGTTGATAGTGCATTGGTTCGGTATCGTTGACCTGATCTGATGGTAAGGTAGATAGGTGGAACTCTTCAACGCCTAATAGTAGATACTTTAAGTTTGGGCTTATTTTGTTTGATTTGACAAGCCTAACATTTTAGAATCAGATTTAGAGCCAGAATTTTTAGTGTTACTAATAACAGCGAATTTTAGTTTGTCGAAGTTTTATACGAAGTCTTCGTATAAAAATTAGCATCAAAATAACTTCAACGGTTTAAGCGAATATTTTATTAAAATAATTTCTTCGTACTTTGCTACTACTATGTCTACACTAAAAAGGGAAGAATATAAACTAAAAAAAACTGTCTTCAAAAAATGCACTAAAAAGTAAAAATTAACTGATTAGTAGTTTTTGGTGTTAATTTACTATACATACTTGATCAAATATTTTCGAATTCAGTGCCAGCCATACAAAGCAAAGCACACCGACTTCGAAAATATTTGATTAGGTATTTATAGTAAATGAAAACTACCAATCACATATTTTTTACTTTAAGTGCTTTTTTTGAAGTCGGTTTTTTTAAAGTGTTTATTGTGTTATCTTTTCATCTCATATCATATAATTATTTGCTTCATCCTAGCTAAGGTACCATTAAATAATTTTTGTCTATCTTCTTTCTATCAGTTAATTTTCAAAATAGTTGATCCGATTCTATGGGAACTTTCACTTGTGAAAATAGCATTTAGGCAAAGCTGACGTAGTTTTTTAACCAAAATAAGAAAAACTGCTTAATCTATTTTAAAAGAACTATCACTAGTACATTAAGGATTCGGTTTAGGTAGAAAAAAGTTTTTTTTTTTTTTTTGCATTGAATATACTAAGAAGCAGAGCAAAGAGAAAGCAGTTTTGAAACTAGGGTATATTTTCTACTAACTGGTTATCTATTGATTTTACAAAAAAATAATATTGTGTTATTTTTTAATATTACAAATGCTGTAATTTTTTTTAAATAATTAATTGAAAAATTGCTATAGCCCTATATGTATATATGTATAGTATATATGTGTTTATATACCTACATATTTTGGAAAATAAGGGTACGAGTAAACGAGATATTTAGGAAATATAGATTTTTCTGATGTTTATTCATGACTAATGTATGTTGTGCACAATATTTCTCAACAACTTCTCCTAAATAGTAATTACTAATTGTGGTAAAACCTTAATATTCTGATTTGATCTTGTGGTTATTGTTTATGCTCAGAATATTCAGATTATTCAAATCGAATAAGTAGTTCCTGAGATTAGTGCGTTCAAACAAAACCAACAAACGAACACCTTATAAACCAACAACTTATAAACAAACAAACAAATAAACAAACAAACTGCCTCTTTATAATATTAAATATAGATGTTATAATAAAATAATTACAATAAAATAAAATAGTTACAATTTACCAAAGATATTAATGAAAATATTTCTAGTTTAATAAGTTTAGATTCTACTTTTGACTGTCCGATTAACAATATTGTTGAAAATTTTACAAAAATGATCCTGGGCAGCAGCTAACATATCAATACCTTTTTTTTAACGTTGGGAAATGCATTTATGAACGAGGTGTGGCACTCACCGGCAAAGCCAGTACTACCCACTAAAACCCAACAAAACCTTCCCCCGTCTTAATGGGGCATCGGAGGATCGCTTACGCATTCAACTACGACGCCCCG
>OV170221.1:22193382-22305358 GCA_921882275.1 Brenthis ino | reverse complement strand
ATGTGTGTTTGTTCTTTCTTCATGAGGATGTATTTGGAGTTTGGTTTTACACATAGACACACCCGAGTTATGAGTAATCTTACATACAACAACATTTATAAATCGGTAAATTCCACTAAATTATTTAATTGACTGAAGAAAAGAGTGAAAATGAATGATCGGCGTTCATAGCCACACCTACCCTGCAATACCAAAACCTGTTCTAGAACTTGCGACGTAAAAACAAGCTTTTTCGGTTTCAGAAAAGCAACTGCCAACATATACGCCTACTTTTTTCCGGAAGAGTTCCACTGGGCTGATTCCTACAAAGGACGGGCACAATTTCAAATATACATATTATATTATTTTATTGTATGTATACATTCAACCCTTTTCAACATCCCACTGCTGGACATGGGCTTCCCTTCAATAGAGGTGAATCAGACCACAGTCCACCACGCTATCCAAGTGCGGATTAGCGGACTTCACTTGTCTTTCGAAAACTTGCTAGGTTCTCTCAGACATGCAGGTTTCCTCACGATGTTTTCCTTTCTCCAAGTGATAATCATGTAAGAAATGATTTGCACATGAAAATATCAAAGGTGCGAGATTCGGGATTTGAACCAGCTTCACTCGGTTTCCCAAGCGAGCGAGTTACCACTTGGCTACCACTGTCTCTATTTATTATTTTATTAATTTATTTCAACTCAGCCAATACAAATATATGTAATTAAAATTAAACGAAAAAGCGAAAAAAAAGTATCATGTCTACTCCTCAGGAGCAACTATAAATAAAGTGCTGCAGTTTAGTATATGGGATGCGGCCTCTGGAGGAGTGGGTGGTATTTTTTGATAGAGGAGTCTAAATATATAAAATTTATTTGAGGAAACGAAAGAGTTAAAAGTTATTGAGACTTAAAGTTACAACATTTCTATACATAATTATGACATTACTGCACTACACTTCGCTCCCGCCTTAGGCTTCTCAATCTAAATTATCCAAATCGGATCTATCAACGAATTTAAAATTAATATAAAGCCCTTATAATAGCAGGGGATCTGGGTTTGAAATAAAAAAAAAGAACTAACGAGAAACAAAGAATAAGCGTAGCGTAGCTCCCGCCTTAGCCTTCTTAACCTAAATTATCCAAGTCGGACTGTCACTTAATCGAAAATAATTAATACATTTAGATTAAAAAATAGTCTACTTACGTTTTTAAATTATATGAGTACACTTAAAACAATACTAATACTATTAAAACAAAAACTAGAAACGAGCGTATACGAAAAGAAAATAATATGAAAAAAAATTACTACGAAAAAGAGCAAAAAAAATATATGTAAACCTGAACGCGTTTAATGAATACAGATCGTATTCACATAAACTATCGAACTATTTTGTGACTACCCGCCAAAAATACTGAAAAGTATTCACACATAAAAAAATCAAATAAAGATTTAAAATAATACTTTCTTAGATTTACGCGAATGTTTGACATTATTAAATAAAAACTATCTTTTCGGTTTATTTCGCGGATTTATTTTGATTTTTGGTTCCCGACGTTTCGAATGCTTTACAGCATCCATGGTCACGGGAGAGACTGAGGTGTTACATGTCTTGAATGTATAGTTGTTACAGACAGCCTACCCACAATTAACAAAATGAAAAATGCACCAATTACATTACAATATTTTTAACTTTAAAACATTTTTATAATGTTTTAAAGTTAAAAATGTTTTAAAGTAAAAAAAAATTAAAATTTTTTTTTTAAAGTTAAAAATATTGTAATGTAATTGGTGCATTTTTCATTTTGTTAATTGTGGGTAGGCTGTCTGTAACAACTATACATTCAAGACATGTAACACCTCAGTCTCTCCCGTGACCATGGATGCTGTAAAGCATTCGAAACGTCGGGAACCAAAAATCAAAATAAATTCGCGAAATAATCCGAAAAGATAGTTTTATTTAATAAAGATTTAAAAATTTTTTGCTAAATATAAATTAATCATAGAAATCAATATTTTACATAAATTAAATAAAAACTCGTAAATGTAATATGCATCAATTGAAAATAACATATTTCTTTTTTAAAATCTTAGTATTCTAATGACAATTTTCACTATTATTTTTTTGTATAAGTATAACTCATAAGTCTTACCTAATTATTACGCGATAATTTGTTGTCCTGAAAGCGGTATATAAAACAGAAATTGACAGTTTTGTAAAAATTTAAGAGTAGGTAATTTGTTTAGATCATTGTTTTTAGTGAAATTATCAAAATATTAATACAATAAAGCCTTAATTGTTATGAGAATATGGATTTTACACGAAAAAGGACATTTACTATTCGTTAAAGGTTTCTTTTGTAATGACTTATTTAGGTATTCAAATGTATGGAAATGTTCTAACTTTAAGTCTCCATAACTTTTGACTCCTTCGTTTCCTCAAAATAGTTTTTATATATTTGAACTCTCTATTACCTTCCCTATCCAAAAATACCACCCACTTCTCCAGGGCCGCGTCCCATATACTAAACTTGTGCCAAATAAAGTCTAAAAACAAAATATTTATTATGATTAAAACAAAAGGCATGACAAATTGACTTTACATACATTCAATACACGTCCAGGTCAATTTTTAAGAAATTAATTAAATTTCTAAGAAATCTATTGTTTACTGTAACGCCGGCGTGTCCGCTGTCGTGGAGAGATTAAACTTACCAGCATCAAAATGGCTTGGTAGGCCTGTTCTAAAATTTTACGTCCCATTGCGTCCATATTGTTTCCTAAGCGATAATGGACTTTAAAAAATTGTGCATCAAATGACGACAACTCAGGCACTTTCCCAGTGTACTTCGCGACTTCAGGATGGTCATATTGCCAACGACATTTTTCCGCATTAACAGGATTGATCTGTCGGTTAACAAAACGTGATAAGTACTTATTCTTAGTCAACATTAATACATCATTTAATTGGCTTTCTTATTGCCTCATTTATCGCCTTAAAAATTGGCAATGCGATTCAGAGCAGGACTGGAACTATTTACTTTCTTTAATAAATTTCTTGCCGCTTTTCTACACACAATTTCATGTGCAATTATTACTAAGTGTATTTATATATAAACATATTTTTCTATTTTTTGATTGACATCAGTTTTAAAACTATAACATGGAAGCTAATGTAAATGAAACACCTCGTTTAGTTAGTGCCTACTTTTAAGTCGTTCTACTTTTTTTAAAGTTTTTATATTGAAGTAAAACTTCTTTGCGCGCATGAAAGTAAAATTTCTAGGTCGCGTCACGAGAAACCGTAACGATAAACGACTTCGAAAATATTTGATTAGGTATGTATAGTAAATGAAAACTCAGTTATTGAAAATTACCACTCATTTATTTTTTACTTTTTAGTGCTTTTGTTTGAAGTCGGTTTTTATTTTTTTGTTAAAAAGTTTTTATTCCTAGTTTGTTTTCAATTATACAAAATGTTTATAACTACCGGCTCACCCTCTCTTCGTTCGGGGTCATCCCTTACTGTATATGCGATAGATATAAGAATCCAGCTAGATAGAAAGAGATAAAATATTATTCCCTCTTCTTTGTCTAATATTCGTTTCAATTATATTTTTTTCTGAATGTTATATTAAAAGTTTTTATGAATTAAATAATATTACAGATTTTAAATATAAATAACCAACGAAGTTTCATTTCTAACTTGTTTCCATAGAAACTTGATTTTTTATGGGTCTTAAAATATTTTATAAGATAAAAAGTATAGCAGTACTGTACACAACTGGTCACAGCAGTTCTAAATTTAAAACTTTAAAAAGTTAATTAACAAATTGTATTTTCATTTAAAATCCAAACTACAATTAAGATTTAACTGATTTCAAAATAATATTTACTACATTGTACTTTATTTCAAAATTTCAACAACACTTTTTACTATTTTTATACTTATATAGTTAAGACGAATAAGTAAATATTTTACTTTAATTATGTAAAGCAATAAAATACTAGTGGTCGCAATCCAATCATAACCATTATTGAAAATTTGAGGAAACGTTGTATGGGTATAAAAATAAAATATACCTATCTACATAAAAAAATAATTGTGTTCAAAATTTATTTTATTGATAACACTAAAGCTCATCAAGGGCTATTAAATGAAAAAAAAAAACAAAAAAGAAAATCTGTTCATAAAAAGATGAGAAAAACATACGGATCTGTTTTGTCTTTGCCTATTTATATAAACATAACTATAAACGTACCTTATTATATAAAATATTTGATAATTCCTTCACGTTATGGGATTCGGGATATAACCCTGACATTCCCGTTATGAAGACTCTATCTCCAGATTTTCCACTTTTTACCTCTGGTTCCACAAAAGTTTTATTTGCGTCATTGGGCGCCATTGTCTGAAACACGAACGAAATATTTTTATCTATATAAAACTAACTGCACTGTTAGATTGACTAGAAAGAAGAATGAAGTAATTTTTGTTGTTATTGTTACATTTTATAACATAGGCTTAGAATTCGGATTCGGTTATAACTGTTACTAAATTTTAGTACGAAATATATTATATGTACCTCTATAAAATATAACACCTATTAGATTAAAAAGAATACTTTGAGAACGACTACAACAACAACAGAAATTCTTCTAACATAGTTTTATAGTGTGGATTAGTTTTATATAAAGTGGATGCATTCATTTAAATTTTTGTATGTTAATTTAATTTATTTAACCTTTGCATGTTAGCTATTAGGATTCGATTTGGGAATATAAAATATTCGGTGGTCATAAGCTAAACGATATTTTGAATTTACAATGTAAATGTAAATAGAATTGAATGGCTTACTACTAAAATATATTAATGCGAGGTTTGAGTGTATTTTTGTTTGTGTCTATGTTTGTTTGACGATACGTTTGGCTCAGTTTGCAGTGACGCTACTTGCTGTGCTAGCGGTCGTGGGTTCGAATCCCGCTGGGGGCATTCATTTGTGTGAGGACGAATGTTTGTGCTCCAGTCATGGTTAATGTTATATAGGTATGTGTAGTGTATTAACTATCTGGTATAAATAAGACAGGCCTCGTAGCTTACCATGGAACTAGATTGTTCTGTGTGTAATGCCCCAACATATTTATTTATTTATCATGCTGGACGGTTTTCGATAAAATTTAGTAAAATAGACTATAACCTGGATAATAATACATAAGCTACTGTTAGTAAAAAGAATTGCCAAAAGGTGGCGGTACCTGTTTACATAATAATTTTAATAGAAAAGACACCCCAGGGGACACACTTGAGGCAAACGAGAGTAAGTAGTTAGTTGGTAGGTACTTGTATAGATTCAGTTTTAGGATAATAGGAGGGCGTAACGATTTTTAACTAAATATTTACACTGACTCTCAAATCTTTAAAATTTTGGATTTTATCTTTTTTTGTAGTCGGTTAAACTATAACGACTGACTCTAATAATTGGGTAAAAGAACTAATTAAACGTTATATATACATTTTTTCTATTTAAATAGGAGAATTAATTACGAACAACAAAGCCCTAATAAATGCAAACAATATGTAACAATGAATTAATTATATTCAATGAATATTTATTATGGAAAGCATTATATTCAGAGAATTATAATTAGTAATATATTACGTTACAAATCTACAATTATAATAAATCGTATAGAAGGAAGTGCAGTGCATACACAATGCACAATAGCAATACCTGTTTTGGATTCTCATTTATGTATTTTTTTATTAAACCAATTTTGATTTTGTTTTTATTAATTGCTTATAATTTTTGAGTTTAAATAAACAAAATTCCTAATTTGATTTACAAAATTATTTCACAATTAAAGATTTATAAAATACCCTTGGCTATTAGGCTATCTTTTATTTAATAGACTTAGTTTTTAGTAAGAAATATCAATACTTGATTATGTGTAATAAGTCACTAAGCCCGAGTATAGAAGTATGTATTCTTAATACGAGTGTGAAAGGGAAATACCCCCGGGATATCTAAATACCTGGTACTGTCTATTATTGAGTCAGTAAATCAAATATTTTGCAGTTTATTTTAGCAGTGACAGAATTGAAAATAAACTTTTTTATCATTTTGAATCGTCAATTTAATTCCAAGAGCGTCAACGTAGTCTGTCCATGAGTGGACCGGCACCGGCTCGGAAAGCAGTTCTGCTGAGAAGAGCCCGCGAGAAACTCAACAGTTGCTCTTTTAAATAGCGCAATTATTTACTACCGTTTAAAACTGTTCATGCACGTGTAAACCAATTAAGTATATTGCACGACATTAACGTACGCTATTCGTATTTTAACCGTAAACAAACTATTTAAATTGAAATATTCAGTTACTTCTCTTATTTTCAACTGACTTCCTCAGAAAGGAGGAGGTTCTCAATTCAGCTGTATGTTTTTTTTATGTTTGTTACCTCAGAACTCCGTCATTTATAAACCGATTTGGACAATTTTTGTTTTATTTGAAAGTTTCTTCCAAATTGGTCTCAATTAAATTTCAAAAAAAAAAACCACCCCTAAAATAGCTAATGATGAATTTAACCTACTTCTAATTGTCATATTGACTTGAAACTTTGCAAGTGTTGCTATTCCGTTGATAGTGCATTGGTTCGGTATCGTTGACCTGATCTGATGGTAAGGTAGATAGGTGGAACTCTTCAACGCCTAATAGTAGATACTTTAAGTTTGGGCTTATTTTGTTTGATTTGACAAGCCTAACATTTTAGAATCAGATTTAGAGCCAGAATTTTTAGTGTTACTAATAACAGCGAATTTTAGTTGTCGAAGTTTTATACGAAGTCTTCGTATAAAAATTAGCATCAAAATAACTTCAACGGTTTAAGCGAATATTTTATTAAAATAATTTCTTCGTACTTTGCTACTACTATGTCTACACTAAAAAGGGAAGAATATAAACTAAAAAAACTGTCTTCAAAAAATGCACTAAAAAGTAAAAATTAACTGATTAGTAGTTTTTGGTGTTAATTTACTATACATACTTGATCAAATATTTTCGAATTCAGTGCCAGCCATACAAAGCAAAGCACACCGACTTCGAAAATATTTGATTAGGTATTTATAGTAAATGAAAACTACCAATCACATATTTTTTACTTTAAGTGCTTTTTTTGAAGTCGGTTTTTTTAAAGTGTTTATTGTGTTATCTTTTCATCTCATATCATATAATTATTTGCTTCATCCTAGCTAAGGTACCATTAAATAATTTTTGTCTATCTTCTTTCTATCAGTTAATTTTCAAAATAGTTGATCCGATTCTATGGGAACTTTCACTTGTGAAAATAGCATTTAGGCAAAGCTGACGTAGTTTTTTAACCAAAATAAGAAAAACTGCTTAATCTATTTTAAAAGAACTATCACTAGTACATTAAGGATTCGGTTTAGGTAGAAAAAGTTTTTTTTACTTTTTTGCATTGAATATACTAAGAAGCAGAGCAAAGAGAAAGCAGTTTGAAACTAGGGTATATTTTCTACTAACTGGTTATCTATTGATTTTACAAAAAAATAATATTGTGTTATTTTTTAATATTACAAATGCTGTATTTTTTTAAATAATTAATTGAAAATTGCTATAGCCCTATATGTATATATGTATAGTATATATGTGTTTATATACCTACATATTTTGGAAAATAAGGGTACGAGTAAACGAGATATTTAGGAAATATAGATTTTTCTGATGTTTATTCATGACTAATGTATGTTGTGCACAATATTTCTCAACAACTTCTCCTAAATAGTAATTACTAATTGTGGTAAAACCTTAATATTCTGATTTGATCTTGTGGTTATTGTTTATGCTCAGAATATTCAGATTATTCAAATCGAATAAGTAGTTCCTGAGATTAGTGCGTTCAAACAAACCAACAAACGAACACCTTATAAACCAACAACTTATAAACAAACAAACAAACTGCCTCTTTATAATATTAAATATAGATGTTATAATAAAAATAATTACAATAAAATAAAATAGTTACAATTTACCAAAGATATTAATGAAAATATTTCTAGTTTAATAAGTTTAGATTCTACTTTTGACTGTCCGATTAACAATATTGTTGAAAATTTTACAAAAATGATCCTGGCAGCAGCTAACATATCAATACCTTTTTTTTAACGTTGGGAAATGCATTTATGAACGAGGTGTGGCACTCACCGGCAAAGCCAGTACTACCCACTAAAACCCAACAAAACCTTCCCCCGTCTTAATGGGGCATCGGAGGATCGCTTACGCATTCAACTACGACGCCCCGACGACAGGTCTGCTGAAGCAGACCACAACAACCATGGGGTTGCTCCAAGGTCCACTCTGCTATCAGAGAAGTACCAGGAGCAACCCGCATGGTACACCGCCCACCGAAGAGGGCCACCTCCCATCGCCCACCGAAGTGCGCCACCTGCCTGTGCGTTTCTTGGCTTCGCGCCCGGTGGATTGCCGGGCACTACTGAGCCCCCCCCCCCACCACGACAAGGTGAACGCACGTTGGGGGGGGGGGGGCAATCAATACCTAAAACATCAGGTACCTTACTGGGGATATGTGGAAAAAGTTACAAATACTTAATCATAATAAAATTAGATTTAACAATATTATAATTCAGAATTCAGATGGCACATTCATATACAATCCATCAGAAACTTCTCACCTACTAGTAACATCCTTCGCAACTAATTCTAGCTCAAGTAATTATGATGATCAATTTATTGGCTCAAATCAAATCAAATCAAAATATTTTATTCAGCATTAAATTATTATAATTTTTTACTGAACGTCATGAGTCTACTACCAGTTCGGAAAGAAGAAGCCTCAGACCTGAGAAGAACTGGTGAAAGAAACTAAGCGGGACCAATATCTTTTCTTAAAGTATAATCTTTTTTTAAAGTAAAATTATAATTTACAATATTTCTATCAAAACGAAGTAGCCTGGAGGCGATCATATCATTTCCAAGGTGTGCCATCTTCTATGAAATCATTTATTGTATAATAGCCTGTAGCACACAAACATTCTTTAAAATTTTTTTTTAATTTGGCGATAGAAGCCTTTTGAACATTTTCTGGGATCCTGTTGTACAAGCGTATACATTGTCCATAAAAAGAACTACTGACTCTATGTAGACGAGTCACAGGCATTACAAGTTTGTGTTTGCTCTTAGTATTAATGTTATGTTAAATTTAAACTGCCTCGGTGGTATAGTGGCTAGCATGTACGGCTGCACACCGGAGGTCCTGGGTTCGAGTCCCGGGTCGGGCCAAGTTTAGTTATTGAGTCTTTCTGTATATTAAGTCTCAGTAACAGCCCGTAGTTGGGAAGTTGGCGGTGTTTCACCCCCGTGCCTCGGAGAGCACGTAAAGCCGTCGATCCTGCGCCTTTACTCTCACTGGTCGTGTCGAGTGGTCGTCCCACCAGAGTATGAGAGTGACAGGAATAGAGAGTACATTTGTGTCTGCGCGTACACTTGTGCACTATAATATCTCCTGCGCAGTTGGCTAATCTCAATGAGATTGGCCGCCGTGGCCGGAATCGGTCAGGAGAACATCACATCATCAATGTTATGCATGTCACACTTCTTGGGAAATTCGTGTATATTTTTACGGACATACATAACATTTTCGTACACGTACTGAGAAGCAACGGGTATAAAAGAAGTCATGAGTCAGCATCTAATTTAAGTGGCAGCTAAATTAAAAACTTGTTAAAACTTGTTAGTTAAATTTAAAAACTTACAACTATGTTAGTAAAACTTATTGTATAATAATATAATATACCTACTAAACAAAAAAAAATCTTTGGCTTCCGAGGAGACTCCTGTGCTAAAGATTATAGTTAGCAACGGGAGCATGAAGTTGTACCCTGCGGCAAAATAACGGGGAGTCCCACCGGTCGGCCAAGGCACTCAGGATGGTGTTCGATACCCCGCGTACTCGCGCCCACAGCGAGGCGCACCTTTTTCTAATGATCGCGTGGAAGCAGTTGGTACGCGCTTCGGCGAACATAGACGACGCGCTACAGAAGTGCGGCAGACCGATCAACATCCTGAACGCGTTGCTGTATTGGACATGTAAAGCACTGTATGCTCGCTGCGTGAAATCGACCCGCAGACCGCATGTGTAGAACGATTGACAGTAGGCTTTGAAAAGTGTTAGTTTGACTTGTTTACTTTAGCGCGCAAATCTGTGAATCAACATGTTACAGCGAACAGACAGCGCCCTACGCTCTCTTTCAATGTCCACCGTGTCTGACAAGCTCTCAGTGACCCAGTGACCCAGATATTTGAACCGGTCAACTCTTTTCAACTCAGAGCCTCCTAGAGAAACACAAGTTACTCTCCGTTGTCTCCTCACGTCTCCCGCCTGAAAAACCATTAACTCGCTTTTTAACGCGTTATATCTGAGCCCATGAGCCACTGCGTACTCTTTACACATGTGAAGCAACTTAGTCAAGGCACCGATTCTATTAATCCTCTTATTATAGGAATTAAACAAAAAAATATTAATCTCTTAGAATATGGTTACAAGTTTGAAATTATATGGATTCCAAGTCATCAAGGTATTGTTGGTAATGAGAAAGCTGATAGTGAAGCTAGAAATGCAACTAATGAAAATGATATTTCTAATATAACTAAACAAACCCACAGTGATTTACATAACATGTAAAGTATACAATTAAAATTTACTGGGACACATTTTGGAAGACAGGAAACACATTAAAATTATTGAATGTTAGGAATTCAATTTTTGATAAATCACCCGTTATTTAACTGTAGGAAAGATCAAGTAGTTATCACGAGATTACGTATTGGTCATACTAATATGACACATATTCATTTAATAACTAAGGCTGACAGAAACAAATGCAAGTGTGGTGTAGACTGTAGTCGGTGCCAGCCGACGCATAGAAAATCTAATATATTTTGATACGTAAAATACATTTTTACCTATTAGATATTCATATCTTAAAATATTGTCCGCTGGCACCGACTTCGAAAATATCTGATTAGGTATGTATGTATTCTAAATGAAACCCCCCGTTTAGTTATTTTTACATTTTAGTGCCTGGAAGTCGTTATTTTTTTAAAGTTATTATTTTTATATTTTTAGTGTAGACGTAATAAACAGGTAATTTACAGAAAGAAAGTTTTTAATAACATATTCGATTAAACAATTTGTTTAAAAAAAATACGTATTGCTAATTTTTTTAAAAACCGCTCGACCGATTTTGATAAAATTCATATGGGACCACCTGAGAAGTATAGCCTTTCAAAAAAACAAAAATTTTCCAAATAGGTTCAGGCGTCTTCGAGTAATCGGTGAACATACATAAAAAAATGATTCCAACGAATTGAGAACCTCCTCCTTTTTGGAAGTCGGTTAATAATTTAAAAGATTGTTTAAATCGAGATGGTTGAACTAGAACTCTTAAATTTTTGAAAATGATAAATATGTACCAAGTGATATAAATTATTGTATGTAACCTGTGTCCAATGTGGTCGCTAATGACCTTAGATGTTAAAAATCGACCTAAAATAAATAAAAAAAAACGCTTTACACAAGTACAAGACGGTCAACGGTATACTACATAGCACTATCTAATATATAAAACTCTCGTATCACAGTGTTTATAACAAAACTTCACCGAAACGGCTTGAACAATTTTTATAAAATTTTGTGTGTATATTCAGTAGGTCTGAGAATAGGAAGTAAATTATTTTTAATACCCCTAAGTGTAAGGTTGGTCAACCTCAAATTTATTTTTAATTTTTGGTCATTTTTTTTTTATTTTATATTTAATACTTTCTTAGATTTACGCGAATACTTGACATTTTAAATAAAACTATCTTTTCGGATTTTTTCGCGAATTTATTTTGATTTTTGGTTCCCTACGTTTCGAATGCTTTACAGCAATCATGGTCACGGGAGAGACTGAGGTGTAAGAAGTCTCTAAGGTATTATATAGTTGTTACAGACAGCCTATCCACAAAATTAACAAAATGAATTCAAAAAATTGAAAAATGGCACAAAAGTAGGTACTGTACGGGACTTAACAGGACACGGAGGAAAAAATAAAACCGCGTACCAGGACAACTTGATGAGAAGTATATTCATTTACGAATGACCCACACGGTACAACAAAAAATAATAAAAGTTAAAGTTAACTGTGAGTAGTTTAAAATACGTTGCTTTAAAAAATCATCAGGCGCTCGAACAGTACCTTACAATATTTTTTAACTTTAAACATTTTTATAACTTTAATTACTTTAATAATTGAATATGGAATATTATTTATTTAATTTAAGATGTTATTATTATAATTATTACAATTTTAAAAATATTAATTAGTAATCTATATTTAGTGTAATTGCCATTATTACATTTATAACCATCAAGAAAAATATAAATATAGTATTAATTATTTAAGCCACATAATTGATCTATGTGTAATTTGAAATAGTTCAAATTAATTAAAAATAATAATTTAAAATTGCTTATTATTTAAAAACAAGTTATTAAGCAACACATTACTACATACATTTAAAAAGAAATTAAAAATATTAATTTGAAATGCCGTCTTTTTGATCCACACAGTAAGAACTTACTACATCTACCTGTCTGTTATGTTTAGATTTATTATTTGACTTTATTATACTAATAACAGGTTCCCATGACGGTAGTACCCAGTCATCTTCCCTATTGAAATTTGGATGTTTTTTTTTAATTTCAATGGCTTCTCGACTTATTCTAGGGCGATATCGGTTTTCTTTCGCGAGGATTTGAGGTTTATCGAAGCGAATATAATGTCTTGGGTGGTCCTGACTATGTTTGCAGACCGCAGATGTTGTATTGTGAAGGTGCTTCACATCAGCTATGTGTTCTTTAACCCGGGTTCTAATGGATCACTTTGTTTGTTCGATGCAAGAGAGCCTACAATCACAATCAAGTTTGTAAACTCCTGCATCTTGTAGAGGTATGTGGCACTTGACAGGTGGTAAGAACTGACTAATTTTCTTTGTAGGCTTGAAGTAAGTTTTAATTGAAGCTCGCTTTAGGATATAGCCAATCTTGTCAGTGACTCCTCTCATGTAAGGTAGGACTGCAGGGACGCACTCGACTGTGGCTGGTTTCACTCGATCCCTATGACGTAGGCGCGGCACTTACAGCTTGTTGTCTCGCAGAACTTGCTTGACATGTTGCAGCTCTCCGGCCAGGTGTTGCGCGTGACAGATCCCTCGTGCCCTCTGAAATAAAGATTTTCCCACGCTAGCTAACTGTGAAGGGTGGTGGTGAGATTCACCATTCAAGTACCTATCACTATGGGTCTTCTTTCGATACACATTATGACTCAAGGTGTTATCTGGGTTACGTATAACTAAAATACATCTAAGAAAGCTAAAGAATTATTAGACTCCAGTTCCATTGTAAATTGTATCCCATTAAAAACATAACTGTAAAAAAATTGCAAGTCTCGCAACGCATTTCTTCTACCGCAAAAAGCTATGAGATATAATGTTAAACCAAGTCGGTTAATTTATTCATTACCTATCTATGGAAGCATCTATCCGACAACTTTGAAATAAATCGTCACCGAATTAGTTAAGTTACAACATTTTATAGTGACGGTATTAATATTAGATATATTTATTTCTTTAATTAATCGAATTTGCTGCCGTCTTGTTAAAAAAAGTGCATGTTAAGGTAGCATGGACATGGCTACAGTTCTCCAGGTGTAGCAGAATTTTAGTTTCTATTTTGGTGCTGGCTCTCTGGGGTGTCCAGGTGATATTTACGATAAGCAACAAAATCCATGGCACCATCTTGTTAAAAAAAGTGCACGTTAAGTTAGCATGAACACTTGTAGTCGGCTACTGGTTTTCAGGTGTAGCAGATTTTTAGTTTTTATTTTTTTGCTGGCTCTCTGGGGTGTCCTGGTGTTATTTACGATGAGCAACAAAATCCATGCCACCGTCTTGATAAAAAAGTGCATGTTAAGTTAGCATGGACATGGCTACAGGTCTCCAGGTGTAGCAGAATTTTAGTTTCTTTTTTGTTGCTGGCTCTCTGGGGTGTCCTGATGTTATTTGCGTCCAGCAACAAAAGCCATGCCATCGTCTTGTTAAAAAAACTGCATGTTAAGATAGCATGGATACGGCTACAGGTCTCCAGGTCTAGCCAATTCTAGGGATTTTTCAAATTTTTTTACACTATTTGTCAGCAACAAATTAGCAACAAATACTGATGTATAATTGCATTTAATCCATGCCGGTCCCGGTGAGTTTACTGCTAGCTTAACGTTAAGATAGCAGTAACTCTTTTTTTTCGAAATCGGACAAAGCAACAAAATCGGGGTTTTAGCAACTAATTAGCAACAAATTAGCCACAAAATACCGTATATGTTTCGAACGATTCTGCTAACTTTTCACTGCTATCTTAACACACCTTGAAGCGAAACTTGTCATAATCGTCATGATCTGTCATGTTGAGAAATTTACATCTATCTATTTCTTTAGTGTGTAGCCATCCATATTATTCGATGGCTGGGCAGCAACGCTTTAATTTTGAAAATATTTGAAGTTGTGTTTTAATTCGTAATCTTTTATCTTGGTAAACTAACCTGAAACCTATGAGGTTCTGTAGTCCTGCCTAAGAATTTACATTGAACTCAAGCTACAAGTGTACTTCTTTCTGTATTAATAAACACTAAGAATTTCTCACATTATTACACAAATAATTGCCAAATATACGTAATAAAAATACCTATAATATACGTATCCAAATATACTTAGTAAAAATAGCCAAAGATACGTAAGCAGATAGTGGAAAAAGGGCCTGCAGAGCGGAATAGCGCAGCTAAAGGTCTATATATTTTTGTAAACATGTATGGGGTAAACTCATAATTTGCTATACTCGTGGGGAGTGAGCAATTTTCTAAGCTTGATTTAACCCATGCCTATCAGCAGGTTCTTCTTACAGAAGATCCTAGACCCATGACTGCAATAAAGACGCATATAGGTACTTTTGTATATAACCGGGTTCCATTTGGAATTAAATATATACCTGAGAATTTTGAAAATCTCATAGAGGAAACTTTGAATGGTTTACGTTGTATTGTTGCATTCCAAGATGATGTATGTTTCACTGGGAAAGACAAACAAACCAATTTCAAAAACTTACTTGCTGTATTATCTAGGTTAAGGGAGGTAGGTTTGCGGGTCCCCCCCAACGTGCGTTCACCTTGTCGTGGTGGGGGGGCTCAGTAGTGCCCGGCAATCCAACCGGGCGCGAAGCTAAGAAACGCACAGGGAGGTTGCCCACTTCGGTGGGCGGTGGGAGGTGGCCCTCTTTGGGGGGCGGTGTACCATGCGGGTTGCTCCTGGTACTTCTCTGATAGCAGAGTGGACTGTGGAGCAACCCCATGGTTGTGGTGGTCTGCTTCGGCAGACCTGCCGTCGGGGCGTCGTAGTTGAATGCGCAAGCGATCCTGCGACGCCCCATTAAGACGGGGGAAGGTTTTGTTGGGTTTTAGTGGGTAGTACTGGCTGTATTACGCCGGTGAGTCCCACACGTCGTGCGTAAATGCATTTCCCAACGTTAAAAAAAAAAAGGTAGGTTTGCGGGTCCGCAGGGGCGTTGCAGTGAGTGCGAAAGCGATCCTGCACGCCCCATTGCACTGCGGCGAAGGGTTCCGCTGTGGGTTTTAGTGAGTAGGAGTCTCACAGTACCCTGCCCATGACGGCGGCAGGGTCCCCATGATGGGTTTCCCCAGCGAAAACAAAAAAAAAAAGGTAGGTTTGCGGGTAAATTGGCTAAAATATTAATTTTGCTACCGTTACATGGGCGTAAGGTGAAAAATTTATTCACTGTGTAATGTGCACTACTTTTCTGTTCATCTGTACTAATATTATAAAGAGGTAAAGTTTGTGAGATTGTGACGTTGTAGGGGGTAATCTCTGGATCTACTAAACTGAATTAGATGAAATTTAGTAATAAGATAGTTTCAGATCCTGGGAAGGACATAGAGTACTTTTTATCCCGGAAATCATCCTTTAAGGGGGTGAATACGGGGACGAAAGTTTGTATTGGGAAGCAAGCCTGGGACGAAACCGAGCGAAGCGTGGGTAAGTCGCTAGTTAGTTATACAATAGTTCTTGTCTGGATTGCCGGGCACTACTGAGCCCCCTACCACGACAAGGTGAACGTACATTGGGGGGTAGGGTGGGGGGATTTGAAACTTCCATCCCCTAGTTTAAGGGGTTGGGTGGTAAAAGTTCCAAGGTTTAGAATTTTTTGTTTTTATGTACTAATACTAGCTGTTGAAGCACCATTTACTTACTCTATTTTTAAGTTAATTTTAAGCAACATAACTAGACCAATGTATTGCTCTTTTTTTCTGTCAGGTGTCCTGTCATATATTGTTATATGGGTAGCACAGACGGTGATTTTAAAATTGAATAAATCGTAAGACTGCGTGCTATTCAGTCATCAATGATCAAAGTTTTAATTTTTCATTTATAAATCCCAGTAAAACCCCCCTATACGCGCACATGGTCCATTACGAACCGGGTTATTATAATTTTCTTTGGAAATATTGGGATTTAAAGAATATTATCTGGAATTTAATAAAATTATAAAACTGAACAACGTGTCCAAAAAGAGTGATCCAACCTACACGTTTTGGATCAAAAAAGTGGCTTGGGCTTGAGAGTGATTTAATTTAATAAAACAAATTGTTTTTAAGTATTAAATAAAATTTATTTCACCCAACACTCGGGTAGTATTCTAGGTAAAAACTTATATATAATTGTATAAGGTTAGTAAATAGTAACATATTGATTTAATGTAATATTTACAAGTTACTCTTTTTTTTAAACTACTACAATTTAAAACGTATTAATTAGTTATTTACAGTGCATTGGGTTGGTTAAGTATAAAGATAATTATTGTATACCTAGCATTGCCCGCGGCGCCTTCCGCGTTCATATGACCAAAAACCAAATTCTTAGGTTTTACATATTAGTATACTCTTAGATTGCAGTTTTTGTATTTTTTCTCAGAAATGAGATATTTTACTGCGGTGAAAAGTATCCTACATGTTGATCCGGATAACCTGCTATCACCATACCAAATTTCATCAAAATCCCTCCAGTGCTTTTTCTGTGATGCGGTAACAGACAGACAGACAGACAGACAGACAAACAGACAAAAATTCTAAAAACTGTAGATTCGGCCTCTGTATCGATAATAATGTCTATTTCAATGAGATTTTCCAAAAAATATTTAATGTACAGATTCGGCCTAGTTACAATTTTATTATATGTAGAGATATAGTTAATCAGTACTTCCTTGTGACAGTACAGTAATTATTAATTACTTTAATTACTACATTAGTTAACTATTCAGATTTAATGTTAAACCTTAAAATTATTATCATTGTAAGTAGTTATCAGTGTAAATAGTTAAAATTGTAAAATAAGTTATTTAGATGTTATTGTAAAAAAGTTAAAATTAGTTAAGAATAATAATTTTAATTTAGTTTGCTATTATTTAAAAAGACAATTGACTAAGCAACACTATTACTATATACTTTTACGAATGAAAAATATTAATCTGAAATGCTATCATTTCGATCCACACAGTAAGAACTTACTACATCTACCTGTCTGTTACGTTTAGATTTATTATTTGATTTTATAATATTAATAACAGGATCCCATGACGATGATAGTACCCAGCCATCTTCCCTATTAAAATTTGGATGTATTTTTTTTCTATGCCTTCTCGAATCATTCTATTGATATTGTTTTTAATTCGAATTCAATTTTGATTCAAACTCGATGCGGCTGCCTTACTCCCGAACCAAATCGAAACAAAACCGAGATCGACTTACGTTCGAGTGTTATCAGCGCCGTTAACTGTATCCGGCTGCTGTGAATCTATGGTCAAATTCTTTTTAATGTATAAAAAACGTTACATAATTCCCTTTTTTCGTTTAAGATGATTCCTTAGTGTTTTAATAACAATTTTAAAGATTATGTTTAAATTATTCTCTTCTCTCTACCACCTATATGCAGATAATTTGCAAATATATACACAATCAAAAATTTCAGATTTACCTACCGCTATTAATGACATCAATATAAACCTAAAAAAATATAGTTATTTTTTTAGGTTTATATTGATGTCATTAATAGCGGTAGGTAAATCTGAAATTTTTGATTGTGTATATATTTGCAAATTATCTGCATATAGGTGGTAGACTCACTCCACATAGTTGTGGAGTGAGTCCTTTGGATTGCAATTAAATCCCTTAAAAACTCAAACAATAATTATAGGCAGTCCCAAGCTCATAGCCAAGATTAATTTTGACACTCTACCACATGTCGTTTTAAACGGTGTTATTATACCTTACAGTAAAACTGTAAAGAATTTAGGTATAACCATTGATCAACATAATATGTTTTGGATCTCTTCAGAGACTGCGTAACTTTCTTCCAATTTCCACCAAAATTTCGTTAGCACTCCTCTTGCCAATTCTTGATTATGCTGATATCAGTTACCTTGATATTAAATAGGAGCAATTAAATAAACTTGAGCGGCTTCAAAATCTCTGTATTCTGTTTATATTTGGTTTACGTAAATACCAAAGACCATGTTTCTCTTTTTCGCAAGAAGCTCAAGTGGCTCCCTATCCGCCTTCGCAGGAATACTCACATTCTTCATCTTCTGTACTGTATTCTGTTCGATCCCTGTACCCCACCCTACCTAAAGGAGCGTTTCCAATTTCTTGGCAATTCATATACTCGCTGTCTTCGCTCTGATATTAACCCTATCCTTAAAATCCCTTCTAACTCCTCTTCCTTCTATAGCAATTCATTCACTGTAACAGCCCCACGCTTTGGAACTCTCTTCCCCTTAATATCAGACGTGCGAAGTCATTAACGATATTTAAAAAACTCCTAAAAGAATACTTTCTTAGTTTTTGACTTTACATAAAATATACGAGTAATATTATTATTGTTATTTTTTTAACTTATCTTTCTTTGTAAGCTTTCTTGCCTTTTGTTTTGTTTTTTTTTATTATATTTTATTATATATAATAATTTATAGGTATGTGTATCTGTGTAAATTTATTTATATGTATCTATAAGTATATACAAATATACTTATGCATTTTTCTAGTCTACTTTTTTATATATTGTGATATATTTATTCTATTATTTACACCCCTTCCCTCTTGCAGTTTGCTATCTCCTACACTTAAAGTTTGCCTGGAAGAGATCGCTGTTTTAGCGATAAGGCCGCCTCTTGCACATTTATACTCTGTGTTTATTTATTTTTCTTTTATTCTTGGTATACAATAAAGAGTTTATTATTATTATTATTATTATTCTAGGCATTCTAACATTTATTTCGTGGTTAAACCACAGACAATAATGATGGTTTAAATATTTATTCTGTACCTTAAAACTATTTATTACTTATTACTATGGCAACGATGTGTCAACTATCACAGCGCTAAATTTCAAAAGTTTGTATTGGTGTTTATGTATTAAAATATTAAGTAATAATATTTCTAAGCCACTAAAAAAAGAAAAAATAATAAGTGATGACAATATATTTTGGTGTATAAAATTACGAGGTATTCTTTGGTAAGTATAAGTATATTATTTGTGTATATTAAAACAAATATACGTTACACCTATATGATTTCCGTACAGTAATGTATTGGGTATTGAGGTGATATGCGACCTCCGCGCCATGTATACGATCTCCGTAGTGTTGTTAAAACCAAACGTGTCAACTGTCATACTTTGTTATTTATTAATATTAATTTAGTCATTAGATTTGTCTAGTGGAATTCTTTCAGTTAAATAAAACCAATATTCCTCTTGGTTTCTCGTTTATTATGCCACAGGTATTATTATCCCTAACTGTTATAATATGGTTACAGATTCAAGAGAAAAGAAGGGAAGATATACAAACCCACTCTACTGGTGGGTCTACCCCACAAGTAGCAGAAACAATTAATAAAATTTGTCTAACTCTATGAATTGGTTGTATCAAGTGTAAAATAAAAATGTTTATTACAAATGCGTATTTTATTACCATGTAAATAAAACATTAATTTAAAAACTAATGTCTAATGCATCACAATATTTGGAAAAGATATTGTCGCTTGCTATAGCTCTATCTATCTATTCTCGTCACTGCTTATTTCTTTCTTCTTACAGGACAATTGTCTGTTGCATAAATTATTATTTAAAGGCATATAATGTATAGTTTCAACATAACTCTGTGAGTTTAAATAGGTTTCAACTGTGCAATGTCTTGTTGTAGTATATATCTAGCAAAACATTGCATTTGGGTGTCATCCTTTACACGTATTTTCACTTAGTTTGATCCGTCAATAACATTAAAAAATCGCAGGCGAGCCGTAACAATAAAAAATGTCATTATGTAGATAAATGACACTCGATCCAAAAAATGTACCTTTTTCGCTATCGTCAAATTTGACATTAGATTGATCCTAAAACTCGATACCAAAGCTGTCCGATTGAGTGGGGAGTACGACTTTTCGATCCTAAGAGCCGTTCTCGATCGTAGTTAGTTCCAATTTGAACCACTACATGATCGTGCGCTGATGTCAATTCCAAGGATACGAATCTGTTAAAAGATGGCAATGTAATTACATTAATTAGCTGGTAACCCTGTTTTTCTTTTCTACTCACTTGTCTTTTTGTCTCGAGGTGTATACTCAATATAGTAGAAACTTAAAGTTTATTCAAGAAATATATAACGTTTGAAGTTGTAAAATGGAAGCTACAGAGTGTGTATGAACAGAAAACAGAAACGAGCATTCACATTTTACAACAAAAATTCTTTCAATATAAGTACGAGAAAGATACCGATATGTCTGTTTTTTTGTCAAAAATTCAAGAAATACAGAGTCAACTTAAACAGGTGGGTGAAGAAATTTCTGAAAAATTTATAATTACGAAAATACTTATGTCGCTGCCTGATGAATACAAACATTTTATCTCAGCATGGGAATCAGCTCCTGATAATAAGCAAACTTTGGATAACATAGTGGCGAGGTTGCTAATGGAGGAAGAAAGGTTAAAGGGAAAAAATGAAGAACCCCAGCAAATTCATCATCGTCTGCCTTTGTGGTGAAGAATAAAAAGTCTGGAAGCTGCTTCAAGTGCAGGAAAATAGGACATTTCCAGAGCGAGTGTAAAAGTGTTAAAAAGAACTGCGAAAAGAATGAAAATAACAAATGTTTTTACTGTAGTAAAGTTGGTCATTTTCAAATACAGTGTTGGTTCAAGAAAAATAAGAACAATAATAAACATAATAATAAAAAGAATAAGCCCCCCAAAATCCTACCTTACGTCCGAGCTGAACATCTAGCTACGTGGGGGGCGGACACGCGTACAGTACTACTGTACTAAAAACTTACGCGGCTAACAAGGCAAAGGTAACCCATCAATATGGAGACGAGATCAAAAAAAGTACGTATATGGCCGCTACCCGGGGGTGATCGCCGGGGCGCACCTGGAGCCGATGCTGGGTGTCTCAGCATGCGATCCATCGGCGGTACGGAACTGAACAGGCGGGTTTCGACCGATAAAAATGTTACAGCCGAAGTGTCCAACCAACCGACTTTTGACGATAGACAAAAAGTTAACAGCATCCATAGTAGTAGATCAGTTACCCCAACTACATCAGCTGCAGATGTTTCACAGGGGACTTCTGTCCATCAACCTGTGACCACTAAGGCTGGCAAACCACGAGTGCGCATGAAATGGGACAGTGAAATAAATACATTTATCATGCGCACATACTTATACATAACTAAATTAGAAACAGACATGACAATGTATGGCAGTAAACTTTTTGAACAATTTAAATTCAAATATCCAGACTTAAATGTAACAGCACAGAGAGTAGCGGACCAAAGAAGGGTTATCTTAAGAAACAGATTGCTATCTGAACAAGTTATAAACAAATTAAAAAAGGAGGTATCCGAGCAAATAAATTACGAGGAGAGAATGGCCAATACTCTAACACCGGTAACTAGTTTAGTTAATTCTACTTTAACACCAGTTGAAACTAACAACAAAATAAAAGAACCTAGCACAAATATATCATTGTCACTCTCACAGCGTACTTACGTGCCTGAATCACAGGTTTCCTTGATGTCTTTTAATATTAGTCAGGCATCAGTATCGACACAAACGGAAGTTCCAACTTCGGATTTGCCGCAAACTACTGAATTGTTAGCAATAGACCAGAATGAGTTTCCAAATTCATTAATTCAAGATTTGCACAATAAACTCGAAACTACCCTAATGTTGTATACAGGAACTGATCCGATACATCGTCCTAAGCTACCAAAATTAAGAGAAAACAAAAAATTATATGATTTAGTTCGAATATTTAATCAGATTTCATTCAAATTTCATTCTATAGATTCTGATATAACACAATTACATACATTAATATATTGCGTTGCGCTTGTAATTAGTAAGGAATTAGGCTATAAAACTTATTCAGATACGATCAAGTACAAAAAAAGGTCTTTAGATAAACCAGAATGGCAAATTAGGCTTGAGAACGATATCAAAAAATTAAGAGTAGATATTGGTAGACTAACACAGTTCATAAATAACAATAGAAGCAATAAATTAGTAAAACACGTAAATAAAATATTTACATCTTATAAAATACATTTATCCCATGAAAAAAATAACAATAGACCGGAGGAATTTTTAGATACGTTAAAACAGAAACTTACACTTAAATCTCAGAGACTAGCACGCTACAAAAAATCACTACAAAGAAAAGAAGATAATAAATTATTTACCAATAACGAGAAGGATTTCTATAGAAGACTTAAAAATGTTCAAGACAACACTATACGGGAACTACCTGCGGAAAATGAGCTCAAAGATTACTGGACCAATATTTGGAAAAAAGATAGAGATCATAATAATAGTGCTAAATGGATAGAAAAAGTAGAAGAGACTGCAAAAACTATTAAACCGATGGAATTTATCGAGATAAATAAAACAGATATAGAGAAAGTAACTAAAAAAATGAAAAACTGGAAAGCTGCAGGTGTAGATGGAGTCCATAATTTTTGGTATAAGAAACTTGTAGTACTGCATCAGGCTCTTGCTATGGCTATATCAGAGGTAATAAAAGGAACAGCAGAATTTCCTTCATTTCTAACAAAAGGAATAACATATATGCTTCCCAAGTCAAGTAATACCACTGACCCCTCACAATATCGTCCCATAACTTGCTTACCTACTATTTATAAATTAATTACTTCATGTATAGCCCTAAAAATAAACACTCATGTCATTCATAATAATATTCTAGCCGAAGAACAAAAAGGCTGTCGACAAAATCATATGGGATGTAAAGAACAGTTAATAATTGATTCCAATATTCTAAAACATGCCACCTCACATAACCGTAATTTATTCCTAACATATATAGATTATAAGAAAGCGTTTGATAGCATACCACACTCTTGGCTAATCCGTATTTTACAAATATATAAAATAAATCCCCGCATAATCTCTTTTCTGGAGGATGTCATGAGAACATGGAGAACTACGCTATTGTTAAATAATGGCAGCAACTGTATAGTAACTGATGATATCCCAATATCTAATGGCATCTTCCAAGGAGACTCACTCAGTCCCTTATGGTTTTGCTTGGCACTTAATCCATTATCTTATCTTCTTAATAGCCCTAACTCTGGATATAAGCTGACATCAAACACATATATTAGTCATTTAATGTACATGGACGATATAAAGTTATTTGCAAAGTCTGATAAAGAAATAAATAAGTTGATAGAAATAACTGCTGAATTTAGTAACGATATTAACATGACTTTTGGTGTGGATAAATGTAAAATATTGAAACTAAGATCAGGTAAAATTGCAACTCAGAGTAATGAACCGGCTGATTATTTTGATGTTATGGGAGAGCACGAAAGCTACAAATATCTAGGTTTACATGAAGGTAGAACAATTAATCATACACAGATAAAAAAAGATTTAAGCAACGAATGTTTTAGACGATTACATAAAATTTGTAAAAAAACACTGTACTCTAAAAATTTAGTTAAAGCAATAAATACGTATGTCATACCAGTACTTACATATTCTTTCGGAGTAGTCAAGTGGTCAGCTACAGATATAAATAAATTAGAAATTAAAATAAGAACCACTTTGACAAAATACAATTATCTACATCCAAAGTCAGCAATAGAACGTATGACTGTGCAAAGAAGTAAGGGCGGTAGAGGGGTGATAGACATTCGAGTTTTATGGGAAAAACAGATTCAAAATCTTAGAAATTTCTTTTATAGTAAGGCTGAAACTACTCAAATTCATTTAGCTACAGTAGAAACCGACACTAATTACACTCCACTTAATTTAAATAATAGAGACCGCGAATTCATTTCAAGTCAGGATTATCTAGCAGAAAAACTAACAAAATGGCGCAGCAAAGAGTTACATGGCAGACATATTCATGACCTCGAACAAAACCACATAGATCTACAAGCATCCAATCAGTGGCTAAAGCTAGGATACCTTTTTCCAGAGACAGAGGGCTTTATTATTGCCATACAAGATCAGGTAATTAATACGAGGAATTATAAAAAGTTCATTCTTAAAGATCCAACCTTAAAAAGTGATAAATGCCGGAAATGTCATCGCCAACCAGAAACCATACAACATATTACCAGTGCCTGTCCTAGCCTTACCCAAACGGATTATACTCATCGGCATAATCAAATAGCCCATATGATTCACCAAAAACTAGCCAGTAAACATAAATTAATACAAGATAAACCCCAGCCATACTATCAATATACACCAAAACCAGTCTTGGAGAGCAACAATTACAAGATGTACTTTGATAGAGCAATATTAACTGATAAAACCATCCACAACAATAGACCGGACATAACCCTTATAGATAAAATAAATAAAATAACTTATTTAATTGATATTGAGAGAGATGATTCTCACTTGGCGTAAGCCCGTGAGATTCATTACACCGAAATTATATATTTCGAGAAAAAGAAAAAGAATAATGCGTTTGTGGTGTCTAATACAGTGTATGGACAATATCAAGAATCTAAGTGGCTTGTAGACTCTGGTGCAGATAAACATATGTGCTGTGATCGTACATTATTTCCGCATTTTACAAATCATTCGCAAAAGATGGTGACAGTTGGTAACGGCGTGGCAATTAATGTGTTAGGATGCGGACAGATGGCAGTGCAGGTGCAAAACGGATGAATGGATCGATACAACCATTGATAACGTTTTTTTTCTTCCTGACTTAAAAATTAATTTGTTTTCTGTCAATCGAGCTACCCATAAAGGATATGTCATGATGACAGATGAAAACTTTTGCAAATTTTACAAATACGGCGACGTGTATGCGATTGCAAATCGAATTGGAAATGGTTATTGTGTAACAAACGTTGTTAAATCAGAGCTGAATGATTTAAATATGTGGCACGAAAAATTAGCACATCAAAATTTTGAATACATCTAGAAAGTGTTGCAGAAAAACAACATCGACATCAAACAAAAATCGGTTCCCAAATGTGAAAATTGTTTACAAGGAAAAATTCACCGATTACCAATTTCAAGAAGTGATTACATTAGCACAAAGACATGTGAATTGATACACGCTGATACGTGTGGCCCGATGGAAGAAGCCTCGCTAGGCGGATCGAAGTATTTTGTTTTAATGAAAGATGACTTCTCAAACTTCAGATTTGTTTATTTTGTCAAAAATAAACGCGAAATAAAGAGCTGTATTGAAGATTTTCTAAATAAGGCTCAAAATATGACAGGTAATAAGGTTAAGATATATAGAAGCGACAATGGTTTGGAATTCACAAATAAGGAGGTAAAAGAAGTGTTCTCAAGTCGTGGTATAACACATCAACTGACTGTACCATACACACCGGAGCAAAATGGAAAGGCAGAAAGGGAGAACAGAACATGATGACAATGATGTATGCGAAAAATTTACCCAAAAAGTTGTGGGCAGAAGCTGTACATGATGTTCTCCTGACCGATTCCGGCCACGGCGGCCAATTTCATTGAGACTAGCCAACTGCGCAGGAGATATTATAGTGCACAAGTGTACGCGCAGACACAAGTGCACTCTCTATTCCTGTCACTCTCATACTCTGGTGGGACGACCACTCGACACGACCAGTGAGAGTTAAGGCGCAGGACCGACGGCTTTACGTGCTCTCCGAGGCACGGGGGTGAAACACCTCCAACTTCCCTACTCCGGGCTGTTACTGAGGCTTAATATACAGAAAGACTCAATAACTAAACTTGGACTGACCCGGGACTCGAACCCAGGACCTCCGGGTGTGCAGCCATATATGTTAGCCACTACACCACCGAGGCAAAAATATATAAAATACATTATAAGTATAAAACGTATACATTTCTGAAAATTAGTGTATTTTGAAGTTATACAATACCTTTACACAATTACATTTTAAATTCAGATTTTAAAAATAAAGTCGGAATACTAAAGATTTTCTGTCTTGTTATATTTCCTGTGCTTCTATTGTATACAAATGTTATTGTATTCTTATCATAACAGAATAATAACTCCTTACATTTGTTTCTAAATAATGTGTTATACAAATAAAAATTACTCAAATCATACAATTTCACATACTCTTATACCCATAAAAATACACTTTAAATACTCACTATGCACATAATCACTATTCATACACTCACCACTTACATATTATATATAGTCTATTTAACTAAATATTATCGAAAACAAATCTATTGTTAACTGACACGCCGGCGTGTCCGCGGCCGTGGAGGGATTAAATGATAACGAGAAGGTTACTTCTCCTTATCATTCATTATGGGCAGCAAGGAAACTGCCGTCTTTAAATTAAAAGTTTCCATATTTTTTACAACTTCACTATCACTGGCGGAGCTAATGCTATCACTTCCAGAAGAAGTGTATTCAGAAAATAAACTAGTTATAATGTTATATTAAATTGACTTAATATTTTGTATAATATTATCAATTAAAAGTAAATCTTCGGGCTTACGAGAGTTAAGCTATCGGGACGTGGGTTGTAATGAAACAATGTTTCTCGTCGAAAGGATAGGTACCTACAACTAACTTTATTAACTGATTTTCTAAGGTGTTATAGGAACATGAGTCGGTAGTGTGAGTGGGTTCCCATCACAAAAAAAGGACCCTTAAACTATTTATGCGTAATTGCTTGCTATCTGTTACAACTCAATTGTTTTACACGTACATTGTTTATAATAATAATAATAATAATATGATCCCTATCTAAAAAAACATTATATTCAATTGTTTTACATGTACATTGCTTATAATAAAATATCCCTTTAAGAAGGATCTAAAAAGACGATACATTCAATAATATAAGATCCTTCCGAGAAGGATATCTAAATAACCCACGTATTGGGTTACATAACTCGAGGTTTAATTAATTCATTTATTTCTGTTATTTTCCTCCTAAACTGAATTTCAATAATTCGTACGTGCTTCTTCTAATTTTTTAATATGTAACGACTCATTTCGCCGACGTTTTGGCCCGATTTTTATTAAATATGTTCTTATTGTACGTAAATCATCATAATATTCCTCTAATAGAGTAGCAATACATTTTTACATTCAACAAAAAAATAAAGAAAAATAAACTGTAACATTATCATATAAATTATACAACTACAAAATATAAATTACATCATAAGTATAAAACGCATACATTTCTGAAAATTTATGTATTTTGAAGTAATACAATACCTTTATACAATTATATTTTAAATTCAGATTTTAAATATAAAGTCGGAATACTAAAGATTTTCTATGTCTTGTTATATTTACTGTGCTCCTATTGTATACAAATAATAATTACTCAAAAATATGCCTACCTACAGCGTACATATCTACAAATTTTGTTACTTATCATACATTTTCGCATACTATTTAACCCATAATAATACACTTTAAATACTCACTATGCACATAACCACGACTCATATACTCACCACTTACATATTATATATTATAGTCTACTAGCATTGCCCGCGGCTCCGCCGGCGTTCAGATGACCAAAAACAAAATTCTTATGTTTTACATATTAGTATACTCTTACATTGCAGTTTTTGTATATTTTCCCGCAGTAAAAAGTATCCTATATGTTGACCCGGATAACCAGCTATTATCATACCAAATTTCATCAAAATCTATCCAGTGGTTTTCCCGTGATGCGGTAACAGACAGACAGACAGACAGAAAGACAGATAAAAATTCTAAAAACTATAGATTCGGCCTCTGTATCGATAATAAAGTCTATTTCAATAAGATTTTCTAAAAAATATTCAATGTACAGATTTGGCTTAGTTACAATTTTATTATATGCATAGATTTAACTAAATATTATCGAAAACCGTCCAGCCATTCCAGCGTGATGTAACAAAAATACGCACAAGCAAACTTTCGCATTAATATATTTAAGTAGTAAGCAACCATTTCAATTCTATTCATATTTAAATGGTAAATTCAAAATATTGTAGGCTTATGACCACCGAATATTTTATACTCCCAAATTGAATTCTAATAGCTAGCATGTAAAGGTTAAATAAATTAAATTGATATACAAAAATTTAAATGAATGCACCAATATTATATAAAGCTAATCCAGACTAGAAAAATCTGTTAGAGAAATTTCTGTTGCTGTTAGTAGTCGTTTTCAAAGAATTCTATTTAACCTTTTTTTTTTATTTGTATATATTTGATACTAAAATTTAGCAGTTATAATCAAAACTAAATTTTAAGCCCATGTTATAAAATATAAAAATAATAACAAGAGTTCTTCCTTCTAGTTAAACTAACAGTGCAGTTAGTTAAATAAAGATAAAAATATTTTCTTCGTATTTCAGATAATGGCATTCAATGACGCAAATAAAACTTTTGTGGAGCCAGAGATGGAAAGTGGAAAATCTGCAGATAAAGTCTTCATAACGGGAATGTCAGGGTTATATCCTGAATCCCATAACGTGAAGGATTTATCAAATATTTTATATAATAAGGTACGTGTATGTATAAATAGGCAAAGATAAAATACTTCAGTTTGTCCTCTGTTTTTGAATGGTCTTTTTTTTTTGTTTGTGAGGGGCTTAGTTACCTTCTCAAGAATGGTATCATAATACACTTGTGCCGATGTTTTGATACCTCTTTCTCAAAAGTATGGCTCAGTCACTCCTTCATATCTAACACCCCACCAAACCATTACTGAAAGTCGGATAATGCCTAATTTGTACTCTGTTGACTAATTGGGAAGCTTCCATAGAGCTTTGAGCATAAATACAGTCATTTTGTTCGTTAAAATATTGTTCAATTGTAGAAATTTTCTCATCCGTAAACAAAATTTTTCTGTGACCTCCCTTTGCGTACCGCTTAAATAGTTGTTTTGATTTTACCACCCTATTCTTTTTTAAATTATCAGTTAAGAAATGACCAGTGCATCGCTTATAGGCTTCAAGTCCTAAGTCATCTTTTAAAATACGCGACATGGTTCTAGGTGCTATCTTCATCTCCCGAGATAAAATCTTTTGCTTTTGGACAGGTTTCTTCGAATTTTTTCCCTTACTGCTTTGATCACCTTTTTGGTACGAACACTACGTGGACGGCCAGATCTTTTTCTGTCACAAGCAGAGGAGGTTTCATTGTACCTATCAATAGCCCGGTAAACAAACATTTGACTAATACCAAGCGTTTTGAGAGTTTTAAAAATTGAATTTGGCTCCATACCTATTTTGTGTAATGCAATCACAGCGATTCGGTTCTCTTAATCGCCCCACTCCAATTTAATATCACGAAATATTTTACAATGTATTGGCCCGAAAATGAGAAATTCATTGTGTTTTATCAATCATATAAAAATAACAGATTCCAAATTCAAATGTAATGTTTTTTTATGTTTAATTGTAACAGTATTTATGGCCAGACTATATATATAATGTTGACTAAGAATTTAAGTACTTATCATGTTTTGCTAACCGATAGATCAATCCTGTTAATGAGGAAAAATGTCGCTGGCAATATGATCATCCTGAAGTCGCTAAGTACACTGGGAAAGTGCCTGGGCTGTCGTCATTTGATGCACAATTTTTTATAGTCCATTATCGCTTAGGAAACAATATGGACGCAATGGGACGTAAAATTTTAGAACAGGCCTACCAAGCCATTTTTGATGCTGGTAAGTTTAATCCCTCCACGACAGAGGACACGCCGGCGTTACAGTTAACAATAGATTTCTTAGAAATTTAATTAATTTCTTAAAAATTTACCTGGAGGTATTGAATGTATGTAAAGTCAATTTGTCATGCCTTTTAAATCATAATAAATATTTTGTTTTTAGTTAGACTTTACTTGGCACAAGTTTAGTATATGGGATGCGGCCCCTGGAGAAGTGGGTGGTACTTTTGGATAGGGAAGGTAATAGAGAGTTCAAATATATAAAAACTATTTTGAGGAAACGAAGGAGTCAAAAGTTATGGAGACTTAAAGTTAGAACATTTCCATACATTTGAATACCTAAATAAGTCATTACAAAAAACAAACCTTTAACGAATAGTAAATGTCCTTTTTCGTGTAAAATCCATATTTTCATAACAATTAAGACTTTATTGTATTAATATTTTGATAATTTCACTAAAAACAATGATCTTAACAAATTACCTACTCTTAAATTTTTACAAAACTGTCAATCTGTTATATATACCGCTTTCAGGACAACAAATTATCGCGTAATAATTAGGTAAGACTCATACAAAAAAATAATAGTGAAAATTGGCATTAGAATACTAAGATTTTAAAATAGAAATATGTTATTTTCAATTCATGCATACATTTACGAGTTTTTATTTATTATGTAAAATATTGATTTCTATGATTAATTTATATTTAGCAAAAAAATTTAAAATCTTTATTTGATTTTATTATGTGTGAATACTTTTCAGTATTTTTGACGGGTAAAATAGTTCGATAGTTTATGTGAATACGATCTGTATTCATTAAACGCGTTCAGGTTTACATTTTTTTTTTGCTCTTTTTCGTAGTAATTTTTTTTCATATTATTTTCTTTTCGTATACGCTCGTTTCTAGTTTTTGTTTTAATAGTATTAGTATTGTTTTAAGTGTACTCATATAATTTAAAAACGTAAGTAGACTATTTTTTAATCTAAATGTATTAATTATTTTCGATTAAGTGACAGTCCGACTTGGATAATTTAGGTTAAGAAGGCTAAGGTGGGAGCTACGCTACGCTTAGTGTTTGTTTCTCGTTAGTTCTTTTTTTTATTTCAAACCCAGATCCCCTGCTATTATAAGTGCTTTATATTAATTTTAAATTCGGTGATAGATCCGATTTGGATAATTTAGGTTGAGAAGCCTAAGGCGGGAGCGAAGTGTAGTGCAGTAATGTCATAATTATGTATAGAAATGTTGTAACTTTAAGTCTCAATAACTTTTAACTCTTTCGTTTCCTCAAAATAAATTTTATATATTTAGACTCCTCTATCAAAAAATACCACCCACTCCTCCAGAGGCCGCGTCCCATATACTAAACTGCAGCTTTTTATATTTTTATAGTTACTCCTGAGGAGTAGACATGATACTTTTTTTTCGCTTTTTCGTTTAATTTTTATGACATATATTTGTATTGGCTGAGTTGAAATAAATTAATAAAATAATAAATAGAGACAGTGGTAGCCAAGTGGTAACTCGCTCGCTTGGGAAACCGAGTGAAGCTGGTTCAAATCCCGAATCTCGCACCTTTGATATTTTCATGTGCATTTCTTACATGATTATCACTTGGAGAAAGGAAAACATCGTGAGGAAACCTGCATGTCTGAGAGAACCTAGCAAGTTTTCGAAAGACAAGTGAAGTCCGCCAATCCGCACTTGGATAGTGTGGTGGACTGTGGTCTGATTCACCTCTATTGAAGGGAAGCCCATGTCCAGCAGTGGGATGTTGAAAAGGGTTGAATATATACATACAATAAAATAATATAATATTGTATATTTGAAATTGTGCCCGTCCTTTGTAGGAATCAGCCCAGTGGAACTCTCCGGGAAAAAAGTAGGCGTATATGTTGGCAGTTGCTTTTCTGAAACCGAAAAAGCTTGTTTTTACGTCGCAAGTTCTAGAACAGGTTTTGGTATTGCAGGGTAGGTGTGGCTATGAACGCCGATCATTCATTTTCACTTGCAGTCTTTCCTTCAGTCAGTTAAATAATTTAGTGGAATTTACCGATTTATAAATGTTGCTGAATGTAGATTTTACTCTAAACTCAGGTGTATCTATGTGTAAAACCAAACTCCAAATACATCCTCATGAAGAAGGAACAAACACACATACAAACACACATACTTATACATATTATATTACTTATTTATTTTAGCTGTTTGATAGTTATATGATAAATGCAAAATTATACCTGTTTCATAATGTGTAACCTTTGAAGGTTACGTATTTGTGTTTGCTTGTTTGGATAACGGTGAAACTTTCTTTTTGATGTACGAGTACTTTTGTAAATCATCATATTATTTACTATTTTTCAAAGCTGTTTCTGTTGGTACGCTATATCTTCTTTAATACTTTATAAAGATTTATGACTGAGACATCATTTTGAAGATTTTTTCCGGCTAAAGAATATACAATTAAAATTAATATTTTCACTATAAAACTTTAGTATCTTTTCATGAAATTGATTTACGGGTTTTTAGTTTTTATGAAATTACTAGCATTGCCCGCGACTGCGCCCTCGTTCAGATGACCAAAAAACCAAATTCTTAGGTTTTACATATTAGTATACATTGCAGTTTTTGTATTTTTTCTCAGAAATGAGACAGATGATTTTTTCTTAGATGATGCGGTAACAGACAGACAGACAAAAAATCTAAAAACTATAAATTCGGCTTCTGTATCGATAATAATTATTATTTCAATAAGATTTTCCAAAAAATATTTAAAGTACAAATTCGGTTTAGTAACAATTTTATTATATGTATAGATTTATAGTTTAAATAGTAAGGAATACCATTATATATTTACAGATGTAGTAAAACAATGTTTGCCAATCGAATCTCGTACTGGCTGAATGCCAAAGGGCCATCTATGGCTATTGATGAAGCTTGCTGCAGTTCTACTGGTGCACTCGAGCAGGCTTACCTCGCTATTACTCGTGGAGAATGTGATGCTGCAATTGTTGGAGGAGCCAACCTGTGCTTGCATCCACAATCCTCTGTCCACTATGGGAGGTAATAATAAAACGAACATTATAACTTTATTCAAATAGTTAATAAGAACAACTAAAGCTATATTACCTATACTAATATTATAAAGAGGAAAGAATTGTTTGTTTGTACCAAATATGCTCCGAAACTACAGAACCGATTTATATGAAAGGAAGGGTATCGATATGACCTCATTTCCGCCCCCTAAAAACTAAAATAGATATATTATGCGATTTGATCTCTTCTTTACATATTCTGAAAGTAGATTATATGTCTGATAAGATAATAGTACCTGGGCCACCGAGCTTCACTCGCCCATAAAAACATTAAAAAAATGAAAAACTACAAAAAAAAACAAAAGTAAAAACTTTGTATCCGACCGGGATACGAACCCAGACACCTGTGGTTGTCAAACTTGCGCCTTGTCCGCTTGACCACGATTCTTATGTCCTAGCGTGCGAATTAGCGAACATATAATAATTGCGTGCGAAACAAAACCGCATGAAAACTCGAAAACACACGTTTTCCCAGACAAAACTAATCTAGATCAATTTATCGCCTCCGAAACCCCCTGTACACTAAGTTTTATGAAAATTGTTGAAGCCTTTTCCGAGATTCAGATTATATATACAACAATTGCTCGTTTAAAAATATAAGATAATTATGATAAAAATAACTACAACAAATAAATAAATAAGTGAGTCGCTTGTACTACATAAACCGAAAAGGGTCAGTTCGATGTTTGTATCTATCTGTGACAGCTTTTTTTATTCCCATATATAAACATAGTTTTTTTTTACAATAAAGAACTAATACAAATATTTCCTCAACGACCGCGGACACGCCGGCGTTACAGTTAATAATAGATTTCTTAGAAATTTAATTAATTTCTTAGAAATTTACCTGGAGGTGATATACTTAATTATATATGCAAAAGAAATGTACGCTTAATAATTACTGTACAAGTGACTTAAATGGACATTTGAGTGGTTGTACACTTCTTATGCTTTTAGTTAGTATGGTTCTTAGTTGCATTTATTTAAGATTTGAGCCTCTTATCTTATAGCCTCTTATCCGTATTGGAATGGGAATTTTATACGAATATTTTACTATTCTATGTACATGCTTTTACTAGCTTAGTCAGCAGACTATCCACCTATTTAACCATCGAGTATGTTCAGTTCGTCTGGTGGTCAAAATTTGACCATAATTATTATTAAAAAAAATTGACAAAAATATAATAGAATTGACCTATATATGTGTATAATATGTTTTAAAAAGAAACTTCAAACATTTTATGTATATGTTTATACTTTCATAAATAAATGTTTTTCAGAATCATGAAACTAAGTATGGATGGTAAAACAAAATCATTTGATAGTAATCCCGCTGGATGTTCTAAATCGGAGTCAATCAATGTTCTTTTCTTGCAAAAAGCTAAAGATGCACTAAGGTATGTTTCCATGTCAAAATTGTTTATGTTTATAAAATCAATAAGAAAAGTAAACTTCACAAAAAATTACCATTTAATCCATTTGATTACGGGAAAAAAATAGTAAAAAAAATTTACCACATATTTCAGAGTTTATGCAGAAGTTGCTTATATTAAATGTGAGTTTACTCAACTAGAAGAAGATGAAAGTGGTCCAAAATACGGTTTCTACAGAAATCCTAACATTTCGGCTGATTTTTTAAAAAAATTCTATCAAGAAGCTGACGTTTCACCAGATGTAGTGGAATATGTTGAAGCGGTTGGTACAGGTAAAATAGTTATATAAGTAGCACATAAATCTGGGTAACATAAATCCAATATTTATAGATTCTTTAATTATAATATTCATATTTAAATATACTTACAAATTTACAGCTGTTGCTGAAGCTGATAAATCAGAATTACAATCGATTGATGAAGTTTTTTGCATAAATAGAAGTGATCCCCTAAAAGTAGGAAGTGTCATGTCTAACATTGGTTATACAGAAGCTGCTTCAGGGATATGCGCTATTACTAAAGTAAGCTTAGCGAAGTAAAAAGTAAAATTAAAGTATTATTCATTATTGGTTATTATTGAGAAATATTGTATTTAAAAAATTAGGTTCTCCTGGCTTATCATACTGGAAAGATCGCAGCGAATTTACATTGTGATTCACCGCGACAAGATGTTGCGGCACTCCGTGATGGTCGAATGTGCATTGTCACAGATCATATGGACTTCAACCACTCATACACAGCTGTAAACGGCCTGTCGGTCACAGGTGTCAACTCGCACATCTTACTAAGAGGCCATTATAAGCAAAAGGTATATGATGTAACCTCACTTTTAATTTAATGAGTCTTGCCAAAATACCTTACAGATAGTAACTCTTGGTTATTTATTTAGGTATTATGTTAAACAAATATTCAAAAAGAAATTCGACGAATTTTTATGTAAATAACATAAAAATAGAATACTTATTCCACTATTTACAAGGAAATTTATCCTTTTTTTTAACGTTGGGAAATGCATTTACGCACGAGGTGTGGGACTCACCGGCAAAGCCAGTACTACCCACTAAAACCCAACAAAGCCTTCCCCCGTCTTAATGGGGCGTCGCAGGATCGCTTACGCATTCAACTACGACGCCCCGACGGCAGGTCTGCCAAAGCAGACCACTACAACCACGGGATTGCTCCAAGGTCCACTCTGCTATCAGAGAAGTACCAGGAGTAACCCGCATGGTACACCGCCCTCCAAAGAGGGCCGCCTCCCACCGCCCACCGAAGTGGGCCACCTCCCTGTGCGTTTCTTGGCTTCGCGCCCGGTTGGGTTGCCGGGCACTACTGAGCCCTCCGACCACGACAAGGTGAATGCACGTTGGGGGGGAAGGAAATTTATCCTATCGTATTCCATATTTTCTTGAATATGCGTAGTTATCATATAGTAACTACTTTGCGAGTTTTGTTGTACTTAATATGACATGATTAAGATGCATCTTAAATCCAATGCAAATAAGTTGCTGATAATTGGGGAAAAATAACGTCTAATTTATTTTATTTCTATCTACATTATTTTCCTCTAATGCAATATATATAGAATAACGTTTTGTAACTTTATTATTCCTTGCGAAAAAAAAAACCTTTTTCTCTTCTCGACTTCTAAAAAACTCGTCTACGGCAGCCATGACCACGTCTTCATCGTGAAATTTAATTCTACGAATATGATCTTTTAGTTTTGGGAATAAGTGAACATCACTAGGAGATAAACCCCGGAGAATATGGTCGGTGGTCAAGGAGATTGAAGCCAGCACAGCGAATTGCATTGAGCGCAGTTTCCGATCGATGGGTGGATGCGTTATTATGAGGAAACAACACGATTTCGACAACGTTTTTCTTTAATTCCTTCACGCGCTTTCGGCATTAAATTTGCATAATAGGGTCCAGTAATCGTCTGGTGTTTTCGCATGTAATCAATAAAAAGAATACCTTCGATTTTACAGAACACTCAGGTCATAACTTTGCCAGCGGTAGGAGCAACTCGAATTTTTTTTTTGGATGGAGAGGATGGTCATGGCATAAATATTGTTTAATTAATACTCTTTAAAACGAATATCGAACTATCCCCAAAAAGGTTTTATATATATGCGTTTCTAAGAACTTTTTGATTAACCCTAGTATTAACGATAATTATTAAAGTAATTAAACAATTTAATGTTCCGTTTAAGGATCTATCTTGTTACAAGGCTACTATTCCACAATTAGTGACACTCTCAGGAAGACAAGAATCATCAGTAATAAAAATAATGAACGATCTAAAAATACGTCCCGTTGACCCCGAGGAGTTAGCTTTGCTTCGAAATATTCACAAAAGTAGAATTTTTGGTCACTTGGGTAGAGGATACACGATTCTTGGTAAGATATCATACTATTTTATGACCAGCATTTTTTTTTTCAATAATTGCTAAAATATATTATATCAACCTTTATATCTCTTTATACTTAAGATACAAACGAAAAAGGTAAAACAGTTAGTTTATGTGAAAAATCTGACTACTTCGATGATGTCAAACGACCACTTTGGTTCATGTACAGTGGAATGGGATCGCAATGGGCTGGAATGGGAACACAACTTATGCGCATACCGGTTTTTGCTGCAGCTATCGAACGGTAAACAAAATATTACATAAAAAATACTTTTAATACAACAAACTAAAATCACAGAAAAATAAAAATTGATGTTTTTTTTATGTTACAGTTGTCGTCGAGCTCTTGAACCTAAAGGAATTGATATAGTACATATCATAACTTCCACAGAAAAAACAATATTTGATAATATCTTACACTCTTTTGTTGGAATCGCAGCAATTCAAATAGGGCTTACCGATGTCTTAAGAGAATTGGAGATTTTCCCTGATATGATTATAGGTATTTAATATTCTGGTATTATATTTCCAGAGAAAGTTTATTCTAATTCTTAAGATATTACTGATGATGATCTTGAGAACTCCGAGAGTTATTCTGAATTTTATATTATTTTAATTTTTATCAGGACACAGTGTGGGGGAATTAGGATGTGCATACGCTGATGGTTGTTTAACAGCAGAAGAGATGATTTTATCTGCTTATAGTCGAGGTCTAGTATCTTTGCAAACACCGTTCATAAGAGGATCAATGGCTGCCGTCGGTGTTGGATACCAACAGGTAAATATAACAATATTAAGGAACTACATTTTATATATTTAATTTTGCATTATTTTTTAATAGATTGAACTCATACTAATATTTCTTTCCTATAGATAGTTAAAATGTGCCCTCCAGAAATAGAAGTAGCATGTCATAACGGTCCTAACTCAAGTACTATCTCAGGACCAGCGATTGTAATGAAAGAGTTTGTAGCCCAATTAACTTCCAAAGGTATTTTCGCTAAAGAGGTGCCATGTTCAAATATTGCATATCACTCGCGCTATATTGCTGAAGCAGGTAAAGTATGCAAATTATAATAACATATTTATTCACATACATTACAAATAAATAATCACTCAAATAAATATGAGTCATTTCTTATGCTTTTATTATTAAGGTCCCGGCTTACTTAAATATTTAACTGAAGTCATCAAATCTCCAAAGCCTCGTAGTGAAAAATGGGTGTCAACTTCGGTACCAAAAGAAAGATGGGGAGAAGAAATTGCTAAGTATTCCTCAGCTGAGTATCATACAAATAATTTATTGGTAAGTAATATTCTGTAATAAAATATTTACTTTCGGTTAAGATAAAATAAAAAGAACATGAATTATAAATAAAATTTATAAGTTTAAAAAACGTATTTAAAATATAATATTTAATAGTTTGATATCATTATTATATAAAAAATGTTCCATGCAGAATTCGGTGCTCTTTGAGGAGACGTCCCGGTTAATCCCAGCTAATGCAGTGGTGATCGAGATCGCACCACATGGTTTGTTGCAAGCCATCGTCAAGCGGTCTCTACCTGATTCATGTCGGCACATACCACTCACTAGGCGTGGTCACGTGGACAATGCACTATTCTTGCTAGAAGCTATAGGAAAGTTAGTAACATTTATTTAAACTTTTATAAAATGTAGATATTTAATGTCGATAATATGTCAGTGTTATTAATTAATATATCTGTATTAACAGACTTTATATGGATGGATTTAATCCTAAAGTGGAAGTTCTGTATCCTAAAATTGAGTATCCTGTTTCGACTGGAACACCAATGTTATCACATTTAGTGGAATGGGCTCATAATGAAAAATGGTAAATATGAATAGCTGTTTGTATACCTATTATAATTAAGAATTTGTGAACCTAATTACTGGTAAATGTAAACTACCCGTATTAGTCATAATTTGAATTTGATTATCAAACTATGTTTCACTTTTTAGTATTGTGACATTTTTAATTCATATAGTTATATATTATTTATTTATAATATATATAACATAGATCGAATATCATGATGTATACTGTACTGATAATTTACTTAAACTTTCATATATACAGGGAATACTTAGCACGTTTTCCAATATATTTTTAAAGTTTAATACAATAAACAAAATAAATGTTACAGGAGTTTACCTTTGTATGCATCAGCACATAGAAAAATAGCTGCTGCTACAAAATTTGTGATATCCACATATGATGACGATCACGCATATTTAAAAGGCCACGTCATAAGAGGTGATAATAGAAAAAAATATATTTCCTTTTATTTTATTATTTTATATTATATATATTTATTATAATATCTTAATTTGAAACTCCTGTTAATACTAATAAAATGTTTTTATTTGGGTACATAATAATAATATTTCTGCGTAAATAATAAACGTTTTTAATTTTAGAAAGGAACTTGTATCCATTTTCTGGAGCACTCGTAGGAGTTTGGGACACATTGGCAATGGTCTTAGGAGTAGAGAAGAAACAGTTGTCAGTCCAATTTACTGATATACATTTTTTTACACAACCAATTCTTCATAAACAGAGAAACTTGCGTTTAAATATAGCTTTACACAGAGGAAATGGCCGTTTTGAAGTAAGATAGTAGATTTAAATATCGTTTAATTCATTTACGTTATGATTCTTCTAAATAAGCATATTAATTATCTATAATTTTCTTATAATTTAGGTATTAGATGAAAGTACTAAAATCGCAACAGGTTATATAACTGGGGAAATAAAAAAAGACAGTCAAGACAAAGTTAATATAAATTGTAAGGAAGAAATGCAACTTAAATCAGATGATATTTATAAACTCTTATCTCTAAGGGATTATAATTATTCGTAAGTAACCTAACAAATTGAAGGAATATTTTAAAATTGTGCTACAACTTCTTTTTTAATAAAATATTAAATTTTCAGGGGTGTATTTCGTAGTATTTACAATGCTAGTTTGTCATTGTCTGAAGCTAATATAAAATGGGAAGACAATTGGGTGGCCATGATTGACAGTATGCTACAATTAAATGCGCTCAGAAGAATTCACGAAACAGTTTCTCAGCCACATTTTGTAAGAAAAATTATAATTAACGTAAATGAGCATTTTGATGAAATGTATGAAATACATGGAATAAAAGTTACTCCTGCGAGGATATTTGATGTTCATGATTATACAAGGTATGATATATTTATGGGTATAGTTATTTTATTCAATTTTCCTATAATTTATACATTTTATATATTTTTTTAATATTATTATGATGATATATCTGTTTTAGGTGCGGTGGTATAATCATGCAAAATATAAGATTTCATGATTTACCAACTATCTGTAAAAATGTTGGAATAAAAGCTTTAAAATTTGTTCCTCACTTTTCTACAAACACCATTGATGTATGTATAATAATATTTTTTTTTTATAAACACAGATGCATTTTCAATAAGAATATTATAACGGAGTGTCTATTCGTCCTTTAATAGGACGAATAAAAATAAATATTCGTTCTTTATAAAATCTATAAATTATAAGGAAGGACGAATAGACTAATAAATAATTAAGTACGATAGGTATATAGCTAAATTCGGCTGGGTAGGTTAAGGTTATTTTTTTTTGCAACCATAAACTCCTGCATCTAAAAATCACTTATTTTATATTAGAAAACAAAAAGTGTTAAATTTTCCTACAAATCGACAATAGTCGGACGTATAATATATTTCGTTCGATTATCGGACGAATAGCAACAAATATAATTAAATAATAAATAAATATGTTGGGACATTAATACACAGCACCATCTAGATCCATAGTATCTTACTAGGCTTGTGTTATGAATACTAGATAGTTGATACACTATGTATTATATAAAACTTTAAATACATACATATTATAAATACAAATACCCATGACTGGAGTACAAACCTTCGTGCTCATCACACAAAATTATTTTTTATTCGTCCTTGTTTTAAGTATGAATAGCAACAGCCATATTATAAATATTATATTATTTTTCAGAAAGCGTCAGCACTCTCTACTTATATACAAATATCTGCTGAATATTTAAATAAACACGATTTAAATGTTGTGGAAATTATTGAAAATAATGTCTCTGATTTTGTTGATACTAATCAAATCCTCTCCGAAATTCCTGGAATACAGGCGAATTATTCAGTAATTACACTAGATAGTCTTAAATCAAGTAATACTGCTTTATTGAGTGAAGTTGATTTGCTATTAGTGTCAAAGCTGTCAAATAATGATGATGTAAGTTGGTTTAAAACTTTGACTCCACCCATAGATTTAGATAATCAAAATTGTTGTAAAAAATAATTTCTTGAAACCTTTAGAGACTCTTGAGAAAAATGGAAAATTAAATTAAACTTAGTGATATTGTCATGTTTTACAGAGTAGTCAGATTTTTCAGGCTAACACACAGTTAATTGTCTATGTCTATGGCTATATTTATTATACTTGATATTTTCATAAGCTTAATGCTAATTGTTGGTTTTGTACAATTCCACAGTTGTGTCAAATGCTACACCGAGTTCTTACATGCAATACTTTTATAGTTAACTATGAGAAGTATAAAGCAGAAATTTCGAGGGATCGCCCATCATCCCTGTACCAAAGTATTTGTGCACATAGAATAGGGTCAACTGTTCTAGAACTAGTGTTGTGGCGTCCCACTGAATCAAATGTTAGCACTAGTCCTATAACAGTTTATTCCGAATCTGATTTTGCTTTACTTACTTCAAGAATAACTGCAACACAATTAAATCAAAAGCTTGTGATATTAACGTCATATCCTCCATTAGCGTCTTTAAAAACAGCTGTAAAGAAATGGAGAAAAGAGGATAACCGCAAAATTAATCTAATCATGATCAATAATGAGTTTTCCAGTACCCGGAATCTGGATAAAATACCACTTACTGACTTAGCCGTTAATATTTTGCATAACGTAAGTTTCATTTATATTTTTTTAATTTTGAGTATAATTATTATTAAATCCCACAACATACTTTTATGTCTATATAGATTAATAAAATAGAAGTGTATGTTTGTAATGTCAAAATAACAAAGCTTTTTACTAAATGCATATTAAATTATATACGGTACTTATAATAAAAAAACCTTTTTTTAATTTTTGTCTGTCTGTTTGTTCCGGCTAATCTCCGAAATGTCTGGACTGATTTTGACGGGATTTTTATTGGCAGATAGCTGATTTCAAAAGGAGTAACTGAGTAAAACTTATAGAAATTATTTTAGGATTATAAGATAAAATATATCTTGTCGTATTTCTTTTTATGGTAGAAATATATGGCCTAAGAGCCTGTGAATGCCAGACCTTCGTCATTTTATAAAAGCTGAAAGTTTCTCAGCGCATGCTCTCAACACAGATAAGAACGATGGACCATTATGAAGTTCAGGCTATGGTGGCTTTGGCAGGTACAAGGAACTAAAGGTGTGTAAAATACCGATCTAAATTCATTTTGGTTTCGTTTTGGTATCGAAAATAAAGTCAATTCTCAGCGCTTCAAATTTGGTGACCATTTGCAACATTTTCTTAGAAATGCCTTCCAACTTGTTTGGAACATTTTTCATGGTGTGTAATAAATGCTATGGTAGCAGTCTTATAAATCATCTAATTATTACCCAAGTATTATATATAAAAATCAGCTTTTATACTATAACGTAAGTAGAATTATGATTTCATGAAAAGGGTGTCTGGCAAGGGTTTGCCACGATGTTAAGTGTCTGGCATTGAATGACGTGATTTTTAATAATATTCTGAAGGTAATACCAAAAAATCACACTTTATTATTTGACGAATTTAGATCGATATTTTACACACCTTTAGTACCGTGTACCTGCCAAAGCCACCATAGCCTAAACTTCATAATGGTCCATCGTTCTTATCCGTGTTGGGAGCATGCGCTGACAAACTTTCAACCTTCCAGTCTGGCGTTCACGGGCTCTTCCTCTAATAATGCAATTAACAATGATCAAATAAATTATTTAAGGACGTGTGGGGCGGAGAATATTACTTACCTGCAGAAGAAACTGTACGCGAAGAAGTTCTTGGATTAGAACTTAATATTAGACAGTTAGGTGACCTAGACTCCTTGCATTGGACAGAAATGCCGGAGCCTAGAGGCGCGGGCATAAATGTAAAGGTAAAACCAAATACACTTTGTTACACAAAAAATATTTATCTCATTTCAATGTAAACATTGATCAATATATTACAGATTCATTACGCTGGAGTAAATGCTGTTGAAGTACAGAAAAAAATGGGAGTTATTTCATGCGATAAAGAAGACATGCAACTTTTTGATTTTAGTGGAACTACGGATAGGTAAGTATTTTCTTATACATATACTATAAAACCTATTTTTTTATTTGGCTGGCAGGTATTATTAATTATCTCTTTGTCGTGTCAATAGCGGAGCCCGTGTAATGGGAATTGCGAATTATGAATCTATAAGAACACATGTAACCGTGAAACCGAAATATCTGTGGCCTGTGCCGGCACATTGGACTATGGAAGATGCAGCTACAGTTCCATTGGCATACTGTCTCGCTTTATATTGCTTGGTACCTAATTTTATTAAATATATTTATATCCCATATAATATTAATTTTCAGTGAATTTCATCTTTCAATTTTATATTTACCCGCAGTGTATTAAGGCTAAGCTCAAGCCTGGAATAACAATTTTAGTACATGGAGGTGCTGGGGCTCTTGGCCAGGCAGTTATATCGATTGCTTTGGCATATGGCTGCCAAGTTTTCACTACTGTTAGCGATATCAAGAAAAAGAGATTCCTGCGAAGACTCTTCCCAGAGCTCAAAGGTATGATTGGTGTATTAATCATTAATCCTCTTTTAAATAATTTAATGAAAATAGGAGAATTCTCTAAATAAAATCAATAATTTTCGTATTTCAGAAAGTCACATTGGAAATTCACGTGATATAAGTTTCGGAGATATGGTGTTTCACGCTACAAAGGGTGAAGGTTGTGATTCAATCATAAGCTGTGTTAAAGGTGCCCTTAAAAATGTAAGTATACCTATAATATATAAAAGCACTATTAGTGTTATAATATAAAGAAAGCTTTGATAAAGATAATTGGATATCTGTTCATAGCTATTGAATGAATTGGATGATGCTCGCTATACAGGTATAGTATATTTACTATAATAATTTGATACAATTTACCATAACACTTACTGTTCTTATTTATTTGTTTTGACAAAAAATCTTGTTTTATTAAGTGAGTAAAGTGACAGAAAGTCCTTATGATTGTAAAAGCAGTGGCGACAAGTTATCTTTTTTGTATAATTAAATATACTAGATTTTGCCCAGTGTTCGAAATTAGAACATAATTACTAATGAACATTTGAGTAAAACATATATAAATAGAATTTACCTATCTATATATAAAAAAATCAACCGTTTTCATTTTTTTTATTATAACTAAAGCTAGTCATTTGAAGTGTTAGAAAAACGGAAGCAGCTCCAGTATCAAGTTAAAGAAGAAAAGAAAAAGGAAACAGCATTTATAAAACATGATAAATTAGTAGTGAAGAAAGACAGTGACAACCCAGAAAAAAGGAAAAGAGAAGAGTCCAATTCACCTACACGTTCAAATCAAAAGAAAACTATAACTACCACCTTAAAACTAAAACCTATTTGACGACCAAAACAACTGGAAAAGACATTATAAGACCTAATATACTCAATTATGATGAACGAGGAAGAGCTGCTTCACTATCAGAAATAACAAAAAACTAGTAAACTGCACCGAAAACCGGAACCGAACCAACACAACTTTAAATATACCAACTTTTTGTACAGGCACCCCAATCCAGCCGGTCACCGTAGGGGAAGATAACTATTACCCTCCAATTGACATAAATCCACAATACACTCTGTCTAAGAAATACCGTCAAACGGAAGGTATAATTTACATTGCAACATATAATACGCTATCACTAAGAACCAATGATAGTCTATTAGAATTAATCCTAGCTCTAGAAAATATACATTGGTCGATACTGGGTCTAAGCGAAGTACGATGCCTAGGGGAAAGTATAGAAGACCATGGAAATTTTGTATTATTTTACAAAGGAGACACACCAGGTTTATATGGAACAGGATTTTTGATAAAGAAAGAACTAAAATCGTATATTGACGAATTAATAGGCATCTCAGAGCGTATTGTAATACTTAACATAAAACGACCACCTAAAAACGATAAGTGGTCAATTGTTCAAGTCTACTCTCTATAATACTTTCTTAGATTTACACGAATACTTGACATTTTAAATAAAACTATCTTTTCGGATTTTTTCGCGAATTTACTTTGATTTTTGGTTCCCGACGTTTCGAATGCTTTACAGCAATCATGGTCACGGGAGAGACTGAGGTGTTAGATGTCTCTAAGTTATTATATAGTTGTTACAGACAGCCTACCCACAATTAACAAAATGAATTCAAACAATGAAAAATGGCACTAAAGTACCTTACAATATTTTAACTTTTAACTTTAAACATTTTTATATTATTTTAATTAGCTTTATAATTGAATATGGAATATTATTTATTTAATTTGAGCTGTTATTATTATAATTATTACAATTTTAAAATATTAATTATCAATCTACATTTTTAGTGTTGCCATTATTATATTTATAACCATAAAGAAAAAATCATAATATATTAATTAAGCCACATAATTGATCTATGTGTAATTTGAAAAAGTTAAGATTAATTAAAAATAATAATTTTAATTTGTTATTATTTAAAAAACAAATTATTAAGCAACACATTACTACAAACATTTACAAATGAAAAAGTGAAAAATATTAATCAGAAATGCTATCATTTTGATCTACACAGTAAAAACTTACTACATCTACCTGTCTGTTATGTTTAGATTTATTATTAGATTTTATTACATATATTTATCGAAGCAGCATTAATTTTCTCTATTATTTTCCATTATTTTATCATGACTTATACAGTGGGCGTTATATGGGAAGTGTTGGTTCAAATGAAAGTCGATGCAATCACAGTTGTATTTCAAATTAACAATAATCACTTTGTACATAGTTAAACAGCACTTCACTACACAGCCATATACCACTTCACTATTACCACGTATAGACAATACGGAACGCAAGACAGTTTCTAGTGGAGCGGTCCTAAGCTTGGCTCGGCTCGAAGGCAAGTGTCCAGCCCTCTTAGCACCCCTCCCTTAGCTAGGCTCCGTCGTAGCACGAAGCTCGCCGAGTGTTGGCGATAATACCGAAGGTGCTGCCATCACTCAGGCGTCGTGCCGCGCTTCGTTTAGCGACCGTATTGATGACCGTCTCCGACACGGCCATCCTGCGTGCACACGCCCTCGTGTGTTAGCCGTGTGTTAGCCTGCAACCAAATAATCAACGAAAATACTTGCTCCACTCGGTCAATCCTGACCAGATAAAACTTAACTTTGAATCTGAATCATCTTTATTCTAACGAAAAGCTTTAACGCTACACCTTTGTTTTTTTTTTAACTCCAAGTCACTATTTATCTCTAATCTAACTAATAACGTCAGTCATCTAGAGCCATGTACCAACATCATTCAACACTTCAATCAAACTAATTTTCAAATTTACTAGCACCTTTGTAAACCACTCTTAGGCCAAGGCTTTACAAGCCAACCAGCAATCACAATTGCTCCACAATCCAGGTGCATCCACTACGGGATCACCGTGTGTATCATCCTCTCGATGACTACACACTATGGTCATAACAGACCCCGACCTCCGCCAGAACTAAACGCACATCACACACCCACGGTCTATATAGTTTGAGCTTCCTCAAAAGACAGACTTTTACCAGGCTATGACTACGTAATAGTTACTAGTACGGTCGACACTACTACGGCCGTCAGAATGCTTACATCGGTTTCCATCGACTTCATTTAAACATTTGCTTGGCATGATGATCATTATTTACATCAACCTCTATTGGTACATGACCTACTAGAATTTTTGTGTAAAGAATTTATAGCCGTCATGTTAATAGAAAACCTTTCAATATCTCATGTTCTATCATGATACCATTTTGTAACTAATAATTAGGCAAAACATAATATTTCAAAAGAATTCAAGAGAATGACCGTTAATCGTTACAAAACAAATTTTACTCTGTGCGGAATATTCTGTTTTGATCAATACTAGAAATTGCAAGGACAAAATCGTTAACCACACAATTTGACTGCTAAATGTTATCTTACTAACGAATATTCAGCACCATGATTATAACAAAAGCAATACAGATTACCTCTATGCCATTGAGCATTCGAAGATGGTTGTACAACACATACATCCACGCGTCGTTCCGTTCGTGTTACACCCATATTGCTGCCGTCCACTTGACTGGCACTTCTTATGCACCGGAGCCTGATGTGACCAGGCTTGCCACATTTGAAGCACACCAGAGACTTCACTGCAGGCTGTAATGCCGTTGCTGTCATCGAAGGTCGTTCCACACTGTCATTTACCTTGCTTCTACACTCTGACCGCTTAAGACTCACTTTTTTTGCGTTTCAAATGTGAGAATGCGTGCAATCCCTGCTGCAGTCGATCTCGCGAAGCAATTTTCGTAGTAAAGGCCAATCGTTGCAAATTCGAATTAAACTGACATAAGTGAGCAAGGACAGTCGCAATTGCTATCTGATTCTTGCTAGCGTCTTTCCAATGATTAGTCAGTGACGTCATCAGGCGATTTGCGTACGTAACGAGTTTCTTTTTTCATTTGGTTTGTCACTGTTAAAATTAATTACCGTACCAGCCAATGTCTCGGTGGAAATAAATCTCGCCTTGAAAATCAACTTGAACTCTTCCTATGTTATTCTCTGGTATACAAATTGTGATAGCCACGTCGACCCTTATCCTTTAAATTCCTTACCGACTGTTAAAATAAGTTAGCCGCCGTATGGAGGGTATTCGGCAAAACACAAATCTACAGTCGCAAATCAAGATCTTGCGTCCGTATCCATATTGTCAGGGTCAAACTCGCGTAACTTGATGTTCTTCTTCATCCGAGGCATTTGCATGGCCTCGATAAGAGATCACATAATGACATTTTGTTCTTCAAACATAGCACGTCATTGTTCACTCAGAGATAGTTCTTTTTTTGCAATTGAACCAACACTGATCCCGCTTCTGATATCGAAGCAGCATTAATTTTCTCTATTATTTTCCATTATTTTATCATGACTTATACAGTGGGCGTTATATGGGAAGTGTTGGTTCAAATGAAAGTCGATGCAATCACAGTTGTATTTCAAATTAACAATAATCACTTTGTACATAGTTAAACAGCACTTCACTACACAGCCATATACCACTTCACTATTACCACGTATAGACAATACGGAACGCAAGACAGTTTCTAGTGGAGCGGTCCTAAGCTTGGCTCGGCTCGAAGGCAAGTGTCCAGCCCTCTTAGCACCCCTCCCTTAGCTAGGCTCCGTCGTAGCACGAAGCTCGCCGAGTGTTGGCGATAATACCGAAGGTGCTGCCATCACTCAGGCGTCGTGCCGCGCTTCGTTTAGCGACCGTATTGATGACCGTCTCCGACATATTAATAACAGGATCCCATAACGATGGTAGTACCCAGCCATCTTCCCTATTGAAATTTGGATGTTTTTTAATTTCTATGGCTTCTAGAATCATTCTAGGGCGATATCGGTTTTCTTTCGCCAGGATTTGAGGTCTATCGAAGCGAATATAATGGCTTGGGCGGTTCTAATGGATCTCTTTGTTTGTCCGATGTAAGAGAGCCCACAATCACAATCAACCTTGTAAACTCCTGCATCTTGTAGAGGGATGTGGCACTAGACAGGTGGTAGAAACTGACTAATTTTCTTTGGCGGCTTGAAGTAAGTTTTAATTGAAGCTCGCTTTAGAATGTAGCCAATCTTGTCAATGACACCTCTCATGTAAGGTAGGACTGCAGGGACGCGCTCGAATGTGGCTGGTTTCACTCGGTCCCTGTGACGTAGGCGCGGCACTTGCAGATCATCCGGATCAGATCCGGCATGCGGGATCTGTGACGAGCAACACTTTTTTTTTAACGTTGGGAAATGCATTTACGCACGAGGTGTGGGACTCACCGACAAAGCCAGTACTACCCACTAAAACCCAACAAAGCCTTCCCCCGACTTAATGGGGCGTCGCAGGATCGCTTACGCATTCAACTACGACGCCCCGATGGCAGGTCTGCCGAAGCAGACCACCACAACCACGGGGTTGCTCCAAGGTCCACTCTGCTATCAGAGAAGTACCAGGAGCAACCCGTATGGCACACCGCCCTCTGAAGAGGGCCGCCTCCCTGTGCGTTTCTTGGCTTTGCGCCCGGTTGGGATGCCGGGCACTACTGAGCCCCCCCACCACGACAAGGTGAACGCACGTGGGGGGGGAGGGGGGGTGACGAGCAACACCTGGCCGGAGAGCTGCAACATGTCAAGCAAGTTCTGCGAGTAAACAAGCTGCAAGTGCCGCGCCTACGTTACAGAGACCGAGTGAAACCAGCCACATTCGAGCGCGTCCCTGCAGTCCTACCTTACATGAGAGGCGCCATTGACAAGATTGGCTACATTCTAAAGCGAGCTTCAATTAAAACTTACTTCAAGCCGCCAAAGAAAATTAGTCAGTTTCTACCACCTGTCAAGTGCCACATCCCTCTACAAGATGCAGGAGTTTACAAGGTTGATTGTGATTGTGGGCTCTCTTACATCGGACAAACAAAGAGATCCATTAGAACCCGGACAAAGAACACATAGCTGATGTGAAGCACCGTCGTAATACAGCATCTGCTATCTGCAAACATAGTCAGGACCGCCCAAGCCATTATATTCGCTTCGATAGACCTCAAATCCTGGCGAAAGAAAACCGATATTGCCCTTGAATGATTCGAGAAGCCATAGAAATTAAAGAACATCCAAATTTTAATAGGAAAGATGGCTGGGTACTACCATCGTCATGGGATCCTGCTATTAATATAATAAAATCTAATAATAAATCTAAACATAACAGACAGGTAGATGTAGTAAGTTCTTACTATGTAGATCAAAATGATAGCATTTCTGATTAATATTTTTCACTTTTTCATTTGTAAATGTATGTAGTAATGTGTTGCTTAATAATTTGTTTTTTAAATAATAGCAAATTAAAATTAAAATTATTCTTTTTAATTAACCTTAACTTTTTCAAATTACACATAGATCAATTATGTGGCTTAATTAATATATTATGATTTTTTCTTTATGGTTATAAATATAATAATGGCAACACTAAAAATGTAGATTGATAATTAATATTTTAAAATTGTAATAATTATAATAATAACAGCTCAAATTAAATAAATAATATTCCATATTCAATTATAAAGCTAATTAAAATAATATAAAAATGTTTAAAGTTAAAAGTTAAAATATTGTAAGGTACTTTAGTGCCATTTTTCATTGTTTGAATTCATTTTGTTAATTGTGGGTAGGCTGTCTGTAACAACTATATAATAACTTAGAGACATCTAACACCTCAGTCTCTCCCGTGACCATGATTGCTGTAAAGCATTCGAAACGTCGGGAACCAAAAATCAAAGTAAATTCGCGAAAAAATCCGAAAAGATAGTTTTATTTTAAATGTCTACTCTCTAAGTGAAAAATCTAAGAGATCAGTAATAGACTCCTTCTACTCCAAACTAACAGACGTAATAAAAAACTACTCACGCAACAATTTAATATTAATGGGAGATTTCAACGCAAGAACGCGGTAAAGAGGAGAAGAAGAGGAAATTATAATGGGTCCGTATTGTTCAGGCCCTAGATCAAGGAATGGAGAAATGCTTATACAACTGGCTTACGAAAACAACCTAAAAATACTAAACAGTCTGTACAGAAAACGTGAAAACAACAGATGGACATGGATACACCCAGACGGCCACCACAAAAACGAGATAGACTACATCTTAACGAATAAAAGTAAAAAGTTTCAAGATTGTAGAGTTATAAATAATATTAACTTTAACAGCAATCACAGAATGGTTACAGCCAAACTACAACTTAACACACTCAAGAAAGACCTTTATGGCAAAGCAAATCAATAATGTAGCATTGGAAAATACCGAAACACTAAAAGAAATACTAGAACATTTCATTTAAAATACAAAAGATTTCGATATACAAAATAAATACAACAACTTTCAAGAACTTCTATACACAAATAAAAGAAGCAAACATGAAAGCAAAAACGACAGGGCAAAATGGATAACAAATGAATCTTAAGAATTGATAAGAACAAGAGTAGAACTAATATTTTGTATACGGGAAAGACAAAAGCCGTAAGAAAGGAAATATCTAAAATAAGTAATGAAATCAAAATACACATGTGAAAGGACCGTCAGAGACACAGATTGAAAATACTAGAAACATGCATACAAAAAACTGGAGGCACCAAAAAAGCAGTCAAACAACAGAAAAACGAAATTGGATACCCTATTTAATCAATAAGAAACATAAATGCGAAAGGTGGCGACCAGAAATCATATCAATAGCTACTTACTTTTTCACGGACCTATATGCAAGGAAAAATACATTACAAACATCAATCTTAACAGGAGGAAGTGAAGTACCGGACATATTACCCGCAGAAATAGATAAAACTATGAAATTTCAAAAAAAAATACAGCTCCAGGATCGGATGGTATCACCAACGAGGTCCTCATCGAAAATAAAAACCACCTAATACCAATTTTCGAAAATCTTTTTAACGACGTATTGTAATACGTATTGTAAAGCGAGATAATACCTAACCAATGGACATTACCAACTATAACACTTCTGCACAAAAAAGGAGACAGAAATAAAATAAATAATTATAGACCTATTAGTCTATCGTCGAATATCTATAAAATCTTCGCAAAAATGTTACTATGCAGAATAACTAAGACGTTAGATGAAAATCTATCAAGAGAGCAGGCACGTTTCTGGAGCGGATATTCGACTTTAGATCACATTCATGTTATCAAGCAATTATTCGAAAAAGGCAAAGAGTTCAACCTAACCTTCTATTGCTGTTTCGTGGACATAAGGCTTTCGACACAATAGAACACGAAAAAATCTGGCAGGCTCTTAAGAACCAAGGTGTTGAAAATAAATATATTAGAATATTAAAAAACATCTACGATAACAGCAAAGCTAAAATAAAATTAGAAAAGGAGGGCGAGGTGATTAAAATAGAAAGAAGAGCACGCCAGGGTGATCCCCTTTCACCAAAACTTTTTACAGCAGTCCTGGAAGATGTCTTTCGTCAATTAGACTGGGAAAAATGTGGGATGACTTGAGATTTGCGGATGATCTGATAGTCCTATCGCTATAAAGTGAAGAGCTACAGGTGATGCTAAATGACCTAGATAGAGAAAGCCCCAAGGTGGGTTAGTCATGAACGCACAAAAAACTATGATAAACTAAAGCTATGACGAATGGAAAACAGGTGCCTATTTGGATCAATAACAAACCAGTTGACTATGTCAATGAATACACCTCATCTATGCCAGATAATTTCTCCTTCAGATTTAACCTCAAAGGATATCGATAGACGCATTGGAAATACTTGGAAACAATACTGGAGTCTGAAGGAAACTATGAAAAATAGTGAAACTGGGATAAGCATCAAAAGGAAACGCTTTGATTGTTGCATACTACCTGTACTCACTTATGGTTGTCAAACCTGGGCACTCACAAAAACACATATAAAAAAGCTAAAAACATGCCAAAACTCCATGGAAAGAAGTATGATGGGAAAAAGCTATCGGATAAAATAAAAATGATAACCATTAAGAAACACACAAAGACAAAAGACGTCATAAAAACAATAAAAAAGTTAAAATGGAAGTGGTCAGGACATACTATTAGAGGGAAGGAAAAATGGTCAAAATTAGTAATGAATTGGTTCATAAGTCACAAGTTAAGAAACGAGGCAGACCATATAAAAGATGTATTGATGATATTAAAGCCATAGTGGGTAGCACACGGACAAGAGTAGCTAATGATAGAGAAAAATGGAGGTAGATGGAGGAGGCCTTTGGCAATTCGGGGCATACAGACAGGGTTGTCGATGCGTAATTCAGTGTAGTGTTATATTATTACTTATCCTTCAGTGTGAACAAAAAGTGTAACCCACATTTAAATTAGATCCTGTAAATGAGATACTGTTTGAATAAAGGCTATTATTATTATTATTATTATAAAGCTAGTCATTAGATAGTAAACAAAATAAGAACATCGTTTGACAAAACCGATGACAATAAGACACTGCACTGTTTTGTTTTGCCTATTTAGATTTAAATATTATACTGCTTCATTAGGTAAATCTTCATGGAGTATATCTACATGACTACCTTATATGTCTTAAAAAATGGTAAGGGAATTTAGTAAGATGTTAGTAAATACGCTTCTATTAATTAAATAAATAAAATAACCTATATGTAATTTATTTATAATAATATACCTAATAATAACTTTTACTAAATTTGAATACTAATAAATAACTATATCAATGATTCGATTCATTTATCAAAATAATTTCAGACTACGATTCAGTGTTGCGGACGGTCAGGTATTGTAATAGACACAACCTTATTATTGACTAAGGAAAATTATGACCTTGGCATGAAACATTTGGGAAAAGGAATGTCTTACTTCACCATAAACTTATTGTCAATGTTGGGACAGGAAGAAGACGAGGATATACAGGTACAAATTAATAAAATATATGTTGGAACTACGAGTATTTTGCTGATAAAATATTAATTTAAATTGTTCATATTAATTTATAGTCAAAACTAGCGACTCACCCTCGCTCCGCTCGGGTTCGTCCCTACTTACGTTTTAACTCTTAGTATAGATTTCTCAAAAATGTGATATTTTATCGCAGTAAAAAGTATCCTATATGTTGACCCAAACAATCAGCTATCTCATACCAAATTTCATCAACATCCGTCCAGTGGTGTTTCCGAGATGCGGTAACAGACAGACAGACAACAATTCTAAAAACTATAGGTTCGGCCTCTGTATCAATATTAATGTCTATTTCAATAAGATTTTCCAAAAAATATTTCATGTACAGATTCGGCTCAGTTACAATTTTATTATATTATGTATAGACTAGCAGAACCTGCGACTTCGCTTGCGTTAAAACTACAGTAAATAATTAATTAAGAAACACTCCCGCTAGCACGCCTTGCGCCACCCTCAAAAATCAACCCCTCATTTCACCCTCTTGGGGGTGGAATTTCAAAAAACCCTTTCTTAGTGGATACCTATACTTTACAAGGATCCTCTAAATTTCTTGTCTCTAGGATCAGCGGTGTAGGCTGCGCTTTGATATATCAGTCAGTCAGTCAGGACTTTGAATTTTATATAGATAACCAGCAGAACCCGCGGCTTCACTCGCGCTAAAACTATAAAAAAACTCTTTATATAAATAAAGTGGCTTCATAATAATCTTCTTACTTTAAATACAGATAAAACTAAGTATTTATTATTTACAATGAGATGCACTAATACAAAACATTCCAATCAAAAAATCTACGCCCATAATTGTGCAACGTTTGCTGACACTGCATGTACTTATCCTACGTTAACAAAATCAGAGTATGTTAAATATCTAGGTATTACCCTTGACTCCAATCTAAATTTTCGACATCATATTGAAGTATTATGTAATAGGGTCCGTAAATTAACATATATTTTTAAATTTTTATGTGATATCGCGGATTATAAATTAATTAAACAAGTTTATCAAACTTTGTGTGGTCCATCCTTACTTATTGCATAACTGCCTGGGGTGGTGCTGCGAAAACTATTCTACTACCACTTGACCGTGCACAAAGGGCCATCCTAAAAGTAGCCACCTATCGCCTTTATTCCTTTCCCACTAACATGCTTTACTTGGAATGCAAGGTACTAACGGTCCGACAAGTATTTATACTACACGCCTCATTAAAACAGCATACTGAACTCCCTTTTTGCCCACTTCCTACAGACAAGAGAAGAAAAGATTTGGTCTGTACTAAGCCACGAACCAAACATGCCTTTGCAGGTTTTATATATTTTTAGAAGCTTTTTTGTACAACAAACTCAATAGAGATTTGGATTTATATAGCATAAGTTATAAAAATGTAAAATAATAATATCGGAATTTCTTCAAAATTTGAACTATATAGACACAGAAAAAATGCTCGAAATATTAAAATAACGTTAATTATAAATTTTAATACATACTCGTATAAATAGATGTAAGTCTAATTAGTTACATAAGCTCACATAATTGTCATTTTACATATAGTAAGTTTCAAAATTTGCTCTGTTCTAAAGCTTTGTTATAGTGAGAAATGCATGGTAAAACAAAAACTGAAACACAGGTCGTTACCTAGTTCAGGTAGGTTCCAAATTGTATTGCGCTCTTGGACATTTATTCTATTTGGTAAATATTATAATAACTTTGTTAACGTATTTCAATAAAATTTATATTACTATTATATTATTATTATTAATTTATTGGCTGTAATGATTTTCAAATGTGTATGATTTTGACTATCGCATTGAGGGTTTCACACCGCTGAATATTGTGCTGTTTTTACTAACATAATACTATACACAGACAAATAAAATTTTTATGCTTTCGTAATACCTACTTCATTAATCGCAAAGATAAGTTCGCGTGTCTTATGATTTTTTAAATATATTATGGAAAATAAAAATTTTAGCGATCCTAACTCAAAATATCTAGTAACTGAAAAAATATTTTGCGTATATTCGGTAAATTAATTTTCGTTTAAAGCCTTTAGCAAGCTCCACTACCTTTATTTTTTGCACATTTTCTACTTCATCTTTTCAAAGTTAGAGGAAGAGAGTACAATGATACAACTCACATATAATACTATATACATATATAATGTTTACGACTTAAGAATCATGTAACTCGGCTAATATAGGCTTTTAACTAACATATAAACAGGCTTGGACATCAACGTTATATTTGAAGTTCCAATTTTATGTACACCTGAAACTTAGTCTCCATCCTTTCTCTCCTTTTTTTAAATTACTTTCAAGTGCCATTCTTATTTTCTTGAGCTTATTGTCCGCAGCTACGCTTGAGTAGACAAAAGAATGTGCGCAGTTTTATTTTCCACTAGCGGCTCATGCTTGCTTCACTCAGGTTCGCCTCTAGAAAAATACAAACAGATCTATCCCACGGGAACCGTTCAGTTTTCTGGGATAAAAAGTAACCTCTTGTTTGACCAGCAACAAAGTGTCAGCATTCCAAATTTTACTTAATTAGGTGCATAAGTAGTTGTGTAATAAGCTGTATAAGTTACTATAGTTTTTTAACTCTCCCCCAGGAACTCTTAAATTTTTCGGGATGAAAAGTATCTAAAATGTTGACCGGTGACATATCAACATGCAAAATTTCATTTAAATCGATCCCAACACTTTCGGAGATTAGCCCGTACAAAAATGGTTAAGATTTAACAAATGTTTGACGCGACTCTTTAAATTGGCATAACTTTTTTATTTATGAACTGATTGACGTGAAAAAAACACTAAATGTTTTAGTGAAGCTTTCCAAAATATATTAGTGACAACCAAATTTAAATCCGATAAGCCTGAGATAAGAGTGCACAAACGCACAGACAAACAGATAAACAAACAAACCGACAAAAATTCTAACAATAATTGTTTTGGGTGCTATTTGCGTTGATAAAGGTCCCAATATATTTTTTTTCATATATCTTCGATGTATAGACAGCAATTCGTTACATTTTTATTATATGTATAGATTAAATTTATATGTTGTCATATGTATCGATTTTGTAGTATTATGTTCACATTTATGCCATTAAAACACTAAAAAGTAAAAAATAACTGAAAGGAAGTTTTTATATGCTATAGATACCTAATCAGATATTTTCGAAGTCGGTGCCAGCCGCTAAGTCGTTTGACTTGTATGTATGTATGTATGTATATTATATATCCGATCCTATGTACCCTCGTAATTACTAAACCGCTCAACCGATGTTGATGATTCATACGTCGCATCGTTCGATTCGTCTTGGTAACGCGGGTATCATGGGCTATATAGATATCATTAACATTCAAAATGGCCCATGTTATGTGCCAATTTGTTTATCTTGTAAACATTTTTTTTGTCTGAATCAATCGAGTGGGGTATTAAAATACAGAGTTTTCAGAGCCGATTACAAAAATATATAGAATTTATATAGTTAAAGTAATTTAGGATACGCAATTGTTAAATAAAACTAAAAATGTCTAACTAACTAAAACTAAAAATAATTTATAGTCGGAGACATAAGTACCTAGTACATGTATGTACATGTTTTCTAATAGCTGCATTATTAGTCTCCAGATGCATAATACTATGTTGCTTTATCAACTTGTTCCCATCGTTTTAGTTCGCTTTTTACGCAGTCGGTTTTTTAATTTTTATAAAAATTTCAAGTTTTTAACCCTGTGGTTTAAGCTATGCTTTGATGAATCAGTCAGGACAAGCAATTATATATACGAGTATATAGATGACTATAAATTTAAAAACTTAATGATTAAATCGACTTTGTGAATCTCATTTACAATGATTTTCATTTCTAATGTGTATAGTTTCATCTATTTTATTTCTATAAAGCTGTAAATTTAGCAAAAAGCAGGAATCAAACACTGTCACTTAATACGACATATTAATTTTATAGAAGTTGCAATTACTGCTCACCGAAGGTATTGCCCGTGGATACATCCGGCCACTGTCTCGTGTGACGTATTCCCCACAAGATATAACACGTGCATACAGTCTTCAAGCTGGAAGCCGTCATCGTGGACGTGTACTACTCGACTTACAAAAGGATCTATCTCATGTTCAGACAAAGTAAAATTCTTTTTATTCATGAAGTCTTATTACTTAAAGTATGAAAGCGATAAAACTAACGATAAAACTAAACATTTTTTTTAGAATAGCTTGTTCTACTCAACTACGACAGTTGGTAATATCAGAGAACGAATTGCTAGCATTAAAATTAGTTGACAGACTAGTGGACCGTGGGGCTAGAAAGATAATATTAGTTTCTTCGACTGGATCATCAAATTGTGTGTCCGAAAAATTACGGTACCTATTTCGTATAATTATTTTCAAAAATAAATTATATACATAATTTTATATAAAATATTATAATTAATTATGGAAATGAATTTTATAGGACTTGGGCAAAACAAGGAGTACAAGTACAAGTGATTCCTGGAAATATGTTTAGTCTAAATAGCATTATTAATTTAGCAGCTGAAGATAAGTCGTTCGTAGGCATTGAAGGAATATATTACATAAATTCTGCAAATTCAAAAAGTGAGAATAATTACGAGATGTTGGAGCAGATCAAACTAATATCGCAAAGATGCTCAAATTTAAAGTAAGTATTATTATTTTAACGAAATTAGATATTGGAGACAACATTTTAACAATTTAATAATTTTATTATAGATATTTTTCTATTATTAACGAAGCAAAAGATGATTTTGAAAGAACAGTCTTATCTAAAATTGATAATCAATTATTAACCTGGATTAAGCTGCCTGCTTTGAAAATGGTACATAAGGTAAATACACCTCAACTATGTTTTACCTACCTAATAGCTACATTTTAATTAAAATATCATTATATAGTGTAGTGCTATTATAAAAACATTGAAACAATTTTCAGATGAATGAAAATGAATTTGATGAAGCTATTACAGCAGTAAATGCCATTGATGCCATTGAAAAAGCAATTTGTCTAAAAGAACGTGTTATACTGATACATTCCTTAAAAAAATCTGAACCTGTGTCCTTGGTACATGAATTAAGTTTAAAAGCAGGTCAGATCCTTTAATAATGTTTTATACTAAAACAGTTATTATACTTTTCAGACGATATTTGAATTAGTTGATTTTTATAATTATGTTAATGTATCTTTTCAGGCATAAATATATCAGATGATATATCAAAAAATACTATTATCGCAGATTTGGATATAGAGCCTGCTAAGTTAGAAATATTTAGATCTTATTTGTATAATACGTGTCACGTATTCTTAGACGAAAATAGTTTATCAGTCTTATCTATTAAATCGTAAGTATTTTGTAAGACTATTAAATATATGTAGTTAAAGTACCTTAAATATTGAAGTTGCCAAGTTTTACACAAAGAAAACATTGCTTTATTTAAAAAAATAATAATAACAGCTGCGTCTAATATTTTTTTTAGTCTATGATAAGGATAAAATCGCTCAAATAAACATTGTAGATATCTGACAATTGAGGAAAATCTGGACATTTTATTATTTAAACATATCGATTCTAATTAATATCGTTGACCAATCGCACGGGACTCTTAAGTTGTAAAAGTATCAGGATTTACTCGTAGGAATCGTTTTTTTTTTAAATAAATCGGGTAATCTAACATATACAGCCAATAAAGAAAATCATCTCATCATTTTTTTTTTCTTCGCCCTCACCCCAAAATATCTCAGAAAATGTCCCAACAAAGCTCCTGTTAAAAGCGGAGCTTAAAATTCCAATTCTAAGAGGTTCCCCATCGAATTTTAAATTTTCCCATACAAATTACATGGAAAATATGATTTTTTAACACTTTTTTGTCCTGCAAACTGTGACGAAAATATTTTTCAAAAAAATGAATGAATTTGGCCATTTTCAGTATTAAATTTACTACAAAAAGTTCCATTGAGTCGATTTTCTATCTATCTATCTATATATATAATCTGAATCTCGGAAACAGCTCCATTGATTTTCATGAAAATTGTACCTTTGGCCAAAAACCCCGAGCGAAGCTCGGTCGCCCAGGTACTGTGTATAATTAAACTTGTATTTTGAACTGTCAAATCACATCCAAAAAGACTATTTGTTTCATGTAGGTATATTTGACATACATCTTCTATAATATAAAAATGAATCGCTGAATGTGTTGGTAAGCGCAAACCTCGAGAGCAGCTGAACCGATTTCGCTAATTCTTTTTTTAGAATATTCCTTGAAGTACGAGGATGGAATTTTTTTTATAAATTGCCTGAAAAAGTCTAAAAACAAAACTTTTCTATACTCCCATACAAAAGACTCATAATAATACTTAATAGTCTATTTGAACTTTAATACCATACCATAAAGTTTAAGTGTTAGTGGAGAGGTTCCGGGAAGGCAAAACAATTGAGTGACGTTAGTATCGTATAAATATTAATGTCAATATTTGTCAATATTATTAACAAAAAAATTAAAATTTATATGGCTAGCGCGGGCTAATAACTATTTATATCTATTTAAAACGTAGCAATCGTCCAACCTGAGCGAAGCGAGGGTTAGCCGCTAGTATGCAGATAAGTTTATGAAAAGCGTTACTTAAATACGGATTTAGATCACATAGCACTATAAATATTATTTTTTTCATTTTGTAGTCTTTTTTTTTAGGAAGTTTACAGGTTATCTATGTAACTTTGACAAAAAAATACCTCAATAACGTCCAACCAGGGCCGGATTTAGGGGAGGGCAACCGGGGCTAGAGCCCCGGGGCCTCCACAAGAGAGGGGCCCCCACAAAAGAAATTTAAAAAATCAAATTCTGACAACTTTTTCGTTTTTTTTTCCAAAATTTTTTCTCACTTTAACCTATAATACTTGTACAAATATGTATGATTATATTATTCTTAAATATTAAAAACAAATTGTTTTTAATAAATAATCTATAATATTCGTTCACCGCAGTTCATCGCAGTCAGGTAAAGGAGGTTACAGAGGGATTATGATTAATTAATTATAATCATGCGTTTTTTTGGTTCTGCGTGAGTTCATTTGTTTTATAATTTTACGGTCTGCAATATTATCATCAAATGTGCATGCACTTAAAAATGATATTTTCCTATATCTACTCCATAGGTTTACGTACTTAACTAAAGGTAAACAAAGAACTCATGGGGGCTTAACCTTTTATTACAAAAAAATTAACACATTGTCAACTAGCGAATTATCCTCGCGTCACTCGGGTGCGTCCCTAGGTACGCGGATTTTGTTCACAATTTCATGGACTTTATTTTTTTGTTCGGAAGCCTGATTTTGCCGTTTCGGAGATTAGCCGGAAGAAACAGAAAGAAAATTCATTCCGTATATTATGAATTTATATTATGCATTAAGTATATCAATGTATATGCATTTATATTATGCATTAAGTATATCAATGTATGTATAATTATAAAAATGTTTAAAGTTATAAAATATTGTATGGTACTTGGTGCAATTTTACAATTTGTTAATTGTGGCTAGGCTATCTGTAACAACTATACCTTCGAGACATCTAACACCGCAGTCTCTCCCGTGACCATGATTGCTGTAAAGCATTCGAAACGTCGGGAACCAAAAATCAAAATAAATCCGCGACATAATCCGAAAAGATAGTTTTGTTTAAAAGGTAAATATATATTTTACATATCGAAATATATTAGATTTGCTTTGCATTGGCTGGCACCAACTTCGGAAATATCTGATTAGGTATCTATTCTAAATGAAAACCTCCGTTTACTTATTTTTTACATTTTAGTGCCTGGAAGTCGGTTTTTATTTTTTGTTAAAAAGTTTTTGTGTTTTTAATATGTATTCAGGTTTTTAGTTTTTTTTTTAAAGAAAATTGTACTTTTTAGCCTAAAACTCCGAGCGAAGCTCGCTGGCCCAGGTACTTATGCATTAAGTAAAAAACTGTTGTTTTGACATTACAAACAGAACATTTCAATTTTATTAACCTGTAGTTATGGATAAAATAACTGCATTTTTTAATCATTAATTTATAGAATTCACCCACAATCAAAATATCATCCACCCACAATAAAATTGATATAGAGTTATACAAATTTATATACAATATATAAGAAAAACGACAGAAGCTTTATGTAAGGTTTTATTAATAGTCTACACTGATCAAAAATCGGAGTGAGAATGAATATCATATTCACATATCTGCTGCCATTATCGAGTCCGTTCTATCGTAATTACCCTTACTCCGTCACAAAAACAATATAGTGTCCATATTGATTATCTCTTAAAAGTAAAGTCAATAAAACAACTTATATTAACTGAAATGTTCATACTTAGCATAAATAATTATATGAATATTAATAAATAACATTAATTAATAATTCAACAATAATTAATTATCTAACATTCATATCTGCTGCCATCATCGAGTCGGTTCTATCGTAATTACCCTCACCTTGTCACAAAAACAATATATTGTCCATATTGATTATCCATTAAAAGTAAAGTCAATACAACAACTTATATTAACTAAAATGTTCATACTTAGCATGAATAATTATATGAATATTAATAAATAACAATACTTAATAATCTAACAATAATTAATTATCTAACAAATATAATATTTAAATTGATGATGTATGTTTTGGACGACGAGTTTACGCGTCGCAACAGCAGAATCAAGCTTAAGTCACGTCCCTTTAATGTACAATACATTAAGAATTTAGACTCACTCTAATAAGATTGTTAATTAGAAATGAAAAAAACGAGATTTTGCTCACTGTGCACCAATCGTCGGATAGCCATAGAAGAGGCAACTAGTAAGAAAAGCTAAGGAAGGAAAAACTCCCGTTGATTGGAGTTTCATTTTGAAACTCTTAAATACAGTCCACCATATTTAAATTTAAAAAAAAATCATATAGCATATCACGTTAAAACAAGTGATTTTTTTTTATTATATGCTGTTGCTGCTGAATGTTGTTGATATTATATAATGTAGATGTTTGCTTTTTTTGCTTAATTGAAAAGTAACTTTATTCATAGATATTATTTATGCTTGCATTAAGTCTATAACAGCGATATTATCAACGATTTTTCATCGATAAAAGCTCGCAAGATTCCATTCATTAACACTGTAATTTAATTTCGAATAATTCTTGCATTTGACTATATCTACATATGTTTATTGAAAATAATTTCATTTATTGTGCAATAAATACTTAAAACACTTGACTTAAAAATTGTTCATTTTATTCGGAAAATAATTAGGGGCCTTCACTTCTTTGTTGCCCCGAGGCCTCCACACTCCTAAATCCGGCCCTGCGTCCAACCTTAAAACAAAGTATCTGAAAGAACGTGCAAAAAAGGCGGTTTTATCGCTAATTAATTAGCAATTTGTTACAGACAACCTTTGGCCTAGGCAAATAAAGTCTCCCCCCCAACGTGCGTTCACCTTGTCGTGGTGAGGGGGCTCAGTAGTGCCCGGCAACCCAACCGGGCGCGAAGCCAAGAAACGCACGGGGAGGTGGCCCACTTCGGTGGGCGGTGGGAGGTGGCCCTCTTCGGAGGGCAGTGTACCATGCGGGTTGCTCCTGGTACTTCTCTGATAGCAGAGTGGACTGTGGAGCAACCCCGTGGTTGTTGTGGTCTGCTTCGGCAGACCTGCCGTCGGGGCGTCGTAGTTGAATGCGTAAGCGATCCTGCGACGCCCCATTAAGACGGGGGAAGGGTTTGTTGGGTTTTAGTGGGTAGTACTGGCTTTGCCGGTGAGTCCCACACCTCGTGCGTAAATGCATTTCCCAACGTTAAAAAAAAAAGGCAAATAAAGTCTATATTATACTAATTGAATTTTATGAATAAGATTTTCGAATACCGAATGATTACTAGATTTAATAGTTACATAATAATTACGTTGCATATTTTACTATATTTACGTTATATGTTTTATTAGACTTCGTCAATTGGAAGATAATATTATAGAAAAAGAGTATAAAGAAACTAAAGGATTCGACATGTTCTGGTCAAACATAGATAATGATGAGCTACTTGCCACAACCGAAATGGTGTTCTTACCGACACTGATAAACAGTTCATCGATGGTAAGTAAACATTTTTTGTGTGTTTTTTGTTTGACCTACAATTAATCATCAACGTCTACTGAACCAAAAGATGGACTTTGTACTCATGTTTGCAGTAAATAGTATAGGTACATAAAGTAAAAAAGTAACTTAGAAATCTATACATGAAATATATTTTTTAAAAGCAATGACTATAACGAATCATGTAAAGAATATAGACCCAAAAACAATAGTTATCAAAAAAAAATCTGTTTGTCTGTTTTGGTGTGTGGATTTCACGAAAAAAGTACTGAACCGATTTTAACAAAATTTTGTATAGTGATTATTACTCGCGCTAACATTTAAGACACCTTTTACTACAGAAAAAAGGTTTATTTCCTACAGGATAATACAATAACTAGTTCTATGGAGTCGTCCTTAGAAATTTATATGGCTAACGCTGGCTAAGCCTTAAGAGATACATCAAAACAATCTATTAAAAATTGTAGGTCTTAAAAAGGCCTACAGAAAAGTCTAATATCATATGTCTTTCTCCAAGGTACACTCGTAATACCTATTTTTGTATATAAAAGAAAATGTCGCAACTCACTGACTAACTTGTCAACGTTCAGCCCAAACCGATCATGATAATCATTTAAAATTTTTAGAGGATTTAAATTTTATACTGTAGACATCATTTAAGTTATGATTTTTGAAATTAGTCCCCTAAGAGGGTAAAATAGGGGATGAAAGTTTGTCTGAATTATCATACATAACACTGAATTATCGAAACATTAAAAAACTTCCATAGGCTTATTTTTGAATAAAAACATCATTTATGTTGTAAAGTTTTTTGTGGGAAATTTTTTTCCGTGTGTCATTCTTATTTTGTGGTAAATTTCTGGCCGCGGTTACGGATTGCGTGTACTAAAAAAAATGCTCAACTTTAATTTCCCTTGAATTTTTATGATATAAAATCAACTTTTTTATATTGTGTATATTTATACTTACAATCACCTTGGATTTACTTAACTTAGTCTACGCTATAAAAGTTCCGAACAGGAATTAAAATATAATTAATATTATAAGAATGTTTAAAATTAACAAATATTGTAATTATTGTCTTTAACAACTATATAATCCCTTTGAGACATCTAACACCTAAGTCTTTCCCGTGACTATGATTGCTGTAAAGCATTCGAAAAGTCGGGGACCTAAAATCAAAGTAAATCCGCGATGAATTCGTGAATATAGTTGTATTTAAAATGTAAATATATTCGCATAAATCTAAGAAAGTATTATCCCGAACAGGAAGTTAGAATTTAATTAAGAACTTCTTTGTATACCACATTGTTGGATGTACTGTCTTGTTCTGGGTTCTGCTAAAATGTCCACGTGAGAAGCATTACTCTCTTTAGCCAATGCCTGCTATTCTTAACGACTGGCCCTAATTTTTATTAATGGTTATTGCAAATCAAACTTTAAGATGAATTCAAAGACGTAGTCAGAGGTTATCATTGGTATTCAAAGTATGAAGAAGTGGCCACTATAATGTTTTATGCATTATCGCAGTCGAGTCGCGTTATATATAGCTTGCTTATTCATATTATGGTGGGCCGAAGCCATCCATATTTACCCCCTAAGTGGCCGAATTTCGAAAAAATCTAAAACACGTATTTATTTTATTGTATTAAAGAGCATTAGTACAGAGTTTCAGAGTTTTAAGTAACTCTGATCATAAATAAGTTTTTGCCCATATAAACTTTATCACGCCTATTACTCTTTTAAGGGATAAATTTCCAAGAAATCTAATAGATATATTTATTATTTCTCCTCTTAAAGCTAAATACCACCTTTTGTGCATTTCGCGTTAAGAATAACAGAGTTTCGTACAATCTTTCATCCTCTATTTTACTCCCTTAGAGAATGAATTTCAAAAAATATTATCTCATCGGATGCCTACATTATAAGGAATATGTACTTCAAATTTCCACGACCAGCAGTTTAGACTGTGCGTTGATCCATCAGTCAGTCAACACAAAGCTTATATATATATATATAATGTATATAGACTATAGACATTTATGTACATCGCTCTGCTCCTCACATACGGGCTACACAGACCTTTCCAGGCTATAATGTCCATCCCCCCCAACGTGCGTTCACCTTGTCGTGGTGGGGGGGCTCAGTAGTGCCCGGCAATCCAACCGGGCGCGAAGCTAAGAAACGCACAGGGAGGTGGCCCACTTCGGTGGACGGTGGGAGGTGGCCCACTTCGGAGGGCGGTGTACCATGCGGGTTGCTCCTGGTACTTCTCTGATAGCAGAGTGGACTTTGGAGTAACCCCATGGTCGTTGTGGTCTGCAGGGGAAGGTTTTGTTGGGTTTTAGTGGGTAGTACTGGCTTTGCCGGTGAGTCCCACACCTCGTGCGTAAATATATTTCCCAACGTTAAAAAAAAGGCTATAATGTCCAAGAAGAATTTTTCAAAATATGGACTAGTAGTTCCAGGGCAAAGCAAGTTCGAATAACCAAAAAAATCAGCTTTATATATCCATACTAATATTAAATGCTAAAGTAACTGTTTGTCTGTCTGTTACCTTTTCACGCTTAATTCGCTGAACCGATTTTGATCAAATTTAGAATAAAGATAGTTCGAGACCCTGGGAAGGACGTAGGATAGTTTTTATCTCGGATATAATTTTTTTTATTTTTAAAATACCAACTTTTTTTACCTATGTATGTGCATTGTACATACATAGGTAAAAAAAGTTATATATATATATATATATATATATATATATATAGTCTATTTTATACCCAACCGGTAAGTCGTGCCTAGGGACGAACCCGAGCGGAGCGAAGTTGAGTCGCTTGTATTGTTTAAGTCTAATTGCCAAGAGTTACCAAGTCACAATAACAACGTTGTATATAGTAAAATAAGACGAAATATATCAACATCAAAAAGGGACAGAACGTTTGTGATAATGCCACCGTAATTTTGTTTTTCAGAAATATGGCGCATGAAAAATGTTTTTAATGATAGACGATACTTAAACAAACATAATATATCAGCAAAATGATAAAGGGTTTGTTTCCAAAATATTTTTTGGAGGTCGTTATATAAGCATATCTAAAAAAGAACTTTAAATACCTATTTATAATTGTTAGGTTGTTTTAATCATGGCAAGTGACATGACGAATAATTTTAATTAATTACAAGTGCAAACTAAAATAGTAACATAAACTGCTGCTCATTGCTAGATGCCGTGTTGATATTTATTGTTTGTTTAGTTTAATCTATTCATACGTACCAACCAGTCTTATCGTGAGCGACTATTTTATGGCCGGAATATGTATAACATTTCAGTGTGAAGATGAATTTGATGTAAATCAAACGTACTTGTGCGTGGTACCCGGAGTAGAAGGTCTTCATTCACGTTTCAAAATTCTGTGTGAGCGCCTCAAGTTGGGTGCTCTCGTGTTGCAGCCAGGCCTTGTTAGACCTAACGAAACCATTCAAGAAATGGCTGACAGATTTGCAAAGGTTAGTAAATAATTTAGTTCCGAAGCTTTAGAAAAAAAGAAAAGTTTTAGTGAATTCATTGTAGTTACTTCAATTTTGATATGTACACTGAATTAGTCAAATCAATATGTAGCATATGAATTACAATGCAAACATGAATACTTATAGTTTACTAGCAGAATCCGCGGCTTCACTCGTGCTTAAACTACAAAAAAATCTCTAAAAAGATAGTTTCACACAAACTTGGATGCCTATTTTACCACCTCATAGTATGAATTTCGAAAAAAGCTAAACATATATAATATATTTAATTTTATTTAAGATACCAAGTTTCAAGTAATTCTGATCATAAATATTTTTTTGGATTGTACTTTTGGGATTATTAGTTATTTATAACAATACTTGCTTACGAGAGTCACTATAACTAATTGCGTGTTCATGTAAATAATATTCCTACACCCAAAGAATAAGAAAATTATTTATTCATTACACGTGTCGCCAGAACTGTGGCGCGTAGACAACTGGTTATTATTCTTTCATATAAAACTCGCACGCAGGTGAAATGCTTACTATGCATTCGGTCCCCCACAGTATTTTAACGTGTTTTCGCGTGGAAACAAGATAATCGCCCGCGGTAAAAAATATCCTATGTCACTGTCCAGCCTTCCAATTATCTTCACACAAAAAATCACACCAATCCGTCACTCCGCTTCGACGTGAAAGAAGGACAAACTAACAAACAAACAAAAACCAAACATACTTTCACATTGAGTAGAGGCCTTGATATGGGCTAATCAGCTACCACGAAAAAATTATATACATTAATCATAATGTCTTTATTGGTATTCACTATTCATCAAATTTTTTGCCGTTATTTACAGACCCTTCTCAAAAAGGCACAGTTGAAGAATAAATTTTACTTACTGGGTTATGAAAGTGGTGTAATGGTGGCATTGGAAATGGCGGCAATTTTGGAAGATCAAGGTAAAACATCTTATATTTTGAGAACATTTCTCAGCAAAAGTATGCTTTTAATTTTCTAGTTTATAATATAGATTCATTTAATATTTAGTTTTCAATGATCGAGTTTATAAAATTCTTTAATTACTTAAAAAAGCAAAAATTTTGTTTTTATATACTTGAGTTACTTTAAATGAGTAACCATGACCACAGCACTGCCCACCTGAGCCTAAAGTGCAGTAATAGACATTTTGGTCGGTTTTGAGTTAAATATATATTCTAAATCCCCATTTTAGTAGCTATCAGTCAAATTAATTCTTTTTTCTGTAGCGCTAATAAAAGTATTTTATTTTAATGTTTTTTCGGAAGGTGTAACAGAAAAAATATCACAAATCTGTTAAAATATTCCATGTTTACCAGCTAAACCGCAGTACAATTAATATATATAAAGATTTTTCTCTGTTTCCTAACTAAACTGCAGTGTTTTATCATATTTTGTGGCACTTAAAATAGTAGTTTGTTCTAGGAGATTCAAGAAAAAACTTATTAAAATGCAGTATTATTCGACTCTATACAAGTTGATTATACTGCAAAGGTTAAGAAAAAATATTTTTTATTTATATTCCTAATTAAAGTGCAGTATTAACATTCCATACTGCACATTAACTTGTGGGGGATTTTGTAATTTCTTGTGAAAAACTAAAAGACATGCAGTATTTAATAACTTTACTGCAGTTTAACTTGTAGGATGTTTTGTAGTTGCTTGTAAAAGACCATTTAGTTTACAATATTTATAAATTTTACTGCATATTAGTTAGTTTGCTCCATCCAATTCATACTACCTAACATACTTAAAGTCAAATACTATTCCCTAATACTGCGTTTTACTAGGTAAAATTATTAAAATATTAAAACACAGGACTAACAATATCGCGGTTCGAGGCAGTCTCCTTAATCTGTGGCTTAAGGCTGACTTGACATGCCATGCTGTGTCTGTACCAAAGAGATATGGAGGGTAGAACTAAGGAGAACTATCTCTCGTATAAAAAGTGACCGCTGACAAGCATTAAATTGGTGGCGCCACAGAAAACCAGTATATGAATCTATACATCTATACAGATAAATAAAATTTTAGTGTCTGTTTGTAATGTCAAAATAAACCTTTATACTAAATGCATATGAAATTATATACGGTACTTATAAGAAAAACTAATTTTTAAAATTTTTTTGTCTGTCTGTTTGTTCCGAATAATCTCTGAAACGGCTGGACTGATTTTGACGGACTTTCAGTGGAAGGTAACTGATGTTATAGGGAGTAATATAGGCTACTTTAAAAAAAAAAAGAATTAGAGTTCCGCTCAAAAAAAAAAGTATCCAGGGACGAACCCGAGTGAGGCGAGGGTGAGTCGCTAGTTTAAAACATAGCGTCATAAAAGTAAGAAGGTGAATTAAACAAGGAAACTAAGATTTCCGCTTTGCTGTGGCGCACTTTTCAAAATAGTTCTAGCATAGGCAAACAGCAATATAATTATATATTATTTTCAAGTAAAAATAATTCAGCACACTTTACTCCGTTAAAAACTACTAACTTCACATCACATCTACTTGCTACGCTAGTGCAGTAACGGTGAGTTTCTGAGCTATAATTTGCTGCTCACTACTGGACACTTTTTCAACTTGTTTCCCATATATGTTAATTCTCCTTAGTTCTCCCTTCCATAATCTTTTCAGGCTATTATTTTTGTAAGACAAGAATACTCATTTAGTAATTAGTTATGTTCAGAAGAAAGATTTATGTAAATTTTATTGATCCATGCATGAGAAATACATGTGATATAGTTTTATGGTGGATTAACTTTAACTAGTTAAGATTATCAATATCTTGTAAAGATTGTTATATTGTTAGTCATATAAGACAATTTACACTATTAGATTATAATGTACAATGTTTTGATGAATAGTTTTAATAGCATAGTCATACATGCATGTCCAGTTTTGTTTAAGAAATTACATATTTTTATCAAAATTAAAGGTAATTTTATATTACTATAAGTGTAAGATCAAAGGCGACTAATGAGGACCGTGATATAATATTTTTTAGTTCTTCGAATGCAGCTTTTTGTATCGTGTTCGTTGGAAATTTTTCTATTAGTACAAATGGATGTAATTTTTCCGAAAAGTTTTGTATCCATTTGGAATAATGAGAGAACAAGCCAATAGCGCGTTTTAGAGATGAAGAATATTCCGGAATTGGCATATTTAATAGCGCCTGTAAACGATCTGGATCAGGTTTAACGATGCCATTACATGTATTATAGCCCATGATATTCATTTCTTTTAAGGAATATTCACTGTTATTCTTGTTAATAGTTAAATTATAATCTTGAGCAACATTCATAAATTTCTGTAATTTATCATCGTGATCGTTTTGATCGACCCCACATATTGTGATGCCATCTAAATATGGGTAAACACCTTCAATTTTTGATTTTCGAATTATAGTATCGATCGCTCTTTGAAAACAAGACACACCATTTGTCACTCCAAAAGGAATTCTGCGGAAGTGATACAAATTTCCACATGCTTCAAAAGCCGTCAAGGGTTTATTTTTATTTAGAATAGGTATCTTACGATAAGCTGATTTTAAATCTATTTTAGAAAAGACGTTGTATTGAGACACTTTAGAGACCACTGTTTCAATATTAGGTAGAGGATATGCGTCTAGATACGTGTACCTGTTGATGGTCTGCGAGTAGTCTATACACATGCGTTATTTATAATGAGTCCCCGATGTCACAAGTACCTGAGCACGCCACGGTGAAGTACTTTCTTCGATGATCCCGTCCAATAACAACTTACATTACATTAGCAAAATGTCCTTGTTTACCACACTTGAGTTAAGTAACATTTACTGCTGGAAATAAACGTCTCGGATGGAGAGAATTACCACAATAATAGCATTTTTTCAATTTTTGTTTTGACTTTATTACGTTATATCTAGAGAGTTTAGATGTAGCTGCAGATAATGATGAAGCCTTTGGATTTGAATAACTATCCGCTTGAATTTGTGCCGATTCCAGAGCCCTAGCTTGATCTACGGCATCTGCAAGGTTTATTTTTAGATTCTCGAGTATTTTTTGTTGTATAGATGATGAAATAAATCCCGATATAAATGCTTCTCTGATAGAGTCATTTTCATTCTGAGTCGCGGACACCGCTTTAAAATCACAATCTTCAGCTAGTAAATGTAGTGCTTGTATGTATTGATCTATAGATTCTCCTGTCTGTTGGATGCGTGCATTGAGCTTATGGCAAGCAAAAAGTATATTTTTGGGTTTTACGAAAATATTTTCTACTTGACATAGCAGAGTTAAATGTTTGATGATACATTGTTAACTAACATTTTTAGTTTTATTTCATCCTACAATTGTTCTTGCGTCGATATTTTTGATTCTTCTAAAAAACTTTCGAAGGTTTTTCTCCAATGTATCCATTTCGACGAAGCATTTGTCTTCGTGGACGGTTTGACTTCGAATCTATCAGGCTTGAGATATCGATATATTATATTATAGATTAATTTTGGCGTTCTATTAAAGATGAATAAATTGTTGAGATTGAAAGATTGCCTGTCTATAAATTAGGCTTTATTCATCTTTAAAAATACTACATAACAATTATGTTAGAGACTATGATAAAATACATATGACAGTTATGTTTCTAATACATATATTATATAAATAAGCGGCCAGTGTTATTACTACATTTAGTATTAAATTTACTAAAAAAAGTTCCATTGAATCGAATTTCTATCTTCAATATTTGATTTGTTGTATAGATTTGAAGTTCAAATTTACAGCTTTTTGCATTTTTTAGCTATATATATATAATATAACTTATATGTATGGAAGTAAAATTTTAATCAATATACTATAATGTTTGTAATAACAACACGAGTATTGGCTATAGACTGACTTTATTTAAAAAAACTTATATTTACCCACCAAGAACAATATACAATATAAACCTATTATTTCATACTACCTTACATCTTTCCCCTCTAATTACCTAGATTTTATAGAAAAACTAAAGATACTTATAGAAATCATAAATAACAATATAAACTAAAGATATTTGTAAAAATAAACACAATTTAAGCGTTGCTTTGCTGCTAATAATAACTACATTAAACTCCTTTATTAGTTTATTTAGGTATTTTTGTCCTTCTGTATTATAGCTCTTTTATAAGCACGTATAGCTCTGGCAGAAGCGTCCGGTGGGGGTGGAGGCGTCGCGGGCTCGCCCGCCGGTCCTGAAAGACCCGGGGAGCGTAGTGCCCGCCCCGCGTTAGCACCCGTCTCGGGTGCTTCACTACATTGATCATCTGCATCGTCATCAACCCCAGGCGTCTGTTCCTCATTCGCGTCCGCACTAGCTGTCGTTGATGTTCGCGCCAATGAATATCGATTTTTTTCTTTTCTATTACCTAACTGTATCATTTGGTCTTGGTGACGTCTCCACTCTACTCCTCCCCCTACATCAACCTTGAATGACACGGGCCCGGTTTTCTTGGTGACCGTCCCCTCTGACCATTTTTCCCCTTTAGTGGTATAATCCCTAGTCAATACTGTATCACCGAGCTGCAGCTCGCGATTAGTACCTCCTGCCCTGTTGACCTGTTTGCTTTGTGCTTCCAGCACCACTGCCCCCACGTCTGGTCCTAACGCGTCGAGTCGACCCCGCAGCCGTCTTCCAAGTAACGCGACCGCTGGCGACACTGCCGTAGTAGTGTGTTCACAATTACGATATTGAAATAAAAACTTACTTAATGCTTGCGATATATTCTCCCCTAAATGTACCGCTCTTTTAATTACTTTTTTAATTGTTTTAACCGCGTTTTCAGCAGCGCCATTCGCCTGCGGTCTATACGGTGCAGATGTCGAATGCTTAATACAATTTTTATAACAATATTCTTTGAACATTTGGGATGAGAATGGAGGGCCATTATCGGTAACTAGCTGTGAAGGAAGTCCGAATCTGGCAAAAATCGATCTAAACGCCTCAATAGTGGAAACAGCGTCCGTACGATTCATTTGTATGACCTCAATCCACTTAGAATACGCGTCTATAATAATTAAAAATCGCTTGCCGTCACAATCTGCAAAGTCGGCATGTAGCCGCGTCCACGGAGACGCCGGAAACAGACAAACATTACATAACCACATATTTTGCTTAAAATGTTATCTTTTTTTGTTTTTTTACTAATGTCTTTAAAGTTAACCGGCGTACATTCCTCGAGCAGCTTAACATAACTCACTGGGTCACTTGGGTCACACTCGCGTAGCAGTGGTAATTGAGACAGCGCGTCAGCTGGGCCGTTTTGACTTGATCGCACAAACTCCACGGAAAAATCGTACGCTGCGAGATGTGCCGCCCACCGCTGCAGACGGCTTGCTGCTGTTTGTGGAATCCCCCCTTTAGCTCCAAAAATATGAGTTAATGGTTGGTGGTCTGTGCGCAGTACAAAACGCCTGCCAAATAAAAATTGATGGTGTTTCGTTATACCAAAATATATAGCCAAAGCTTCCTTATCTAGCTGACTATAATTTTTTTCAGTTACATTTAACGTCCGCGACACACAGCTGACGGGCCGCTCGCTGCCGTCGTCGTACCGGTGCGCCAACACTGCGCCCAGACCGTACGCGCTGCTATCCACCGCTAACACGAGTTCGCGTCCTTCCTCGTAGTGCGCTAGTACTCGATCGCTTAACAATATGCGCTTCGCTTCACAAAAAGCCTTTTCGCACTCTTCCGTCCATAACCAAGTGACCCCTTTTTTTAATAAATTGTGTAAAGAATGTAACACAATACTCAAATTTGGAATAAATTTTCCGTAATAATTAATTAACCCGAGAAAACTTTTTAATTGCGTTACATTATCTGGTCGTGGTGCATTTGTTATTGCTTGTAATTTTTTTTTATCCGGATGTAAACCTAATTTATCAATAACAAACCCAAGATATTTAACATATTTTTGTAAGAATAAACATTTATCTAATTTAATTGTAAACCCCATGTCACGTAACCGTCCAAGTACAGCTCGTAAATTTTTTAAGTGGAGAGTCCTGGACCCTCCCGTGCAACATATGTCATCCAAATAGACCACGCACCCTGGAATGCCTCGCAATGTCTCTTCCATTAATTTTTGGAATTTTTCTGGGATACAAGACAAAGGCAACAAGTCCAAAGGGCGTGCGACGGTATACAAAGGTCCCTACGTGTGTTGTAATTGCCGTATAGGGTTGGGACTCTTCACTTAAAATCACTTGTTGGTAAGCCTGCCTCAAGTCTATTTTTGAGTACTCCTCCCCCCCGCTCAGGACCGCGAACAACTCCTCAATACGAGGCAACGGGTAGTAATCACGTTTTAACTTAGGATTTATAGTTATTTTATAGTCCCCACAGATCCGTATGTCACCGTTCTCTTTGATCACAGGAACTATAGGAGTCCCATACTCAGAATGATCCACCCGGTATATGGTACCCTCCGCCTCCAACCGCTCTAGCTCACGCTCAACACGCGCCTTCAGCGCGAGCGGCACGGGCCTCGCGCGTACATATACCGGCTCCCTATCGGTCAGCTGTAATTGGATGGTTTTTTTACAAGTACCTAGCTGTTCACTAAACACTTCGGGAAACTCCTCCCTAAGGCAGCTCACGAACTGATCGTCCGTTATTTCATTAAAACTAATTTGTTTAATTTTTAGAGCGCGTATCCACTCCCGACCTAGTAACGGCCTGCCGCCGTTCTTTATAATATATAAAGATAAGTTATTGGCCCTCTCGTTACCGAGAGACACGTCAACCGATATATATCCGAGCGATTCAATTCGTGAGCCGGAATAACATTTTAATAATAAGTTATCCGAAACAATATGTTTGTGTGTGAAATTTTGTTGATAAAACTGTTCACTCACAGCGGAGATACGACTATCTGTGTCTATTTCACATTCGATCGGTTGTCCGTCCATCTTCACAATAACTAAATATGGTTTATTACCTTTAGCCGCCAACTGAATGTTGAAAAACTCGTCCTCCGATTTGTCGGTCTCACTCACATATTTATGTCGCCCGTACGATCGATTACGCACCTCTTTACACATAACCTTTAAATGGCCCCGCTCATTACACTCGTCACAATTATACTGCGCAAACCGGCACCTATCCGCGCGATGTCCGCGCCCGCACCGCCAACACCGCAGCTGCGCGTCGACGCTGCGCAGCGCAGCCCTCGGTGCTTGCGCCGCCGCCGCCGCCGCCGGGCCGCGCGCGCCGCGCGCTCGCTGCATGCAGGCCCTCGCCCGCCGCGTCGCTGCCCGCACCCGAGGTCCCTGTCGACGTTCTCGACCCGCTCACCTCCGCGTGCCTCTCAGCAGCCTCTAGAGCCATAGCCAACTCGACTGCTTCTCGGTATTTAATATTTCGCTCGGCAAAAATACGCGACCTCATCGCGTCACTAGCCAGGCCGGAAACAAATTGGTCACGTAAATTTTCCTCCAATGTAGTTCCAAAATTACAAGTGGTCGCTAAGTGTTTTAAGCACTGTAGGTATTCTGACAACGGTTCGCCGGTGCGCTGTCGCCGGAGACGAAATACGTGGCGCTCGGCGATCTCGGATCGCTGTGGCTCCAGATGTTCACTCACAAGTTTAACTAATTCGTCGAATGACTTTGTTTCCGGGTGACTCGGAGAACACAAATCACACATAAGCGAATAAGTCGCCTTCCCGACTACCGTTATTAACAGTGATACTTTAAACTCCTCTTTCACTTCGTTTAATAACATGTATTGTTTAACGCGTCGTATATACGCTGGCCACTCTTTTGAATCTAATTCGAATTGTTCTAGTTTTCCGATAGGCATGATTTATTATTTAACACTGAGCACAACCGAAACACTTAAAAGACTTTTTTTTAAACCCGCCTCGTCGCCAGTGTAATAACAACACGAGCATTGGCTATAGACTGACTTTATTTAAAAAAACTTATATTTACCCACCAAGAACAATATACAATATAAACCTAGTATTTCATACTACCTTACAATGTTAACTATAGACACAATCTACTAATCCATACAACCGTCTAACGAAGGCAGGGTGTTGTAGTGGCGAGTTGATCGGTGGATGACCGTAATATTTACATTTTCATGATAGTTGGAAAACGGCTTTAGGGTCAATGGGCATAGCCGTTGCTTGCGACGGGATTATTATTACTATAGTGATTTAACATCGGAACCGTTCGCCATAAAAATTATTATTTTTGACATCCCTTACATTTGACAGCATTTCTGTTAAAATCAATAATATCAAATCATTTCCATACTGTGTTGTGTTATGTGTGCTGTGGTCATGGTTACTCATACTTAAGGGACTATATTTCTTACAGGGGGGGAAGAATGTAGTAAAAATACTGGCCGTTTATTTATATAATATATGTATTAGAAACATTTTCAGAGATAATTTGGGGTGAGAGCAAAGAAAAAAAATATCGTCGTTTTTTGGCACAGCTTAATATATATATGTATATATATATATATATATATATACTAGAGGCACCCTCGCTTTGCTCGGGTTCGTCGCTAGGTACATTTAAAATATATATAAATAGTTATTACCCAGCGTTAGCCATAAAATTTTATTATGGTTGTTAAGTATTCTTAAATTTTATAATTTTCCGCGCAATTTTTTAAATTTTATCATTCATAAGAACCTTCTCCTGACAATAAAAAACACAACAAAAAAAATAGTTAAATCGGTCCATCCGTTTACGCGTGATGGCGTGACCAAGGGAAATAGGGATTCATTTTTATATATATATAGATATATGATATTACTCTCATTTTTAAAAATAAAGACTTAATTGCGTTTCTGAAACAATAATAGAAACTACATTTAAAGCCTCTATTTCAAATCTTTGTATATCTTAACATATTACAATAAGGTAAATTTGTAATTTCATATATCAATAATTATTCTATTAAATGCCAAAAATAAAAAGAAATAAAAAAGTCAAAAGTAAATTTGGAATGTATTAAAAAGTATTTATGTAGTAAATATTATTTATGAAAAGCACTCGCATATGAAGTGGTTTTCTTTACCTTTCCCCCCTTAGAAAGAAACAATTACAAGTGGACGTAATTGTTCATTTACTAACGACGTGGACGTAATTGTTCATTTACTAACGAACACTGGAGACAATTTTATAATGTGGTAGAAGTTTGATTCCGTCTTTTTGTGTCTGGTAGAATTTTATATGGTCCAATCCTCAGTTCATCTATTTTCTTTCTATTTAGTTGATTTCCGTTTTCCACATAGACTATGTCTTCTACTTCTAATTTATATTCTTCCCTATGCAGGTCGAATATCTTTTTATTATAATTGTGAGATTTTATTGTCTTTTCAAGAGCTAGTTTTCGATCTCTTTTCAGATCTTCTTTTGTACATTTTGACTTCAATTCTAGTGGTAGAATATTCAGATTTCTTCCCCAAACCTTCCAAAAGGTATTTTGGAGCAAACCCTGTGACTGTGTGTTCTGTTTCATTATATTTTTCTACACAGTTCTGGGTAATAGTAGTCCATGCTGTTTTTTATCACTTTCATTTATTTTGCATCTTATCTTGTTGACCAAGATTTGATTTAGCCTTTCATTAAGTCCGTTTGAAAATTTTGTATTGACAGTTGTGAAAACCATTCTCATGTTTTCTTGCTTAAAAAATTCTTTAAATTCGTTGGAATTTATACCAGGTCCGTTAAAACCATATCAATATAATTTTGTGTCAATAAAATTTTGTGTCACTTTTTTATTAATTTAATAAACTCACTGGCGCTTTAATTTCTTGATGTGAAAATATAAGCAAACCTTGTGAAATGATCAACCAGAAGATGTAAGTACTTTTTTGTTGACCGTGATCCTCCAAGACACCAATGATATCAATAGATATTACTTCAAAGGGGCGTGTTGCTGGACCTAAATGTGTCATTAAGCTATATTTTGACTTCCTCCTTGATTTGGTTTTTATACAAGTTTCACACATTTGCGATGATATTCTTTGCAGTGTAGAATGGTGTTATTTTATTTATCATCTGGGTTCTGCCAATGTAGCAGAAAGTTTTGTGGACTACCAATATAGCAGTAAGTTTTGTGAAAACTGTAGGCTTTGTTCATCATCCAAATAAAATTTTGTTATATCATCTGTCAAGGTTATCCATATTTTCCTAGTTTGATATTTATTTAACGTCTCCAGGTAAATTTCTAAAAAAATAATTAAAATTCTAAGAAATCTATTGTTAACTGACACGCCGGCGTGTCCGCGGTCGTGGAGGGATTATTGATTTTTTAATCTTGACATAGTGGGTAGTTTTTATAATTTCTTGGTGTAGGTGTGCACTGCCCACCTGAGCCTAAAGTGCAGTAATAGACATTTTGGTCGGTTTTGAGTTAAATATATATTCTAAATCCCCATTTTAGTAGCTATCAGTCAAATTAATTCTTTTTTCTGTAGCGCTAATAAAAGTATTTTATTTTAATGTTTTTTCGGAAGGTGTAACAGCAAAAATATCACAAATCTGTTAAAATATTCCATGTTTACCAGCTAAACCGCAGTACAATTAATACTGCACAAGATTTTTCTCTGTTTCCTAACTAAATTGCAGTGTTTTATCATATTTTGTGGCACTTAAAATAGTAGTTTGTTCTAGGAGATTCAAGAAAAAACTTATTAAAATGCAGTATTATTCGACTCTATACAAATTGATTATACTGCAAAGGTTAAGAAAAAATATTTTTTATTTATATTCCTAATTAAAGTGCAGTATTAACATTCCATACTGCACATTAACTTGTGGGGGATTTTGTAATTTCTTGTGAAAAACTATAAGACATGCAGTATTTAATAACTTTACTGCAGTTTAACTTGTAGGATGTTTTGTAGTTGCTTGTAAAAGACCATTTAGTATACAATATTTATAAATTTTACTGCATATTAGTTAGTTTGCTTCATCCAATTCATACTACCTAAAATACTTAAAGTCAAATACTATTCCCTAATACTGCGTTTTAATAGGTAAAATTATAAAAATATTAAAACACAGGACAGGCAATATCGCGGTTTGAGGCAGTCTCCTTAATCTGTGGCTTAAGGCTGACTTGACGTGCCATGCTGTACCAAAGAGATATGGAGAGTAGAACTAAGGCGAACTATTTCTAGTATAAAAAGTGACCGCTGACAAGCATGAAATTGGTGGCGCCACAGAAAACAAGTATATGAATCTATACATCTATACAGATAAATAAAATTGTAGTGTCTGTTTGTAATGTCAAAATAAACCTTTTTACTAAATGCATATGAAATTATAAACGGTACTCATAAGAAAAACACGTTTTTAAAATTTTTTGTCTGTCTGTTTGTTCCGAATAATCTCTGAAACGGCTGGACTGATTTTGACGGACTTTCAGTGGAAGGTAACTGATGTTATAGGGAGTAATATAGGCTACTTTTATTTAAAAAAAAGAATTAGAGTTCCGCTCAAAAAAAAAGTATCCAGGGACGAACCCGAGTGAGGCGAGGGTGAGTCGCTAGTTTAAAACATAGCGTCATAAAAGTAAGAAGGTGAATTAAACAAGGAAAGAAAGATTTCCGCTTTGCTGTGGCGCACTTTTCAAAATAGTTCCAGCATAGGCAAACAGCAATATAATTATATATTATTTTCAAGTAATAATAATTCAGCACACTTCACTCCGTTAAAAACTACTAACTTCACATCACATCTACTTGCTACGCTCGTGCTATAAAGCCTAGTTCGCATTAAGCTAGTATTTTAGTCTAGTAGCGAGTAATTTAGTAGCTAAATTACTCGCTACTCACCAAAAATCGTTCGCACTTTGGTCGAGTACAGTTTACAAGTGAGTGGTGTTTTGCAAGATGAACAGCCTACAACGCAATAAAGTAAATAAACTGATTAAGCTGATCGTAACGGCTATTTTAGAAGAGGTTGATGAGGAAATTTGTGTGATTAATAAAAAGAAGCTATGGGTAAGAAAATGGATCGAAAGACGAGATAAACTAGGAGCTACTAATTGTCTTCTGAAGGAATTAGCATTGGAAGATCCCAAAAAATACTTCGATAGTTTGAGAATGTCCGAAAGTTGTGTAAATTTTCTGTTAATGAATGTTATGGCGGCAACTAATGAACTCGACTAATTCGACAGGTTCTTACTTGTTTAGCCGGTGAACCAGTGAGCTCGGACGCGTGGTGGGGGCTGCTACTCGCCCAAAAAAATAGAATAAAATGGATTGACTCGGCTAAATTTCTTACTAAACTAATCGACTAAATTTTTAGTGTTCAGACACGTTTAGTTACTAAATTACTCGCTACTAGACTAAAATACTAGCTCAATGCGAACTAGGCTTAACGGTGAGTTTCTGAGCTATAATTTGCTACTCACTACTGGACACTTTTTCAACCTGTTTCCCAAAGTTAATTCTCCTTAGTTCTCCCTTCCATAATCTTTTCAGACTATTATTTTTGTAAGACAAGAATACTCATTTAGTAACTAGTTATGTTCAGAAGAAAGATTTTATGTAAATTTTATTGATCCATGCATGAGAAATACATGTGATATAGTTTTATGGTGGATTAGTTAAGATTATCAACATCTTGTAAAGATTGTTATATTGTTAGTCATATAAAACAATTTACACCATTAGATTATAATGTACAATGTTTTGATGAATAGTTTTAATAGCATAGTCATAAATGCATGTCCAGTTTTGTTTAAGAAATAACATATTTTTATCAAAATTAAAGGTAATTTTATATTACTATAAGTGTGGAATATCAGTGTTTTGTTCAAAAAAACAGATTAAATAGCAGTATTTTTATAATATTACTGCACTTTAGTTAGTAACGATCATGGAAGAAATGTCTAAAATGCAGTAATAACAGGATTTACTGCATTTAAAACAGTTTTTGAAAAGATTATACAAATAAAGTGTGTGTAGTAATAGGGGCAAAAAAATTAAAATTGCCATAATTATAGTTTTTTATAAAAAAACTAACGTAACAATGTTTAGTATTTTAGTTCGGTACATATTCTTTCACTTTCCATTCAAGGTTTTATCGAAAAGTCTCTTTTTGATATATTTTTATGGATTCTAAACTTTAGGCGCGTTTTTCTCGAATTCGTGTTTTTGCTGTTACTGCACTTTAGGTTCGGGGCAGTGCAGGTTGGTTTTCGATTGGTATTCCAAAAATTTATCCTTCAGGTGTAGTTATCGAGGTTATACATATCATGTTTGATTTTCCATCTGCTGTTGGTTTCACTGCAAAGGCAAATCTCAACCTTTCCATGTTTCGTAAAATATTTGCAGAAAATGTAGTTTTATAATGATATTACTCTCTTATTTAAAAATAAAGTGCTAATTGGGTTTTGAAACAATAATAAAAACTACGTTTAAAGCCTCTATTTCAAATCTTTTTATATCTTAACATATTATAAGAAGGAAAATTTGTAATTCCATATATCAACTAGCGACTCACCCTTGCTTCGCTCGGGTTCGTTCCTAGCTTGCTACCCAATACAAACTTTCATCTCCATTTTCACCCTCTTAAGGGATGATTTCCGGGGATAAAACCGGGGACCCTATGTCCTTTCCAGGGTATCAAACTATCTTTTTACCAAATATCATCTACCTAAATCGGTTCAGTAGATCCAGAGATTACCCCCTGCAACGTCACAAACTCACAAACTTTACCTCTTTATAATATTAGTATAGATAATTATTCTATTAAATGCCAAAAATAAAAAAGAAATAAAAAAGTTAAAAGTAAATTTGGAATGAATTAAAAAGCATTTAAAATATTTGTGTAATAAATATAATCTTATGAAAAGCACTTGCATATGGAGTGGTTTTCTTTACACACACACACACACACACACACACACACACACACACACACACACACACACACACACACACACACACACACACACAGAGATATATATATATATATATATATATATATATATATATATACATATATAAGTTTTATTATATTTAGAAGTCATTAAACCATTCAGGTATAACTGGCACTGTGTTCTGCATTGGCGGTGCTCCTAATGAAGTGCAAGCGGTAATTGAAGAAAAGCTTGAAGACTACAATACTGAGGAAGAATTACAAAATGCCGTTTTACGACATATGTTTAATTTATTTACTAAAGAAAATACACAAGAGTTAGACAGGGCTCTACAAAAAAGCTTGACGTGGGTAGAAAAGGTGTCGCTAGCCGCACGCATTTTATATGGACAAGTTATGTATTCAAATGAATATACTAAAGAACTCATAAATGCGGCATATGCAAGAATTGTACAAGCTCGTTGTTATAATGCTGAACCACGTCAACTTCAGTCTCTTTTAATATCAATCCGGCCTTCATCAACCCGTGATCGGCATTTTAATAATAACCTACATTTTTTGCAAAACCATTCACTACGCAAGGTAGTCGAATATCAGTTAGAATCTCCTTTCGCTTATGCTGCCTATGACTTACGTTGCAGTGCGATAGTTAATCATCACCTTGATGAAGACATTCTGCAAGCTTTTGATAAAAGAAATTTGTGCGAATCGTACATTACTAATGCTGACGCAATAATGTCATCTGTAGTAGATTAAGCATGACCGAAGAGAAACAAATGTTGATTAATGTTTTTGGATTAATTAAGCTCTGTTATTTAATAAATTAAAACATATCTTCTATGAGTGTTTTTTACAACCTTCCTCTGTTTTTAAGTTTTATAACAATTCTTCTACTTGCAAAATAAAAATTCTTTTACTACCAGTTTTTTAAAGTATAAAGAGATTATGAGACTCCAGAGGTACTGATCTTGAAAGAAATTTATTACATGTAATAATGTATACGGCATAAAGCTTCTGGTCTACAGATCATGGGGAAGACAAATCCGAGAGTAGGTCTCAGAAATTCTACCATTTTATTTGTAGGATGATTAGAACATATTTTTAATAATAAATACTATGAGAATTAGCCCGTTATTCATAAATTTTATGACGTTGCTATTTTAACAAGTTCGAAGAGAGGGACGATTTGAACGAAACCATCTGATTTGTAGGACAACATTTTTTCTTATTTAAGATTGGCTTATCTCAAGATTAAAATCGTAAAATAACCTCATAATAATTTTTACACTTTCACCGTTTTGACATTTTCTGTATCAATCCACAATTGTATCTACCACTATTAAATTATCGTAGAAAGAATAGTTGGGCGTCTCGCCAAAATGAAGCTATTCAAGAAGTTTTAGCTTGTTATTTATCACAAGCGACTCACCCTCGCTTCGCTCGGGTTCCCTAGTCCCTAGCTTGCCTCTCAATACAAACTGTCATTCCCTTTTTCACCCCCTTAAGGGATGATTTCCAGGATAAAAATCCATGTCTTATGTCCTTCCCAGGGTCTCAAAGTAAGTTCTTACCAAATTTCATCTAAATCGGTTTAGTAAATCCAGAAGTTACCCCCTACAACTTCACAAAATCACAATTCACAAACTTTACCTATTTATAATATTAGTACAGATTAAAAGAAATCCGTTGACTACTGTAGACTATTCAAATATAGAAAATTAAATGCTGCCTGTGCTCATCAATTCTTTTTTTTGTCATAGATTCCTGATGGTTGCTTGGCAACAGAAATGGCAAACAAATAATGAATATCAAAATAGAGAAAGTATCTCTTTTATTCATTTTATTTATAAATGAAAACTACTTTTAAACACGTACTATAAAACGGGCATTTTAGAAGCTTATGAAGGAGCACTCATATTTTTTTTCGCGCCTACTTTTTCATAATTAGACTATATTGTCAAACCGTTAACATCAAACAACGATCTTTCTAGCTCTATGAGAAGTCGACTTTTCAAGGCATTTATTAGTATTTCTTGTTAAACGCATTCTTCGTAAAAAACTTATAGTCTCAGATTGCACAACACTTTAAAACTTTTTAATTCAGCATTACATTTTACTTTATTAATGTTTTAGATTAGAATTTTAATTTAAAGACATTTTTATTATAATCTTAATCTAGGCAACGGATGGCAATTGTTTTCCGACTCTTATTATCTTCAATTTCGAGTCAAAATACTATATATATATTCTTAATGAAATAATTATTTAATTCTGAGCGGAAAGTGTCAATTGAGATACCAAAATATTCATAATGTATATAGTTTCGTGATCTTATTATACATATTATATAATACTAGCATTGCCCGCGGCTCCGCCCGCGTTCAGATGACCAAAAACTAAATTCTTAGGTGTTACATATTAGTATACTCTTACATTGCAGTTTTTGTATTTTTCCTCAGAAATAAGATATTTTCCCGCGGTAAAAAGTATCCTAGGATCGCGCGCTACATCGCCCGGTTTATATAGCTTGAGCAGGCGGTCGAGCGATGCGGGGCAGAGGGGATGGACTCGCCGTAGGCATCTCAATGCTCGCCAAGCATTAAAAATGTTTCGCTACTAATTACTTCTAACAACGATATCTCAAAAACTATTCATCTGATTGATTTAGTGTAAAGAGCAATTTTAATCTGCATTAAATGACTAAGCTAACTAAAATATTCATTTGGATAAGGATTAATACCGAACTAAAGAAAATAACTTTGAAAATAACGTAATGTTTTTAATTAAAAATGTTAACATAAAAGTGGTTATTGTAAGTCAACCGTAAGAGATAGAGATATGCTATCGCGGACTTTTTTGTAGCATTTTTATAGATTTTGAATTCTCTAGTACATTACTTAACTGTATCTTTGCTAGTTTACGCGGCGTTCGCGTGGAAAGTTCCCATTTGGCGAGATTTTTTGCGACCTCTTCAACATTTGTCGCCGTATTTCAGCTAATTTACATAAAAGCATAATAAATTATATACCTAAACCTTCCTCAAGAATTACTCTTTCTATTGTTGAAAACCGTATAAAAATCCGTTCAGTAGTTTTCGAGTTTATCGCGTACAGACAGACAGGAGGACAGACAGGAGGACAGAAAGACGCGGCCGGGGGACTTATTTTTATAATAAGTATAGATTGCACATTTCCGCTCTATTAAACACTAAAAATATGTAAAGTTGATAACAACTCGACCATCCAATAGCCTCCAAATTTAATACGAGTCCCTCGTAATAAATATAGATAACAAAATAAACATAAGAGAAGCAAAAATAAACATATTCAATAATCGATAATTACTCTTAACTTTACTAAATTCAACAAAGCTAAACATTCATTTCAATCAGCTTGATTCTACTTTAATTTTAATTCCTCACAATATAACACATAAATATTATATTCTGAGTAAATCTTTTACAAATAATAAATATACAAATATCTATCCGATCATCATGACTTTAATCAATATAATCCCAAGCCATTTCATTCGATAGATCCATTACATTGATCTTTCCTACTTAACTATAAAAAAATATATATTTTGCTGATCCATGACATTGATCAACCTTTATAGAAAAGACGGAATAATAACACAGTAGCTGATTCATGACGTTAATCAACCAACATGCCTCTGATACGACCCATGACGTTGGCCAACTCAGAGATGCACAAATCCATGACAGTGACCTGTACATATTACACCGATACTTTTCATCTTTACATTATAAAATTTGTAAAAAAAGTTTATATTTAAATTAAATATAATAATAGAGATAAGTGCATAGAAACAAACAATCACTTTAGCTAAACAATGTAAGTGCAATACAATGCATTGGCATTGAAAATGTTGAATACAAATAACTTGAATTAGCATACCTATATTTAGACATTATTGTTTTTTTTGTAACATGATAGTCACATAGGCTTAGTAAATTTTAATTCTATGTCATTCTTGACTTGACTCAATATAGTCTAGATCACAAGCCTGCTCGAGTGCACGAGTAGAACTGCAGCAAGCTTCATCTATAGCCATAGTTGGTCCTTTGGCATTCAGCCAGTACGAGATTCGATTTGCAAACATGGATTTACTACATCTGTAAAACAATCAATTATAACAATTACACTGCTTACTAAACTTATAAAAAAAATATTATTTAATTAAAAGTATATAACAAGAGGTGTTTTAAAATCAATTTTATGAAAAGATATTCAAGTTCTATAGTGAAAATATTAATTTTAAATTTATTTGTTCATTAGACGGAATAAAATGGTGTCTCAGTTATACATAAAATAAAAAAATATACTAAAGGAATCAAGAAGAAAATTTTATCGTTATCCAAAAACCAAACTCAAATACGTGACCTTCAAAGCTTACATATTAAAAAATAGGCATAATTTTTCATTTGTAATATAACTATCAAACTACTATTATAATTAAGTAATGTAAGTATAAATTATTATGTGTGTTGGTTCCTTCTTCTTGAAACTGCTAGACGAATTTGGACTCTGGTGTTACACAAAGACCCGACCGACCCGAGCGAAGCTAAAAGTAAAAATCTACATAGAGCAACATTTATAAATCGGTAAATTCAACTAAATTATTTAAATGACTTATGGAAAGACTACCAGTGAAAATTAATAAATATTCGGCGTTTATAACACACTTACCCTGCAACACCAAAACCTGATAAGACACCTGCATCGTAAGAAGAAATTTTTTCGGTTTCAGATAAGCAACTGCCAACATATACGCCTACTTTTTTCCCGGAGAGTTCCACTGAGCTGATTCCTACAAAATATGGTGGACACAATCTACCTATATGTATATACAAATAATAAAACTGTTGAGGTCAAATGTGAATAAAAATGCTAAAAACCGAGTCAGGGGGATGTAAGAAGAGAAACAAAACAAATCCAATTTTTTTTTTCATTTTTTTTTGTTTCTCTGTCTGTTTGTCAGTTTGTCTGTTTGTATGGCCTAATTTCCGAAAGTGTTACACCGATTTAAATAAAAATTTGCATGACCTTATATCTCCGGTCAACATATTAGATACTTTTCATCTTGGAAAATCAAATATTTCCCGTTGGATAGTCAAAAAACTATAGTAGCTTATACGGCTTAGTCCACAATAACTTTTGCACCTAATTTAGGAAAATTTGGCATGCTGATACCTTATATTGCCGGTCAAACAATGTATATTATTAAATTTCTAAATCCCACTAGGAACGAACCCGAGCGAAGCGAGGGTGAGTCGCTAGTTTTAAACATACACATATATTTATTAACTTATTTCGATTAAGCTAACACAATATATGTCACAAAAAATCAGTGAAAATGAGAAAAAATTGAGTATTATGTAATTACTTCCATTGTCTAATCCTCGAGAGCAACTAAAAACTAAACTCTTACTTTTATAAGTATTATATCAATTATGATTTAAACAAAAGGCATGACAAATTGTCTTAACTACATGCATTCAGTGTTTAAACTTACCAGCGTCAAATATGGCTTGGTAGGCCTGTTCTAAAATTTTACGTGCCATTGCGTCCATAGTATTTCCTAAGCGATAATGGACTTTAAAAAATTGTGCATCAAATAATGACAGCCCAGGCACTTTCCCAGTGTACTGAGAGACTTCAGGATGATCATATTGCCATCGACATTTTTCCGCATTAACAGGATTGATCTATCGGTTAACAAAACATGATAAGTACTTATTCTTACTCAACATCATTACACAATTTAGTTAGCTTCTTATAGGCTCAGTTTTTGCCTACAAAATTGGCATTGCAATTCAGAGCAAAAATGGCGCTATTTGCTTTATTATATTCTTGCCGCTTTTCTACTCATATCAAGACATTTCATGTACAACAATTATTAAGTGTATACCGTCAGTGATCAGTTTCAGTTATTTTTTTAAGTGACATCAGCTTTAATAGATTAGGAATCTAATGTAAACGAAACACCTCGTTTAGTTATTGCCTACTTTTAAGTCGTTCTATATATGTATATTCTTCACCAATGCAGAACTGCACTGCAATTTAATTCAATTGTAGTGAGATTTAAAATCCAAACTATAATCAAGTTTTTTTTTTAAGTTTACTATAGGTATAACATTAAACTAAGATTTTAAGATCATATTTTACCGCATTTTTGTTTATAACGAAACTTCAATAACGCTTTTTACTATTTTAACACGTTTTTATTAGCTCCACCTAGAGGGGTGCTCGATATCAGTTATTTTAAGTGTTCCATTGTTACGATTTCTAAAAGTAAAAATAGTATAAAAAAAATTACAAAGGCCACACGCTCTTTTCACAATAACATTATTCTTTTCGTGAATTACTTTATTTTTTTTGTTATGCTAAAAATTATTTTTTACTATTTAGTTTGGTTCCTCATTAAAGCTTGTTTTTTTGTTTTTTAAATTATACTTAAATAGTTAAGACTAGCATTGCCCGCGGCTCTGCCCGCGTTCAGATGACCAAAAACCAAATTCTTAGGTTTTACATATTAGTATATTCTTACATTGCAGTTTTTGTATTTCTTCTCAGAAATGAGATATTTTCCCGCGGTAAGAAGTATCCTATATATTGACCCGGATAACCAGCTATCACCATATCAAATTTCATCAAAACACCTCCAGTGGTTTTTGTGTGATGCGGTGGACAGACAGACAGACAGACAGACGGACGGACGAACGGACGGATAGACTGACAGATAAAAATTCTAAAAACTATAGATTCGGCCTCTGTATCGAGAATAAGGTTTATTTCGATAAGATTTTCCAAAAAATATTTAATGTACAGATTCGGCTTAGTTATAATTTTATTATACGTATAGATAGATGAATAATGAGTAAATACTTTAATATATTTTTTTGCTCATTAGCGTCCGGCAACTCAGTCGGACGCGAAGCCAAGAGACAGTTTGCGATGGGGCGTCGTGGTTGAGTGCGTCAGCGATCCTGCGACGCCCCATCAAGACGGGGGAAGTTCCTTTGGGTTTTAGTAGGTAGTACGGGCTTTTCTAGCCAATAGGTCCCACATAATCACCTGTATGTGTACAAGTGATATGCGAAAATGTATTTATCAATATTAAAAAAAAGTGATCGCAATTATTCAAAAAAATTATCATTATTAAAAATTTAAAGAAAATAAAGAAGTAGAAATAAAATATACCTATCCTATATAGGAAAATAACTGTATCGAAAAAAAAACATTGATAACATTAAAGCTCGCTAATGGCTACTAAACAAAAAAAGAAAAAAACACGTACCTTATTATACAATATATTTGACAAATCCTTCACGTTATGGGATTCAGGATATAACCCTGACATTCCCGTTATGAATACTCTGTCTCCAGATTTTCCACTTTCCAGCTCTGGCTCCACAAAAGTTTTATTTGCGTTAGCCATAGTCTGAAATTCGGACAAAATATTTTTATCTTTATTTAACTGCACTGTTATTTTAACTAGGATGAAGAATAAAGTGACTTTTGTAAGTAACTGCAACAGAAATTCTTCTAAAAGATTTTTAAAGTTTAGCTTTATATACTTGTAAAATGGTGCACTCATTTAAATGTTTGTGTATTAATATGTATTTAACCTTTACCTATTAGTTAGAGCGTGTATGTATTCGATTTAGGAATATGAGCCCGGTGGTCAAAAGTGGCACGATATTTGGAATTTATTACGTAAATTAAAAAAAATATATAATAATTTAAAAACACCGTCTGCGTAAAAAGTGATCTCAAAAGATGAGAACAAATTGACGAAAGAACATAGTATTATGCAGTCCGAGACATACACACACGCAGCTAATATAAATAAACATGTATGTACATTTGTATGTATGTCTCCGAACGCATAATACTGTCCCTTTTTTTTTAACGTTGGGAAATGCATTTACGCACGACGTGTGGGACTCACCGGCGTAATACAGCCAGTACTACCCACTAAAACCCAACAAAACCTTCCCCCGTCTTAATGGGGCGTCGCAGGATCGCTTACGCATTCAACTACGACGCTCCGACGGCAGGTCTGCCAAAGCAGACCACAACAACCATGGGGTTGCTCCAAGATCCACTCTGCTATCAGAGAAGTACCAGGAGCAACCCGCATGGTACACCGCCCTCCGAAGAGGGCCACCTCCCACCGCCCACCGAAGTGGGCAACCTCCCTGTGCGTTTCTTAGCTTCGCGCCCGGTTGGATTGCCGGGCACTACTGAGCCCCCCCACCACGACAAGGTGAACGCACGTTGGGTGGGATAATACTATGTCCCTTCGTCAACTTGTTTTCATCTTTTCGCTAGCGGTTTTTTTTTATTAATATAAATTATTTTTTATTTACAGCTTTTTAATAACTAGCGGCACACCCTCGCTTCGTTCGGGTTCGCCTCTAGAAAAACAAATCTATGCTACAGGAACCGTACATGTTTCCGTGATAAAATGTAGCCTTTGTGTTATTCTGATGTATGAGCTTTATTATTGTAAGGTTTCATTAAAATCCATTCAGTAGCTTTTGCGTGAAAGTGTAACAAGCATCCATACATCTATACATCCAAACATCCATACATCCTCACAAACTTCTACATTTATAATATTAATCGAATTTCTTATCCTAAATTACTTTTCATGTATCAAGTTATATACATTTTTGTAATCACTTTCTAAGAACCTATATTTTGACACACACACATGATTGTTTCAGACAAAAAATATTTTTTCAAGTCACAAATTAGCGCCTTAGATCCGCCATTTTGATTTTTAATGATATCTATGTGATGAAAAAATTATGTTCTCCTGACCGATTCCGGCCACGGCGACTAATCTCATTGAGACTAGCCAACTGCGCAGGAGATATTATAGTGCACAAGTGTACACGCAGACACAAGTGCACTCTCTATTCCTGTCACTCTCATACTCCGGTGGGACGATTACTCGACACGATCGGTGTCGAGTAATCGTCCCGAGGTTAAGGCGCAGGACCGATGGCTTTACGTGCTCTCTGAGGAACGGGGGTAAAACACCGCCAACTTCCCAACTCCGGGCTGTTACTGAGGCTTACTATACAGAAAGACTCAATAACTAAACTTGGCCCGACCCGGAACTCGAACCCAGGACCTCCAGGTGTGCAGCCGTACATGCTAGCCACTACACCACCGAGGCAGTTACGTTTATATTATTGTAAATAGAAAAGACACCTAGAGATGTTTCCGAGAGAAATGAGGGTAAGTCGTTAGTACTAGTATAGATGAGAATTTTGTGGATAATAGACAGGCGTATACATTAAAACAGAGATTTATAAATATTTATTTTATTGCACTGACTCCTTAAAACTGTAAGACTTTCTATTTTTTTGGAGTCGGTTAAAAATATTAAGTGACTTTAACTGTTTTTCACAGAATTAATTGAATTATTATATGTACATATATACATTGTTTCTATTTTAAAAATGCTTTTTTTCAGGAACTTGACTATGACTTTTATGAAATCGCTTCTATATACTTATTATTCAAATATTTTTATCAAGAATGTTTGTATTATTTAACATAGAAACTTTTTTATTCAACGGTCTACGTATCAGAAACACATTAATTGATATGTGTGGATTGTACTCGTAAGAAAGGCGTAAAAAAACAATTGTATAAAACATTCTAATACAATTATTTATTAAACAAAAAAATACAATTATTTTATGTAGCCTAAGTTAATAAGAGACATTTCGGCAAAAAAAAATTTTATGCATTGAACGTTTATTTATAAAAAACATATTTATCGACGCGATGCTGTAAACCCTTCTAGTATTTGAGATATTAAAATTATCATCTATACATATAATAAAATTGTAACTGAGCCGAATCTGTACATTAAATATTTTTTGGAAAATGTTATAGAAATAAACATAATTTTCGATACAGAGGCCGAATATATAGTCTTTAGAATTTTCGTCTGTCTGTCTGTCTGTTACCACATGACAAGAAAACTACTGGAAGGATTTTGATGAAATTTGGTATGGTAATAGCTGGTTATCCGGGTCAACATATAGGATGCTTTTTACTGCGAGAAAATATCTCATTTCTGAGAAAAAATACAAAGACTGCATTGTAAGGGTATACTAATATGTAAAACCTAAGAATTTGGTTTTTGGTCATGTGAACGCGGGCGGAGCCGCGGGCAATGCTAGTTGATATATAAATAAATAAGAATTCTACATAAATTAAAAATATGTGTGTAATAAATCCGTTTAATATTACTTTTGACTTACTTTTTATATATTATCATAATAATATATAAAAAGTAGAATTTATTACGATCAACAGAGCCCTAATAAATGGAAACAATATGTAACAATTAAAAAATAATATTCAATTAATGTTTATTGTGAATTGTAATTAATTATTATATTCAAAGAATTACAATTACTTATTCTACGTAATATAATAAATTGTGTAGAAAATGTGAAGTGCATATGTAATGCATAAAAATATGAAACTTAATACATGTTTTGGATTTATACATTTTTGTTTTTTTTTTTTGGATTAAACCAATATTTCTTTTTTTTTATTATTGGCTATAATTGTTAAGTTTAAAATTACCAAAAATTTCTGATTTCACTATTACAGATCCCGAAGAAGATTAATTAACCCTGTGTTCTTAGGCTGTCTTTTATTTAATCCTTCCACTACCGCGGACACGCCTTCGTGTCATTTAACAGTAGATTTTTTTGAATTTTAATTAATTTCTTAGAAATTTACCTGGAGGTGTTAATAAACATGAGAAATATCAATATTAAAAAATCTAACTTATCAAATAAAAATTATCTACCTATATAAGAATATTTTCTAATCACAAGAACACAAATGATTGACACGGATGATTTACTTTACGATTACTTTTTTCATGATTTACTCAGTTAATAATAATATGTTTTCCAATGTATTGAATTCGAATTAGAAGATAGCTAAGCTACACTAAAGGAGTAATCTATACATATAATAAAATTCTAACTGAGCCGAATCTGTACATTAAATATTTTTTGGAAAATCTGATTGAAATAGACATTATTATCGATACAGAGGCCGAATATATATATAAATTTTAGATTTTTGTTAGTCTGTCTATCTGTCTGTCTGTTACCGCATCACGGAAAAACCACTGGCGGGATTTTAATGAAATTTGTTATGATGATAGATGGTTATCCGAGTCAACATATAGGATACTTTTTACTGCTGGAAAATATCTTATCTCTAAGAAATCAATACTAAACGTTAAATCGTAGATAAGTAGGGACGAACCCGAACGAAGCGAAGGTGAGTCGGTTTTTTTTAAAGTTGGGAAATGCATTTACGCACGAAGTGTGGGACTCACCGACGAAGCCAGTAACTACCCACTAAAACCCAACAAAACCTTCCCCCGTCTTAATGGGATGTCGCAGGATCGCTTACGCATTCAAATACGGCGCCCCGACGCCAGGTCTGCCGAAGCAGACCACAACCACCAGGGTTGCTCCAAGGTCCACTCTGCTATCAAAGAAGTACCAGGAGCAACCCGTATGGTACACCGCCCACCGAAGAGGGCCACCTCCCTGTACGTTTCTTGGCTTCGCGCCCGGCTGTATTTCCGGGTACTACTGCCCAAAGACACCCCCCACACCACCACAAGGTGAACGCACGTTGGGGGGGAGGGTGAGCCGCTAGTTAATAATATATACTAAATTATACATAACCTTCAACGAATGAGTTAATTACAGTAACAATATTTTATTGCAAATGATTGTATTATAAATAAGTGATGTCATAGGGCACTTTATTTGTGTTCAGTTTCGAATTCGAAATTTAATAATAATAACTAGATACATAAATCGTTACAGCTCGAAAGATTTGAAATAAATATTTTTGAATTAAAATCATTCTTAATAAATAATCTTCCAATACATTATACTGATGATTTTATTTTTAATGTAAAAATAATCGGAGTATCTAGTCGTCATTTAATAGGATGAGTAAAAAATAATTACGAGTATTCGTCCTTTATAAAATATATAAATTATAAGGAAGGGCGAATAGACTAATAAATAAGTAGAATAAGGAGCTCGGCTCAGCTCGGTAGGTTAAGATTATTTTTTTTGCATATAGAAACTCCTGCAACTAAAAATCACTTATTTTACATTGGAAACCAAAAAAGGGGGTAAATTTTTCTTTTTGTCGATATCCTAGGACATGTAATATCTATATTACATAATTTAGGAAACTATGACTTTTAAACACACCCAAACGAATCTAGTTAAACCTACACCTTACCAAAATAAATTTCCATTGATTATCCACCCACCTGGCTGAAAGGGCTGAATTATAAACCACATATTTTTTATAAATGAACTTACTACTATTCGTACTAAGAATTCTGAATATCAGGAACAAAAAATTAAAATAAATCCGCGAAAAATCCGAAAAGATCGTTTTATTTAAAATTAATTTACTACTATTATTAATATTCTCGATTGTATTGCTTTAATTATTCTTGTAGCCTTCTTGTAACCTGCGGTGAAAGGATTATTTATGTAATGAAACCGTAAACAGGACGTTACAATTAATATTATATATATACATGCTCAAAAATATACATACATATATATAATGTAGGACAAATACATACGTATATTTCAAATTCCCTTTATATTTTAATTGTTGTTAGACTAATTCAAGGATAGTGATATGTCTGCTTAATAATTTGAGAATGTTTTTACTGTTTTTTTTTCTGACAGGAAAACACAATTTGTAGAATTTACAAGGAAGATTTTATAATATTAAATGATATTTTTTATCATTATACCTAAAATTGGAAAAAGTGTGATAATTACACTTTTTTTTAACTTTCACTTTGAATAACTTTTGAACAAGTAGGTTTGTCGAAAAATGATAAACGACGTTTTTTGTACAGCGCTTAATTTCCTACAAGAATATGTTTTGTTCATTTAATATCGTTAATTGGTTTTTGAAATATAAAATTTTGAAATTAAACAAATGTATTCCCTTTTTATTTCTATGGAAGACGGAAATATGCGATGCGCGACCTCTAAATATTAATATTAAGAATTCTAGTTTTTACAGGCATTTTTTCGCACTTCCCTAAATGTATTTTAGAGCGGATTTAAAAAAATAATAATAGTCGATTTTTTGTATAAGTCTAATACATAGTGACCATACTAACCGTTTAAACATATCTAGGGACTAACCCGAGCGAAGCGAGTGTGAGTCGATGGTACTGAAAATTTTACCCGAAGGTAATTTAACTAAAAATTTGGCTAAAATATTCAGTCTGGGGACTACATCGTCCAAGCATCAAGTGATTTGACGATCAATTCTAAATGTTTTTTGATTTATAATACAACTTTTAACTGGAAATCTACATTACTTAAAACTTGCGTCATGAGTAAAATACTTATAAATTTCAGAAAACATCTATTAAAAATATATTTAGGCAGTGCAAATGATTAATTGATTTTTGTAAAAAAAAAAGTAATGCTCAGGTTAGTCATTTTTATTAAGGAAAAAAGTACAACAATACAATATGAGTATTAAATTAAAACAAAGTTTAAGGCTTTATTAAATTTAAATCAAAATCTAGACTATATTATCAGGCTATCCGATTTTTATATGGAGGTTGGTTTGTAGAGATACTACCCGTATAGTTTTATTTTATCTGTGATTATTTAATATAAGTTATATATAATACCTACATAAATTGCACACCTCTAACTTAATGCTATAATGTAGATCTGTCGAAATGGCTTAAATTAATTTTCAATAGTATATTTTTCTGAAATAAAAATTACCCTAAATAATATGTAGATTGAATTTTTATTCTTAAGTTAATATCTAGATCCGTTTTTAAAATTAGACCGGATTTGGTAAGGACATACAAAACGCATTTGCAATATATTTTATAGGAATACTTGTGTGATATTTAAGTAGCTAATAGCTACTTATATCCAGACTCATTCGACCGAAACTGAAATATGATGACTAAATACGTAGTTACAGCGCCGATAATCTGAAAAAAACATTTCCCAATAAAAAACTGTTCAGTATTTTATCTTAATAATTATTAAGAATAAAAATGTTCTTCTCTTATGTTCTCGTGCCTGCTAACTTAGTACATTAGATAGACTATGACATGTGTATTCAGCTCTTTTTAATGTCCCACTGCTGGGCACGGGCATCCCTTCAAGACGAGGGGAATCAGGCCATAGCCCACCACACTGGAAGATCGGGTTGGCGGCCTTCACATGTCTTTTGAAAACTTGCTAGGTTCTCTCAGACATGCAGGTTTCCTCACGATGTTTTCCTTTACCATAAGACAAGTGGTAATCATGTTGGAAACAATTCGCACATGAAAATGTCAGAGGTGCGAGACTCAGCATTTAAACTCGCTTCACTCAGTTTCCCAAGCGAGGCGTTACCACTGGGCTACCACTGCCTTGGCATATGTGTCATCACCTTAATCACGTAATAATTAAAGTAAGATTTAAAAATATACAAACCGTAACGGTAAGTGGCCTTGATAGTGTACAAAGGCCTAATGGTGAACACGTTGGTCGATCCAAAATAAGCTGTTTGGTGAACAAGTCCAGTTCAACAATCATAGGGTCTGCAGTCGTTGCATGACGCATCATGGAGCACACCAGACGCTTAGTCTTATCCATCTTAAATATTATATATTAAAAGTATTAAATATTACTTAGCTTTAGTCGTTTATTTCATCTGGATGACTTTCGTGAATTAACATAATAGGAACTGGCCAAATTAAGGGTTTGAGTCCTGCCCATCTAAATGTAACTTTCAAGTAATGTACATTTCATACGTTGTTATATCTTTTGCCTTTCACTTAACGTATCATCGTAGGTATAAGAAAAAAAGCTATTTGTTGTTTGTTTATTAGAACTAAAAACAAAGAAAGAATTGTTTGATCTAATCAATTTAAAGATGAAGTAGTTTAGTTAAGATTAATAGATATTAGTACCCCTAATGCAGTGATATGTGAAGCGCTGCTTAACTTCCATTTTGCTTTTGCTTTACAAGTCATAAGTTCAATTCCTGTAAAAGACATGTTTAGAGTTACCTAAAACTATAATAGGAATAAAAAGAGAATAATCTATTATAGTGTCCATACCTCATTCTGCATCTGATAGCACGGTTCCACTACTAAGACCATACACATTATATGGTATAGACCCCAACCTATTTGCAGCAAAACATTCGATATATATCCAGTTGTTGCATCTAAACAAATCGTTTTGAAAAAATGATTAATATTTTAAACTATTTTTATCGAAACCAATTTTGTTTAATTAGAGTGAGAGATCTTATATATTATAAAGAGGTAAATATTGTATTTTTTTAAAATTTGTGATTTTGTTTGTAGGAAGTAATCTCTGGAACTACTGAACCGATTTAGATGAAATTTGGTAAAAAAATAGATTGAGATCCTGGAAATGACATAAAATAGTTTTTATCCCGGAAATCATCCCTTAACAGGGTGAAAATGGTTATGAAAGTTTATATAGGGAATCAACCTAGAGACGAACCCGAGCAAAGTGAGGGTGAGTCACTAGTATGAAATAAAATTTACGATAAAAATGTGATACTTTTACAATGTACCACGACAAAGAAAATTTATTGATATCCATCTAACAATACTAAACCAGAAATACATGTAACTAGCAAAAAATTACAAGGAGAGCCGACCCCAAACGATATGTGAAAAGGCATTTTTAATCCTCATCACAAGGACATAGCAATATTTAATGGCTGAAAAAACTTTTTATTCGTTTTAAAATATATATACTTTTGACAAGGCTGTTGAAACCGACCAATTATCTAGTATTATGTTAAATCTGTTTCATCCGTTAAGTCGATAGGTGATGGGGGACGTTATTTTAGATGTTAGAATATATCAGTTACATCCCAGTGCTGCTATAATAACAAAAAAATTTTAAAATATTTAACGTCTTTTTGTCTGTAAATCAAAGCTTTAAAAAATTACCTACATAGTTCTGTAATTAAGTAATATGGTGTAATTACTAATTGTAAAAAGAATGAGGCTACGTTTAAAAACAGCAATAATCCATGATCATTATCGATATGTCTGAAAATATCGCAAATCCAACTATACAAGAAAGCGAAATCATGTACAGTCCTTTTCACATTTAGACGACGCTGATTTAGGTTATCTGAAAAATACATAAGCATTATTTAATTATAATCACTTACATCTGCCTAGCTAGCTCATGTTGCTTTACTTTATAAACACTAATTTAATAAAACAACAAGAAAACGGAAAAAAGGCAACTCATTCACTTTTTACAGTTACAAGCAAAAATAATACCATACTGCTTAATAATGGTTATGGTAAATGAATAAAGTTATTATTAATAAATTATAATAAAATAAGTTATAATAATAAAATAACTTAACGGACTAAAATGAAAGAAAAATATATTTTTACTAGTGACTAACCCTCGTTCCGCTCGGGTTCGTCCCTAGGTGCATCTTAACGGTTAATATAGATTTCTCAGTAATCAGATATTTTCCTCCAGTAAAAAGTATTCTATTTGTTTGTCAGCTATCACCATAGCAAAATTTATCAAAATCTGTCCACCGATTTTCTCGAGATGCTTTCCCAGACAGACAAACAGACAAAGAGACAAAATTCGGTCTTTGTATCGATAATAACGATTATTTCAAAAGATTTTCCAAAAATATTTAGTGTACAGATTCGATTCAGTTAGAATTTTATTATATGTATAGATTACAAAACTTTAATTTTGCTATAAATAAGCCATGTGAACATGAATTGTCGACTAATGTGGGCAGACTTCGTTATTTAACCCAATTTCTTCAACTTAATTCTTTATGATTTAGATTATTATAGATTTGATTTTAACTAAGCTCAGTAGTTAAACGATTGATGGTGATATAATAAACGAATAAGCATTTTAAATAAGCAGTTTCGTATTAAAAAAAATACCAAAAATTGCGCTCCTTCTTGGTAAGGAATCAGTAACAAAGGTAAAAGTTCTAGAGGATATTTTAATGGTTGGTTGCACCTTATTCAGAAAATATTTCTTGCAAGGCCTCTGCAGTGTAGAATAAGGATAAAAAAGTATGTCTTTATCTGAAATTATTATACTTATTGTTACTAAAATAAATCTTCCTAAAAGAATCGTACATGGCTATCCGTTTTACTAAGATTAGATAAGTTTATAGCGTAGAAGTATGTGTAGCGATACTTCCTTTTCTTACTTTAATATGATATGTCAACAATATCGCACTATCAACGAGAAGGATTCACGAATTCTAAAAAGCATTTGAATGTGATGTCATCGCCACTTTTTCCTAATAATATATATTAACACAACGGAAAACAAAAACAAACCTATCCCACGGGACCTGTACATTTTTTTGGGATAAAAAGTAGTCTATGTGTTATTCCAGACTACGAATCTATATTCAAAATGAAGAGATCCGAAAAAGAACCAAAGTTATAGACATAGCCCAAAGAATTAGCAAGCTGAAGTGGTAGTGGGCTGTTTTTGTCGTAGCACCGATAACCGATGGAGTAGACGGGTTCTAGAGTGGAGACCACGGCTCGGCAAACGTAGTGTAGGACGCCCTCCAGCTAGGTGGAGCGACGATATACGTAATCTGGCTGGCAGCGGTTGGATGCGTAGGGTTGAAGATCGAGCTCAGTGGCGTGCCATAGAAGAGGCCTATGTCCAGCAGTGGATGTAAGCAGGCTGAATATATATGTAACAAACATCCATACATACTCTAAAACTTTCAAATTTATAATATTAAATGAGTACGGATTAAATAAAATTATACTTAAAACTAACTAAACGAGTAACGACTTTAGTAAATCTATCGCTTCTTATGTCGTACTAAAAGACGCTTTGCTTAGTTTGACAATTTACATTCTTTAGTAGTGGCAGATTAAATCCTATCCTATACTACTAATATTATAACCGCGAAAAATTGTGTGAATGGATGGATGTTTATTATTCTTTGAAGCAAAAACTATTGAACGGATTTTGATGAAACTTTACAGTAATATAGCTTATACATCAGAATAACACATAGGCTATAATTTTTAAAGAAATAGTAATAATATATATAAATCGCTAGTCGTATATAATGTAAAAATATAATTTCCTCGTCATAGCATTAATGAATCCCTACTAATATTATAGATATGATTTTTTTTTTTTTTTTTGAGGATGGATGGATGTTTCCATTTATTTATAAAATATTAGTATGGATATGAATAATCATATATTTATTTATATCAAACCTACTAATCTACGACCAAATCCTATCAAACTTCACAGGAGCAACCGCTGGGCTAATCTGAAGATTGCCTGAAAATTTTATCAAAATGGCTCCAGCCGTTTTGAAGTCCATTAAGAACATACATACACACATCAATTTTTATATACATATATAGATGTTAATTTATTTAATACCTTTGGTTAAAGATAGATTTTGCAGTTCATAGTTAACCAGTCGTAACGTAGACTGCAGATGGTAAGCGATTAGCACAAATTGCAGTTGAGCCAACAGGACCAGAAAGTACTCATAGAAAAGGAATGAGTACATTAGTAATGTTCGCACTAGAAGACAAAAAGATAACTTTATCATTTTATATATCATTTAAAAAAAATGTGGGTTGAGTAATTAGAATTATTTACTCAAAATCTACTTTAACGATTTCTAAAGATATTTTGCTTTACATAATATATTTGCTTTAAAGTTTAGTATCTTATTATAGAACTAGGAAACAAAATATTTCCAATCTGCAGTAGGGATATTTTGAAGTTATTTTCATTTAGCTTTGCTTGTCATTTTTTTTCAATTTCTTGTATTTTATTTCTTGTAAAGACTAACGAATGTTTCATCCAGCCATCTAGTATTTTCCAGTTATACTTAATGATTGTACTAATGTTTATCACTTTGGCTCCATGGGCCAAGAATTTCTTTGGCAAATGGTATAAAAACATAATTTTGACTCAGGAAGGCGTATTTACGTAACCTCTCTTAATACGGTATCTGACAGTCAAAATCTATTTTATATTAGATAAACAAAAAAAATTAAACGTCATAAAAAGATAGTGACGAATCATTACGATATCTCTTATCTGTAAGTAAATAATATTAAGATAAACAGAATAATTAATATAAACGAACCTTCTGTACCACGATGCAAAGCTTCTAAGGCATAGCCGCAGAGATCAAAAAAGATCAAAATCCATAAACCAACACAAGTCGTTATTACTGCAAGAAATTTAAATTTTTCGCCAGAATTAAATTTATTTTTAGCGCCAAGAAAAGCTTTAATCTGAAAAAAATAGTACCATTATAAAAAACTAAAAAATAAAATTTGAACAAATCATAATTAAAATATCTAGGAACAGATCCAAAATCTGATCATTTGCAATATACACCAATATTATCAACTAGTGAACGGAAAATGTTCATAAGTTCAAATAAGTATTACACTGTAACGATCTTGTTTAGGACTCTCAGTTCTTACCCAAAGTAAAGACAGTAGATGCCGTAGGATTTTATAAAAAATAATAGTGTCATTCACGTGAAATTTTACATACCTTGATATTAAATAATTATTAAAAGAATAAAATAAAATTACCTTTTCAATCTCCTTCAAGCAATGAATCACAGAAGACATACGTGTTGGAGATGTGTACACAGCAACGCTAGCAATCAATATTATAATGGAAAGGTTGCCCACCCAAATAACCCTGGACGTTGGGGTGCGCACGCGCAAGGACCGTGCAGGCTCAGTAAGAAGATCCAATGCAAAGCCAGAGAGAACTACGCAATCTAAAATATAATTGTGAAACAGATATTTGTTACCAAAATGTATCTATGAATGGCTAATATCAAGGCACGAATTTAGAATTGGGGACTTGGCCCCTAGCGGAGTGGGTGGTATTTCTGGATAAGGGACGTGATAGGGAGTCGAAATGTTAAATAAAAATTGTCCGCGAACGTATGAGTAAAAAGTTATTGAGACTTAAAGTTACAACATTTCCATATTTCTTTACCACCATTCGGAGTGGGTGGTATTTTTAAATAGGGGAGGTGACAGAGAGTCAAAATATATTAAAAATATTTGGAGGAAACGTACGAGTAAAAAGTTATTGAGACTTAAAGTTATAACATATCTAACACATTTCCATACATTTCTTTACCTAAATAAGTGATTACAACAGATAAACATACCTTTAACGAATAGTACGCATCCTTTTTTATGTACAATACATATTTTCACAACAATTAATGCTTTATTGTATTTAATATTTTAATAATTTCACAACACAAACAAAATGATCTTACATTTTGACAAAAGCAAAACTGACACTTTGTTTTATATTAGGTACCGCTTAAATGACAACAGATTATATTTGATTATTTTTGCTTTTTCTGTTGGTAAAATATTACTATTAATAAATAAATAAATAAAAAGAAAAATATTATTTTCACTTTATAATTACATTTATGACTTTTTTATTTGATTTATGTAAAAATATATTGTTTTACAATTGTACATTTAGTAAAAAAAATCATTTTTTTATCTGTGAATATTTTTAATTATTTATTTATTATTCGTCATATCTGGGTTAGGTTAGGTTAGAACATTTAAGATTATATATTTATTATTCGTCATATCTGGGTTAGGTTAGGTTAGAACATTTAAGATTATTTATTTATTATTCCTCATATCTGGGTTAGGTTAGGTTAGAACATTTAAGATTATTTATTTATTATTCCTCATATCTTGGTTAGGTTAGGTTAGAACAGTTGCCACAACGCACGAGCCGAGCGAGCGAAGCGAGCGTGCCGCGGTAGTGGCCGGCGAGTGCCATAAATGACTAGAAAACTAGAAAATTCGAATTTCACGTAAAGTACAATTAAGACAATCATCTGGAGATCATTTTGACAATTGAAAGTGACGTTTTGACTCCAAGTGTCTAAATGGTAGTAATGTCAAAATAATGTATGGAAATGTTGTAACTTTAAGTCTCAATAACTTTTTACTCATACGTTCGCGGACAATTTTTATTTAACATTTCGACTCCCTATCACGTCCCTTATCCAGAAATACTACCCACTCCGCTAGGGGCCAAGTCCCCAATTCTAAACTGCAGCCAATATCAAATAATGACACCTAAAAGTTTTCGACAGATAGTCTACCTACACTTAAATATATGCAAATGTACCCGGTCTCCTCTACAGGGTAGTTAGAAAAAATAATTTTCATATTTCACTTCGGTCTATTTGCATATAAACGATTGGATAAGTATTTAAAATAATTCCTCATTTTTTTCATAAACAACATAAAGCATAGGCGTCTGTATATAGCATTTAAATTTTGGCAAATAATAAACAATTTACTTATAGCAGTGACAAGAAGATAACTGTAAAACATCAAAGGTCGAGAAACGCGTAGACCACTTGGCGAGTTAGTAATAGGGGCCACTCCTGCCAACCGGGATATACGGATTACTAAATTCAATGCACTCCTAGACTCCATTCTGCTAAACTGTGTTAAACGATAGCTCAACTTCAAATACTTAATTGAATTAAATCAGAAGCATATAAATCTACGTTAGTACCCAGTACCTACCAATAATTTACCAACAGTTTAGTTTAACAAGTAATTTCTAGTTTATCAAAACAATCTATTTAAATTGTTATTTTATCATTGATAAAATAAATACAAGAACATAGTAATTCCATATCTATTCATCGCCATCAAATATAAATGTAAACATAACCGTACATTGTTTTGTAGTTATAACTAATGGTGGGTAAATGTTACAGACTTGGCATGTGAAATGTTTATTTAACGTACAAGTATTTAGTCCATATTATATTTGTTTTTGTAAATACGCTTAATAACTCATAATAATCAGCAAGTTATGTAGAAATCTCACAAATGTGTGGATTTTTAATACAAGCTCCTGTCGAACGTCACGCAGAGATTTTATTATACGAAATCAATATTAACTATTAATTATGCAGAGTTTTATTTGAATACTAGCAGAACCCGCGGCTTCGCTCGCGCTAAAAGTACATAAAAACTTTAAAAAGTGGGTTTCATAAAAACTTTCATCCCTTATTTTACTCTCTTAGGGGTTGAATTTTAGAAAACGCTGAAATACGTAACTCATTATTTTGCCGTGCTCTATTCATACGAAATTTCATACAAATATGTCCAAGAGATAAAAAAATTTCATACAAACTTTTACCCTCTATTTCACCCCCTTAGGAGTTGAATTTTGAAAAATCCTTCCTTATAATATAAAATCATATAAAAGTGATAAAATAATAACTTTATTCATAATTCGGTACGCTATATATTCAGTAAAATAAATATTTCATATAAGTAGTCGAATCAATAAAAACTCATTATTGCACTTCCTCCTCTGTAGTGTTTTGTGAATTGTTAATATTGTCGAGTAGATCCCCATCTACGGTCATAGGTCGTATTATAGCCTGAAATGTCCCGATCATCATTTTATTATCTTGTGTTCCTGAGATTTGCCGTTTTACTCTAGTTCCATAATCTTTGCTGATCCCATACTTCTTAACTGTATTTGTGTCTTCATAATTATTGAATACATCATTAAACGCTTCCTTATATTCAGATGTTGCTACAACCTCATTGTTATGTAAATTCTCATGTAGTTCACTTACATTTAGATCCAAATTATCTAATTTTGCTATAGAATTACTTTTTAAAAACGTATCGCTATCCATGATTTTTTTTTCGGATTTCTCTTGAATATTACATAGACAAGCAGTACTAATCAACAGTAGATATACAAAATAATTATACATTTTTGTATTTATTGAAACAAAAAGTTATGGACGTGCAAACGTGTAAAGAATAGATATACAAACATGTAGTGAACATTCGAGTGAGTCTTTTTATCAGCCCTTCATTTAAAAACTGGGTTAGTATTTTGCATTTTAGTTTTAAATTACGTATTTTCAAAATATATTTAACATGAATATTTATGATTTAATTTTGCATATTGTTATAATTTAATGTATCCTGCATGTTTCTTTAGCTTTTACGTATATTTATTACATATTAGGTCGTTTCATCGATCTGTTTTACTGGACAAAAAAGGAATTAACATTAAACATAATAAATTAAAAAAAATTGTAAGCAAATTACATATATAGCAACTATTAACAAAGTACGAAGATTTCTACTGTAATCTTTGCCTAAAAATACACAATATCACATTTTGCTCAGACTAGTATAAAAGTTGTAGCAAAAACTATAATTTTTAGGTATTTCCTACAATAGGGTTGAATTATAAAATTATATTCTTCCTATTGTTATCGGTTTACGATTAATGTTGATACCACGATAAATTGAAATTGTTTGTATCAAATCAGAGAAAAAGTGGCAATTGATAGTCGCGATCTCAATTGATTATAATAAAATCGAAAATTTATCTTTTATCTGATTAAACGACGAATAGCAAAATCCATACTTCAAATCTATCTATCTATACAAAAATCTATAGCATCAGATTTGAAAAAAATAACTCAGGAAAGGATACTTTTTACTTCGATACATTTAAATGTAGAATTCTAAAACTCACATACGCATATCAGTTATCCACACTAATATTATTAAAACCGTATCTAATATATTTAAACGAGCAATTCTTGTATCCAACGATCGTCGGCTCCAACGATTTTCATGAAAATTTAGTATACAAGGAGTTTCGGGGGCGATAAATCGATCTAGATTAGTCTTAAGTCTCAGAAAACGCGTATTTTCGACTTTTTATGCAGTTTTCTTTTGCATTATTCCACGCAAAATATGGTCGGTAATTTGCACGTTCGGGTATAAGCATCGTGCTCAAGCGGCCAAGGTGCAAGATCAACAATCACAGTTTTTACTTTTTTTATATATTTATTCAAGTTTTTAGTTTTTATTTTAAACAAAATTGTACTTTTTAACTCAAAAACTCCGAGCAAAGCTCGGTGGCCCAGGTACTCTTTATTTTAAACGTACTAATTTTTGTAACCACCAGTGGGATTTGAATAAAATCTTCGTCTTTTTGGAAACGGATTAATTATAAAGCATCTGGGCGAGCGAGCTTCGCTCGATGTTTTTTTCGGAAGTGGTATTGATCCAAATCATTAGAGCTGTCAAGAAGTTTTATATATATATATATATATATATATATATATATATATATATGTATATATGTATATGTATTCATATTTTGGTAATTAAATTTAAAAGTTTATGAGTGTTAATAATGAGCTCTTTCTTTAGTATATAAATGTTTTAAAAATAATATATTTGTCTATAGATATTGTTCTTATCTGGGTGATTTACCTATCTGTTCTATTTTACTAAGATCGATTTTTATTTTCAAAAATAGTTGATTTAACGGAAGATAAAAATACAATTATGTTTTGATTATAATAGTATTTCTCAGTGGTGTTACCAAGTCGGAATGCCGATTTTTAATAATCAGTTATTGATGATGTAGCTCTAATTTGCTAAAATTGTACAAAAATTAAATTGTGGTTAAAAACTATGTACATATATTATAAATTGAAATCATTTTAGCCTATGAAAATATTTCTTGGAACATATGAAACTGTACATAATATTGAATTCCATAGAAAATCATATTTAAAAGTGCAATAAGTAGTTACTTACTTCTGAAATACATAATTATAAAACAAGAAAATAATGCTTCAAATTGAACTCGTAGGTTTAGATTTTAGAGATACACGCGCTTAAATAAAAAAACGATTCAGCTTTCTATATTAGATAACTATATATTAACTAAATCTAAATAGTAGTTAACCATATTTTTACTTTTTCTATATTTTTCAATTAAATAATAACACGGATATTTATCGACATCTATAATGCAATAGAAGTTTTAATGTGTGATGAGGATGTCAACCTTATACGTAATGAAATTGCTTTCATAATTACGTGCATTGAAGATTACTGCCATTTTTGCCACAATGCAAAATGCCATAATTACGTACTACAGAATAGCAAAATAAATCTTACTTACAGTGGAAAAAGATTAAATTTTTAATTATAGCATCTTTATAATTATATATTAGAGGTGCGAGAATTTTTTTTTGGAAAATCTTATTGAAATAGACATTATTATCGATACAGAGACCGAATTTATAGTTTTTAGAATTTTTGTCTGTCTGTCTGTCTATTATGAGGCAGTGGTAGCCCAGTGGTAATGCGCTCGCTTGTGAAACCGAGTGAAACGGGTTCAAATCCCGGGTCTCGCACCTCTGATATTTTCATGTGCTAATCATTTCTAACATGATTACCACTTGCCTTACGGTGAAGGTAAACATCGTGAGGAAACCTGCATGTCTGAGAGAACCTAGCAAATTTTCGAAAGACATGTGAAGACCGCCAACACTTGGCCAGCGTGGTGGACTATGACCTGATCCCCCATCTAGTGAAGGGAGACCTGTGCCCAGCAGTGGGACGTTAAAAAGGGCTGAATACTACTACTACTGTCTGTCTATCGGTCTGTGACTGCATCACGAAAAAACCACTGGACAGATTTTGATGAAATTCAGTATGATTTATAATATAGTATAATATAACTATAGCTGGTTATCCGGGTCAACATATAGGATAATTTTTACTGCGGGAAAATATCTCATCTCTGAGAAATCTATACTAGACGTTGAAACCCGAGCGGAGCGAGGGTGAGTCGCTAGTTTTAAATAAAACGAACTATCTTTTCTTTTTACATAAATTTTTTTTTTGATGTTTGGTTTCCGACGTTTTGAATACTTTACAGGAGTCATGGTCACGGAAGGGGCTCTCTCTCTCAAGTTCTCTCTCTCTCTCTCTCGAGTTCGTTCTAAACGTTGGGAATCAAAAATCAAAATAAATCCGCGAAAAAATCCGAAAAGATAGTTCTATTTAAAATATATTATACGGCCAACGCCACTGGAAGTATACTTAATACATATAAATAGAGAGAATGAGAACATTTTGTTACTTAATATTGATTTACTTATGTAATCATTCTCTTACAACTGTTAGCTCGTCTCTCCCATCTAACCTATAAACAATACCTCAGCCTAAAAGACAATGGACAAAAACAATGAACTTATTCAATAACTTTAATATATCATTATAGATCGTTATATACATATTTTAATGAGATAAAAACACGTTACATTTTATAGATTAAGTTGATCACTTCGATTTTTTACTGTTATACTTATCTAATTGCTGTTCAATAATCAATACTTGTTCCATCACTTCTTCTGGAGTGAGTTGAAACGCCGATATCATAGGAGCGACAAAACTTTCACTTTTCTTTATGTTGCTCGTATCTGTATTATCTTCAAAATTAACAGTTTCAAAAGAATTATCAGTTTTTGGACAACAAGTACTGTTCTCTGGATCCAAAAATGTTTCATGTTCATGTGTGCTGTCGTTAGTAAATACCGTTATATCATTCCGTTCTAGTATTTCTGGATGTTCTATTAGCATATTTAGTATATATTCAAAAAGCGTTGGTACCGTTCTAAATGCATTTCCATATTCACCTCTAGAACCAAATAAATCCATTACTTCTTCCTTTTCACCTGTAAAATAATATTAATGAAATATCAGTATTATTAGTATGTACTCGTATTATATACTGCACAAATATTTCAAAAATTATGAGCGAATGAATAATGCTCACCTTCACAATTAGTCAACAGGACGTTTAATACAATGATAAATGCTGCTGTTATTTTCATGTTCATTATTTATGACTTTAGTGCAAGCTTGCTTTGAGCAACAAAACATGTAATAAATTGGCATTTAAAATAGACAGGAAACGCCACAGCTAATTTCAGATAAGACATGCTAATATGACCCTAAATACGATGATAAGGAAACTACAGGGAGTATTAAAAAAATACTAATTTATAACAAAAATTATGATAGTTTAAAAAAGCAAAAATTTGGTAATCAAATTTTGGGAAAAAAACCGGTAATCTGGGTTGATCAGATCATTTATGTATTCGTGAATTCCTTTAAAAAATAAAAAAATAACACAAGTCTTGGAAGGACAAGTCATGGTTTATCCTACAAGACAATTATAGGTTCATTACGCATTATCTGTTGAGAGGTTTGTAACCATGTACCCCAGTAGCATCCCAGTGTTAGACCATCCACCTTATTTACTGGATCTTGTGTTGTGCGGCTAGGAAGCCTAGGAGGAAGAGACCCCAGGAGGAAATCCTAGAAAATCTGAAATCTTAATAAATGTTTACATTTAAATAGATTTAAGTAACTAATTAGTAATTATATATCAACGCGTACAGGATAAATATTATGAGTAATAATAGATTAGGCTTTTTACATCTATAACAAGAATCATAATATCATTACGACACGTATGGCTCAGTTTGTAGTGACCGTACTTACTGTGCTAGCGGTCGCGGGTTCGAGTGTTGTTGGAGGCATTCATTTGTGTTATAACCACGAATGTTTGTACTCCAGTAATGGGTATTTAAATTTATAATATGTATTTATTTAAAGTTATATGTGTGTAGTTTATCAACGATCTGATATCCATAACACAGGCCTCGTAGTGTACCATGGAACTAGATGGTGCTGTGTGTTAATGTCCGCTGGGACATTACAATATGCTGATATTTATTTATTACAAACTTTCATCGACTACCATAAAGCTGGATGATGTAGGTACAATTGCAAATAAAAAATCATAATCGTGTAGAGCACGAGTTTCCCACTAGACCATTTAAATTGCGTACAAAGTAAGATGATTAAGAATATAATTATAGTTATTATTGTACGGAAATACTATCCCGCACAGTTTACGGCTACATTACAAAATCATTATCATAAATATGATAATATGCTCTTTACTCAAATTATTTAAATGAGGCATTTAAACTTTACAATGAAACCTATATCCTATCAGGGTACCGCTAGCAAAGTTTTTTTTTCTCACTATTGGAAATAACAACTAAATTGTGTAAATGTACTGTAAGAAATGGAGTTAATTTTCTTTTCAAATAATATAAAAAAAATCTTAAACAATTGCAGGGTGACATCTTGATTCTTGTCTAAGCCCACAGATCAATAAGATTTCCATGTCAAGGTAATTTCCAACATGAATTTACCTTACCAATAGAGTACAGAAAAACATTGTGAGAAAACCTATATTAACCAGCGTGGACTTTTGCCTAATCTCTCTGTAACATTAAAAAGAGGCTCGTGCCCACCATTGGGACAATAAAAAGGCTAAGCTATTATGATATACATATGCTTATAATAATATAATAATAACAAGATAACAAAGAACATTTTTATCTTTTATTTACTAGTACAGAAAATTTAAATTCTCTCTGGGTCAAAAGATCAAGAATGATTGTTTTAAAAAAACTTACTTTTTCAAAACAATTTAGACTAGTGGATATAGATTGATATCGTAATCTGCCAAACCAAACGGCCGAGTAACATGAGACCAAACCCTTTTTTCGATAGGGAAATTGATTTATTATATCAATAGCTGCTCACCCTTGCTTCGCTCGGGTTAGTCTCTAGAAAAACAAAAACCAATCTATCCCTCGGAAACCATATTTTTCCGGTATAAAAAGTAGCCTATGTGTTATTCCAGACTATAATTTATCTGTTTGCCAAATTTCATCCAGATCTGTTCAGCCGTTCTGGCGTGAAAGAGTAACAAACATCCATACATACTCGCAAAACTTTTACATTTAAAATATTCATAATACAGATAGATGGCATTTTAATATACTATAAGGACAGCAAACACAACCATGAAATCATCAGTAACCTAAGCATAGGTACAAAATTATCAAATTATATTGCTTTACATAATATATTTGTAAAAGCCATTATGAGTATTTAATTTAATAATTACTTCCGTATGTTCTATGCAGAAGTGTTAAACAATTTTAAACAAAATAAACAAAAACGAGAAAATGTCGGTTTCTGGTTGATTTTATTCTTTGAAAAAAAAAAAACAAATTTATATAAAAAAAATTAAT